>BDMB01000009.1:788365-1208150 GCA_016859785.1 Macrotyloma uniflorum | reverse complement strand
TATATATATATATATATATATGAATTAAAAACATACCAATAACTTTTCTGTCGATTATAAATGGTGTTTAATTTGCTGTGACTGATAATTTTGCAATTATAAATCATAATTTATTAGTTTCAGGACATCAATATATATAATGTGTGTAATTTGGATTTGTTAATACAATATATTAAAATATAAACAACAATTTGACAAAAGTTAAAAAGTTTAACTTATATAATTGTGAATTTTTTAACCGAAATATTTGATAAAGTTTGAGGTGTTATGATGTTCTCTTATTTATTGATATGACAGTGCGTATCTATGTACAAATATTCTTACGGTTACAGTATATACCAATTAAAATTGATTGAAGTACAAGTAAAGTGTTTCAGAATTATAATATACAGATAATGGACGGATACAAGTAATATCATAAATTTTATTCTTTAAATTTTTATTTGCCAATGTTGAAATAAATTAAGAAAACAGTGAAAGATGATGAAATTTATTTTCATAATTTACTGGTAATGCTTACCTATGTTCTCTCAGAAAAAAGAATCTACTTTGTGACAAGAGTTTATGTGTACTATTTCTTTATTATTTTATACAAAAACATGTTAATAAAAAGACCTATCTATATTACAAGATCAAAGAATTTTGATGGCATTATCAAATTAAATCAGTTAATTTTGTCAGTTTTAATCAAAGAAGTCATTCACATTGCACCTTAAATAGATATAGCTTTTGGGAGGGAAGGCTTAAGAGAGAGAAGGAAATGGGAAGGCACTTGCATTATGTTTCTGATGTCATACAAATGGTTTTGGTTTTTAATTTTGTTTACAGAAAGATGAATATAATCATGCAATTGTTGTTATTAGGAGCCAATATTTGCATGCTTTTCTTGCCTCTTCATATCTTAAAATTAGACCCTTTCACCACTTTAAAGTTACCCTTCAATGCATATTGCATCACCATTACATAATTCACTGTCCTTCCCTTGCACCTCCTCTTCTTCTGTGTTTCTTTCCTCTCATTTCAGAAAATGGGAAGGCCTCCTTGTTGTGACAAATCCAATGTGAAAAGGGGTCTTTGGACTCCTGAGGAAGATGCTAAAATACTTGCCTATGTAGCCAATCATGGAACTGGAAACTGGACACTGGTTCCAAAGAAAGCAGGTTTCTTCAACCCCTTTCCTTCAAAAATGTATAAATAATAACTAAGAGACATAATTTTCTTATGGTGCAATTTTACTCTCTTTTCTTGAATTGTTTTGCAGGACTGAATAGGTGTGGTAAAAGCTGCAGGCTAAGATGGACCAACTATCTAAGACCTGACCTCAAGCATGATAGTTTTACTCCTCAAGAAGAAGAGTTCATTATTAACCTTCATGGAGCCATAGGAAGCAGGTATGTTCTTTATATTTGGAAAAATTCTTGTATAGCCTCAGTGCAATGTATGAAACCAATGAAAGGTGACACAAGTTAAATAATTAATCAGATTGGCTTTGAAGTTAAAGTAGCATAAGATTTCAGTGTAATTTATCTCTGAGAGCTTATCTGTCATCATTTTTTGTATTTTAAGAGTTTAACTGCATATGCCATTGACATATATGCTTTAATTTCTAAAATGCTTATAGTTAATTCCAAGCTGTCTAATCACAGTATAGGGTGCAATTTACTAGATTCTGTTTTTATGATATAGCCATTAGTCTCATCAAATAAGCAAAATTAGCATGACAAAACTTAATGCACTTGTTGGTATATGTTGCATGAGGAAAATATAAACTGTGCTGTCTTGGTTTATTGAGAGAATGAACTAACCATAAACTTTGACATGCATCACAAATGTGCCAACTATATAACCCTGTTTTTTTTTCTTTGCCTTCCTTTTAACCTTTTTTATTTAAAGAAAAAAAAAATCTCATCACCTTATCTGTGACATCTAATCACATTTTCTTTCTAGATGGTCTGTAATTGCAAGTAGATTACCTGGGAGAACAGACAATGATGTCAAGAACTACTGGAACACTAAGCTAAGGAAGAAGCTTATGAAGATGGGAATTGATCCAGTGACTCATAAGCCAGTATCACAAGTCCTCTCTGACTTGGGAAGCATTAGTGGCCTCCCTAACACCACCACCACCACTAACCAAATGGCTTTTATCAACAAGGACTTGAGGATGAGCAACATGCTACCAACCAAAAATGAACCATCAGGTTCCAATAAGTCAATGGTGGAGCACACACAAGAGGGTCAAGTTCACTCATGGGAACACCATAATCCTTACCAAGTCCTCACCTCAGAAAATGTCCAACCACATGTCTTCAGTGAAGCTGCATCCTCCACCTCATCCTCATCTTCCTCCAACCTCACACAGTTAGGCTCACCACAGTCCTACTCTTGCCAAACCCCTCAGGCTCAAATTGCCCCGCATTGTTCCTCCTTTGATTGGAGTGAGTTTCTTCAAAGTGACTCATTCATGGGGTCATTGAACACCTCAGGTCTAGTGCAAAGTGATGCTGAACTTTCCAACCATACCAAATGCAAAAGTCATGACGATAAAGGAGTTGCAACAATTGAGGGTTGTTGTGGTGCAAGCATGGAACATCAAATTAAAAAGCAGGGTGAAGGTCACTCATTTGTGGATGGTATTTTGGATCGAGATAGTGAATTAAGAGCAGCATTTCCTGAACTGTTAGATGCTTCTTTTGACTACTAGGTGTTTATTGATGATTAGAAGGATAATTAAGTACAAATATGTTTTTTTTAATTGCAGATTTTGTTATGATTTACCTTCCTGCAATGCCTCTTGGTTAAATTATTATTTACTTCTTCTTCCTCTTTTACACAAATTTCTCTTAACAGTTCCATATCAGATTTACACATGATATTGCTGCTATATGCATGTAACATTAACCCATAGGAAATTCTTAGAATGTAAATAAACATTCATATGAAGTATTTTTTTAATTATGGATCAATAGAAAATACAGTTTTATATAAAAATGTTATAAAAGTTTAGAATTTAATTTCATATACAGATCAATTTTTATACTGTAAATATTTTATAATTAGGAAGAGAATAAAATTACATAGATAATTTATAGACTAACTTTTGATTTTTAAAATCTATGTTTAGTTAAATAAATAAAGAGGAAAACATAAAATCTATGTTTAGCATGGTGTAGATTAATTAATAATCCAACATTGTAACGTAATAAAAGATCTTGAATTTTGGTAAATCTTGAAGAAAAACTGTGCTAGCCATGGATGAAACTGGATCAACTTGGATTTGTTGAATATGCCTAATGTAGTATTTGGATGGTAATATATCTTAGATGCTAAAATGAAAAACCAAGACCTAAAAATGAGCAGAGGCATCAGTGGTTCAATTATTGTGCAATCCCTAATATGTAGCATCACCAAAAGTAGATAAGAACACTTGTTAATTAGTTTCCAAATACAGTAACTGAGCCAAATGAATTAGTAAAAAATTGTAGGGGTAAGAACTAAACATAGATGGGTAATTGCTATTTTTACATGTTCAAGCTAAATGAATGAGATTATAACCAAACATAAATGCATTATCCACTTCTAGCCAAAACCATTCTGTGATGAATGAAAAAAATGCTCAATTGAGGAAAAACCTTTGATTCATATCATGAATTCATTGCCAAGATCATCATTTTCATTTCGAAGACAAGGATCTTCTGGTCGAATATGGCAAGATCAAATACACATGATGGAACCAAAAGCCAATGGCAATGCTAGTACTGCTTCATTTTCTTCAGGGAAGAACAAGAACAACAAGGAGGAAATTAATGTGCCACAGATGGAAGAAACCATGATGGGAAGAACGTTGCATGAGAATGATGAACGTGACGCACATCCACATTCATCACCTACTTTATCTAAAACTCAAAGTAAGGTCCATGGAGGTTTTTTGTCTTCCATTTTTGGACTATGTATGAGTTCTTCATCAAGTCGTGATTGATCACACCCTTTTTTTTTCATTAGGGTCTTCTTCTTTGTGTCAATTCATTGCTTTTTCATGTCTCTTCATTTTATGTTCAATGATCATTTCTGTTCTTCAATGATCTTATTGGTTTTAAGTTTATTATCTTCTTAACTATAACCAATCTTCAATATATAACAACAACAAAGAAAATAAGCAATAAATGTGAAAAATGCAAATGTTTAGAAAATTCAAGCATCAACAATGTACAATGGAATAAAGAAAATGTTGCCATGCATGGAGTTTAGAGTATAAACAAAATTTAAAAAATTGACCCACTTTTCTTGCAATCAATCCACCAAAATGGACTACACAGGTTAGCCATTTCAGACTGCTAAAGTCAATTAATTCGCTTTTGTTCTTTTTACATTGCAAGAACAAAACTAAGTCAATAGAAATAATGGAAAAATAAATAAGAAACAAAGTTAGATTTAAAGTTATTTAGTTAAAAAAACCATTTGAGAAATAAAATAAAATTGTGAAGTTGTTTAGTTTAAATGAATTAAGATCAGAAAATTTGATAAAGCTGGAACAATATTTTTAAAACTTGTTTATATTAGAGGAAAGGAAAACCAAACTCTTTTAGAGAATAAGTCAAATCTAAACTTTTTAAAAGGTTTTTTTGGTTTAAAAAGTCAGATTTTAAACCATTACAAAAATATTTATTATAATGTTCATACGTTGGAGTAGACTTTGTGAAAAAGTGAATGAGAATTGGGATTTGGATTGGAGAATAATGTGAATGGACTCATTCCATTAATGAATGATTTTTTTGAAAAAAGTAATATCTAATTTCATCTCATTCCAGTAACAATTTGTGAGTAATGTAACCTGGTGAATAAATACTGTTCATATGTTGCAAAAAAAATGGTAAATTGAATTGATTTACCTAAATGATGAACCCTTTTTTATTCAATATTAGATTAAAAAAGGGTTAGAAATCTCATCAAATGGGAGAGAAAGAAAAGGAAAAAGACAAAAAAGTAGATCATTTAATTTAAAGGCGTGCTTTCCATGTTTTTCGACATCGTTGCAAAAGTTTGCCATTGCTTTTATCTTCAATTCTAAGAATTTTTCAATATTTAAGAGACTAGTTTTGTTAATTTGGTATTTAATTAAATTTTTAATTCAACCCAATTAAACTTTATTTGATTGAATTGCGTTTATCTTATTCTTTTTATCAACTCAAACTAATTATAATTGAATTGGGTTATTAAGTTGAGTAACTCTTTTTTAAAAAATAGTTATATTTCTAATTTTTTTTTTTAAAACTTCATAATTAATGTTTTCAATATTTTTTAAATTTTTATAAACATTACTTATAATATAATATAAATATAAATAACAATTCTTAAAATATTAATATATTAAAATAATAATAAGAATAATAAACTTATTTTATAACTCAAAATGTGATCATAAAAAAAGGAGATAAAATATAAAATAATTACTTAAAATAACATGAAATATGAAATATTACTCATAATATTTATATGATTAACTATAAAATTATTTCTTATATATAACAAAATTATTAGATAAATAATACTTTTATTTTATATTTATTATGTAGTAAAGTTGAATTTATTAGACTTGAAACTTATAAATTTATTATCTAATCCAGTATTAATTAAATACACTAATGAAACTCAACTCAATCTACTAACCCAACCTAACCAGCAAAATTATAATTAAATTGAATTGAAGAAATTGGGTAGTGATAAGGGACTGCTTGTATCTTTGAGAGATAAATTACTCATTGATAATTTCCAATTTGATTATTCTCATTACTGTACATTCTACGAATTTTATATCAATGAATCAAGTAATTCAAGGTACATTGCGGTTAGCCACCGAATTTCATTTCAAAACAACCTGTGAGTGACACACTCGTAATCATTATGAAAAATATTAAGGTTAAAAATCTTTATGTTGAAGCCCTTACAGGCCAATCTGATTGAAGTTGCTGTAATCAAGTTTATTCAACCGTATTGCGCATAATAAATGCTCTGGCAAGTCTTCAGCTTTGTTTCCCTATATCATGAACACAATAGAAAGTAATTATATACCAAGACTTTGAATCTGTCAATTGTAAACTAAATGGTATGAGCACAAGAGAATCAGTAAAAGGTTTATGTAAAGAATTATTATACTATCATCCAATCACGAACCATTTGTATTATGTATAAGTTTGATGGATTTTATAATAATAATTATCTTAAAAAATCATCATGATGATGTTTCTGATTGATTGTTAGATAGCTTGACATTTGGTTAATATAGAAGAAAGTTTATTTATATTGCCAATAAATTGATTGGTAAGGAAGATACCTGAATCGTGAGCCCAAAATCCAGGTTACATAGCTTCAGTCTTTCAATGAAGCCTTCAAATCCTTTTCTTGCAATATAGCTAAATCTATGTACATCCAAATCTATCTCAAGATAATTTTCCCCCTGTGGAAGGAATAGCATCAGCTTAAGAATCTTTCAACAGCTCAAAAATATCATTCAACATAGATGGAGAAACATATGTGCATTAATATGTTGAGAAAATTGCATGTGAAAATGAAGGCAAATAATGGTGACAGACAGATCAAAATAATGAAAATAAAACCAATGGTCCAAATGAGCTTTCTAAAATGCTACAGCAGCAAAAAGAGGAATGAATCTATTGATATGATTTTCAATATGATCTACTGAATCAGACACTCTACAACTTTAGTGATGATTACTTCAATGCAATATTAAAAAGTCCTCATAGAATTTATTGAAGGATATTATATCTGTAACTAAGAATATGCAAGTGTGTGTACCAAGTAAAATTCGTGCTGAGGACGTGAGAGAACTGGTTTTTCGTTGTAAGCATTCATAAGCTTCTTTTCAGTTGTGCTTAAGGATAGATTCTCCAAATTTGCCACTCTGCCTAAAATTTTTAATCTCTCCCTAAACGGTGCAATTGTATCTAGAGGGAAGCCTTTAACTCTCTCCACTTCGTCGTTGATCAATTTCTGTCAATGAAAACCGTGCAAACATGTTAATGAAATGTCTAAAAATTATATATAACGTTACAGAAGTAAAATCTTCTGTAACATGAGGCACAATGACCGTAAAAAAGGATAAATATCAAATCCCCCTTACACTGATATTTTCGCGGAATTGATCTGGAAGGTCTTTAGAGTACTTTTCAGATAATTTGAAGTACAAAACCACATTCATTCCTTCACCGTCATTTTCACTTTGGAAGATAGTGGCAGGATATAATGGTATCTGCATTTTAAAGAGCATAACTGTTACAATCTTTGAGAAAAAAAATCCAGATTATGAAGAATGTGTATTTCACTGATATTTTTCAGCACATATGACATAGATTATTGATAAAATTACCATCCATATACAGAATGGAAAGAAACTCTGAACTTTGGGCACACAGCATAAAATTTGCACCTAAGTGATATGGATGAGAAATTCTCAGTTCGATTTCAATCTAAAAAAAGAGATATGCAGCTACCTGAATGTTTACAATAAGAATAGAAGGAACGTCCCCAGGTATGTTTATTGCAGGAATTTGTATAAAGCGAGCAATATGATCAATTTTCCGAGGAGACAAAAAGAGGTCAGCACCAAGAGGAGAGAAAGCAGCACTGCTTGGAGCAAAATCTTTCTTCTTATCCCTGCCAGCCAAGCAACAAATGAATTATGGAATTTATCAAAAATGGAACAGTGCTTGATTATTAACATAAATGACATCTATATGGGGGACATCCCTAACAAAAGGTTCAATCACCAAAAGAATATTTAGCACAAATTATGAACTTTAGGCCTACCTAAAGTAATTTTTGCCTCTGACTCTGAATGAACTTGGTTCAATTTGTGACCAAGAACCAGGGGTTTGCTTCTCTATTGAACAAAATGGAACCGATGAACCTGCTAAATGTTTTTGTTTAAATGCCTTGGGGGAAACTGCAAAAAAATAGAGACATGAATCAGTAACAAGAAAAGCCATAAAAGAACTAGCACCAAACATCTAAAAATGGGAAAGTGCATGATGCAGAAAATTCAGCAAGAGCAAATAAAAGAAATAACTTATACTTTTATATATTCCTTCATGTTTACTTTGCCGTAAACATGGCAGGAGAAATGAAATAAGCTCAAACTCATAAACAAACAGAGTATCGTCACTTTCACTAGTCCACAGTTACTTGATTTGAGAAAACATTTTCTGTTTTCATAAATAATTACTAAAACGTAGCCTTATTGCTGTCTGTTTTGAAAGATTTGTACATGAAGCAAAGTGCTAACAAAGAGACATTTTGTAGTAATTTATGAACACACAAAACAAAGCAGAAAACATTTCCTCAAACAGACCATAATTAATCCATTTGCACAAAACTGGAAAGCACATAAGAACCGAAACAAAAAACAATTCTTGCAGGGAAAGAAATACGCAGAATACTTACGTAAAGTCGTATCCGAAGACCCTTCTCTCCATTTGAAGGAGAGTTTGGACAGCGACTTTCTCTGAGAACTTGGTGTATCAGGACTCGTTGGCCTTCTTTTTTCAACAGCAAGTGCATTGGAAGAGAGGCAAGGCAAACAGGTATTTGGCAGAATCCCACAATGATCCAGGCTCATCTTTCTGTCCTCTCCAATTTCATCAGCATGACCTGAAGATGCTTCTCCTGTTGAAACAGAGTCTAAATAAGCTCGAGGGCTATCTGATTTCAATGGAGAAGCCTTTAGTTTGTCTTGATTCTTAGCAATCTTTAAAGAGGACTTGCTACAAGAATAATTATATGGGTGCACTCTTTGTTTCTGGTTGCCCTGGTGGTGATTAATAAATGTAGGGTCAACTCCTTCAGGAGATGAATCATTTGGCCTTGACTCAATTTCACTCTCATTCCCAGACACCCAATCTACCAAACATTAATGTAAAATTTATATAACCACACTGACAAGAAAACTAAACAAAAGTAAACTGAAAATCCAATTAAGGTTTCAAAATACGGTCCACAGCAACAATAGCAGCCGTAACATCAAGGTTTTCAGAGTCTTTGTGACCACAAAACACTACTGCAGTTGTAGCCGCATTGGCCACATTTATTAACAATTTCCCCCATACAACTACAACTGCGGCTGCATCGACCACATTTGCCTGTAATTTCCCACAATACAGAGAATTACAACAAAATTGCAACCTTTGCTCTACCCCAATTTAAAACCTTGAAACCACAACCGACCATAATTGCAGCCGTATGAGCAATGTTTGTCCCCAATTACCCGCAATATCAAGGATTACACCGAAGGCTCGGCAACCCCAATTTAAAAACCTTGAATTTTATACTCCAAATACAGAAAAAGAGAAAAAATTCACATACCATCATAGACACTGTAAAATTCGTCATCACACTCAGAATCCAACGCCGAAGTAGAATCAAACCAAGCAGCATCTGAATCCAGAAAACAAAAATCAGGATCTCCACTTCAATGTTAATCAAACATTCATTAAAACTAAATAATAAACCTCAATTAAGAGTAAGTCCACGTACATGCCAACAATTAACCAAAAATAAAACCTAACAACATTCATTAAACTGTGGTGTCCAATTTTGCTTTTGAATAAGTAAAACAGTAAATTCAAATATTAAACAAACAAAAATAGAGTGAATAGAAGCAGAAGCACCTGAAGCGCGATTAGAAGCTTGCAAAGCGGAATTAGAGTGAGCAACGTGGTTCGCTTCGATCTTTCTCGAAGAGACGCGTCTTCGGAGGATTCTCCTCCTTCTTCTGCGGTGGTTCTTCTTCTTCGTGGCAAGGTCCTCGTTCACCTTGGGCCTCGACCCACAGACACCCATTACTTCTCCTCCCTTTCTGGCCGCGACCCTCTTCGCGATTCGCGTCGGAGTGCGCAAAAATCGGTTCTTTACGCAAAAGTGTGGTCGCAGAATTGAAGATGAAAGAAGACGAAGAAGAAGAAGAGGAAGAAGAAGAGATAGGTCACCAGCAAAGCATCGTCGTTGAGCAAGCTGGTGAAGGTCATTCATTAGCTTTCATCATTATACAAGTGCTCTTCAGAGTGTGGGGTCCACTCCAGGATTTGATCAGACGGTGGAAGGAGTGCCACGTGGGCGATCGTGGGAAGATCAAAGATCAAAATTTTGATAATAAATGATAATGATAAGGAAAATAAACTTTTTATCTTCTATATTTATGCCACGAGGCTAATTAAAAGTGCTTGAATATCCATTACCAAAAAATTAAAAAAATAAAAAGTCTATCTGTTACAAACAGTTACTTGAATTCCCCCTTTAATGCTCCAATTTAGGTTTTTATTTTTTTAAAATTCATATATTTGATAAAATATTGTTTTTATTTTCTATTTAATTTCAAATAAAATAAATCTTTTTAAGTTGCTGATTTGGTTATGATTTTATGATAAGTATTATTAGATATGTGAATTTTATGTTAGGTTTATAACTAATGAATTTAACTTTAATGCAGTTATATTTTTTTTAATATTAATCATTTCTAAAAATACAAATAAAAACAATTTTATATTATGATATAAGATTATTTTTAATTGTAGAATTTTTTAAAATAAAATATAATATGTAAATAAGTATATACAGGTACAATATAAATATAAGAGATAAGAGATTTACAGAAAAATATTTATAAACGATTTTGTTAAAAAAAATTATTAAATATTTATCTAATATATATATATATTAAAATTTATATATCAAATCACTATATTTAAAAATTAAAATTAATTTTATTTATATGGCTTACAATTTAAAATATACACATATTTTATTTTAATTATTTTTAATGTTTTCTATTAAATAAAGCCAAAATATTCCTTTAATTCAATATAAGATAAGATGAATATTTATGGATAGGTATATTTTTTCTTTCTTACTGATACAATTTTATCTATTCTATTTTCACATACTTATCGATTATGTTGATTTTTGTCACATTCATTCTAATATCAAGATCATTAATGAAAATTTAAATACAAATCTCAATCTTAGTTTCAAAGTTCAATGTTGAGTTTGCACTATCTTTTTGCATTGACATTATTTTGTTTTTTTAGGAAAAAAAATACATGAAAGGAAATGAAATGTTATTATTTATTATAATAGGAAAATAGATATGTTTTTTTCTACTAAAATGAAAATTCAAAAATCTTATTAAATATATGGTTTTTATGGAACTAAAATATTTATTACCATGAGGTGTAAGCAATTTTAACAAAGTCATAATCTTAACTTAGTCAATTATTAAATAAGTACAAGAACGTGGATTAATGTTAAGAACAAAATTATGGTCTAAACGTTTGCAAAAAAAATAATAAACTATGGTCAAAATTTATGGAAAAAAAATGAAAAAGAAGAAGTAAAAGAAAGAGGAAAGCGTGTGTGTATTGTGGAAGTGACGTGCAGACATTTATGTCTGAGTTTCCGACATGAGACACTGTTCCCATGTGTTCTTCTTCGTACAGTACTTACTATTAGGTAAACGTTGAACCTTCTTTTACCTTTTTTAAAAACTCAAAATATAATTAATTATTATTTTATATAGATTATTTAATCATTATATTTAAAAAAAAAAAAACTAGTCTTTTTTAAATTAAGAAGTATGATGCATTTTTAGAAAATAAAAAACTTAATTTGGAAATAAATTTTGTTGTAAGAGTATAGGAATTTTGATCATGTTTAACAAAAATGTTTGGTAAAAATTAAATGTATATGCTAATTTGGTTTTACACTATTAGTATATTTAAGTTATTTTATTGTTAAATAAAAAAAATGATTTTTAAAATAAATTTTCAATTTTTATTTTTTCGTTGGTCTTTATTTTTCTTATCTGGCAAAAAATATTAGAAATATTTGAATTGTTAAATAAAAAAATATGCCTCAATTTAAAAAATAATAATAATAATAATATATTTTATGTTTTGTGGTATTGTTCGTTTTCATTGACATGAAAAAGAGAAGAAGAATGTATGTATATAAATAATGAATATTTTGTCGAATTAAAAATTATTTTTTATTTTATTTTATACCATTTATTAATTTCCACACCTTTATTTTCAAACAGCATAAAAGAATTGTCCTCTCTGGGAATAAAAAAGGACAAAACAATCTTCCAATTGTTCTTACTTTATTCAGTTAATATGGTTACCTTTATTTTTTTTATTTTTTTATTTTTTTTATTTACTCTTTCATAATTTCATTGTTGCTTTTCTTTATCAGATTATTCTCTCCAGAACTTGTTTAATATATATTTTTACATTATATTAATTTATCAATAAGTAATTTCAAAATCTTACTTTGATTCCTAAAACATAATTATGCCAATAAATTTATGGATGAAATAAGTTTTTTTTATGTAATTGGTAAATTAATATTTATAAAAAAATGTTAATATTTTTATATTTAATATATATAAATATGTTATTCTGATTTTGACAATTAATTTATTACTTTTAAGTATAAAAGATATTATATATATATATAACTAAGATAATTACACGTAATTAGTATTAATTCAATAGTGATAACATTATTAAATTTATATAAAAAATATATAATTTTAATTCATAAATATCAAATTTAAGAATGTAAAAACAGTTAAGTAAATAATTTTAATCTCTCAAATTTACTACTTAAAATCTAAAATTATATTTTTTTAATTTATTATTATAACAAAAAGAGCACATAATAGATAATCCTATCATGATAATTGAGTATAGTTTTAAAATCAACTCATGGTTTTACTAAAATATTGATGATATATAATTGATTATGTTGTAGTTTCATAAATTTATTTATTTGAAAAAATCAATTAATCCTTTTTTTTTTTTATATTTTAACACATTTCTGATCTACTAAACGTCTTATTTCTCCTCTTCATCTTTGACTCATCTTTTGTGCTTTATTTTATTTTATGAAAAAAAAAAGTTTAAAACCTTCATCACCAAATACCAATTATCTGGTTTAGAAGATAGGATCACGATTACCAAATAAAACCCACCACAATTCCAATTTGGTAAAAAATCTTAACAAATTAAAAACATCTCCAAATTACAACATTTATCAATCAATCAATTCCAGAAGAAATTAATTTGAATCTTAGAAAAAGAGGATGGAAATCCAGATAAGCATTGAAAAGGTTGCTAAATTGAAATGAATGTTAAAACAATTGAATCCTTAGCCACATAAACATTAAAGGAATCTTATCTGGTTTGTATAAGTTACATAAATATGGACAATTTTCTTCGTCATTCAGCAACTTTTCATAAGCTTTTCTTCACTTTTGTTTTTCTCCTTTTTGGGTGTTCTTTTTTGTTAACAATCTCTTCAAGTTTATCATACTAATAATCATTATCCACTAATGCCCTTTTGTTATATATTAAAAAGTTAATATTTTTCTGAGTAATTATGCTCTAAAATTACAAAAATATAAATTATTTAAGAATTTGTGCAATTTATAGTGGTAAACTTCATCTTTCCTCTTTAATTGAAAAAGAAAAATAATACTGTGAACTCTAATGCTTAGCTTAAAAAAATTACACTCCTGTATCCAATTAGTATGATATCATGGCAAACATTTTAACAGTAATAAAATAAAAGTTAAAAAGATTATATAATTTTTTTAGTCCATAGTTTTATATTTCCTTTTCAATTCTATGAATGATTGCATGTCCACCAAGTTGGCAAGTAACATCAACCATGATAGCACCCATTATTAAGGTAAAGTTCTTTTTCCAATCCAATTTGTAACCAAATGATAAACAATGAATGGTGAGAATTTTGTGCTAAACTTCGAAAATCACACCACTGAACATTATTCACAAAAATAAATTATATCCTCTTAATCATATAAACATGGTGAGGCATAAATTTTTTGGTCGTGTTGTAAATGTTAGGAAATATATATGGATTAAAAATGAAATCGAACTATATAATATATATATATATATATATAAATGATGTCTAAACTTTATTTTTTGAATTAATTTTAAGATAAATTAAATTTATAATAACTTTGTTAATATATTGAACATCTGATTATTGATTTAAAGAGTCTTGATTTTTGATTTAAAAAACTATAATTATTGATTTAAAGAATCTTGATTCTTGATTTAAAAAACCATAATTATTAATAGAGTTGTTAAATCTCATTTTTTAAACCGATTTTAAAGATGAGTCATAATCACTTTTTATATTAAAATCAATCGATAAAGTGAGCAGTTATGATTTGAATTATGTTTGCTAATTTTGTAATATTAATTATAAGGGAGAAAGTGATATACAAACAAATATATAAAGATGCCAAGTTTCTTTTATGCAAACTGAGTCAAGAACCAAGGGAAAAAACCATGATGAACATGTTGAAAATTGCATTTGAAGGACAATGCAATGGTTTCACATGAAAAAGTCTCATATGTACTCAGTTTCATTCTGATACTATCATAGTATAAACATAATAATGGTTAAATTATTTGTCTTGACATAACAATCCTGTTGCTTCTCAATTTACTGTGGATGATTCATCCACTTTGATGATTTCTCAGTCACTTTTCATTGCTGGTGTTTCAAATATCTAATCAAGCTGAAACTGGCAATGATTATTTGAAATTCCTTATCTGTCACAATTGACTTTATTACCTGAAATCATGGAAGGTAAAACTGGACTTTTTTTCCAGATTATTTCATGAGTAGCTTTCTGCAAAGGCTATATATTATTCTGGTGGTATTTGTATCAGAAATGTGGATTCCAGTGATGATCTAAACCTTACCTTTATAAAATAATGAACATCTTTTTCTGCCACTTTCTTCTAAATCCACTTAATCAGATATTAATATGCAGTAGAGTAACTGTAGCTGATTCGACCTGTTTCACAAGATTAGAGTCCACACGAAATTTTTTTGCTATAAATATGATGTGGAGATCAATTATGGCCATTTATTTAATACCTAACTATTCATTTATTACAGTTTGGCCATGAACATGATGTGGATATGCATTATTTCTGGTTTAGGTTACACAGCGTTTGTTTCATCTTCTATCACCTTTCAAAGTTTGGTACTTCATTCTTCTTCTATCAGCATGTAGTAACATGTCAGTATCTCACAACATATGATTTTTATGTTGTTCTGAGGTTCCGAATAACTAAAGGTCAACTTTTGTGTTAGATGTGTTAATGTGAACTTTTGTTTTAATTTTAATTTATTATCCCAATTTATTAATTTGTTGAAAATTCTACTTCAATTAAAGATAAAATTAGAATATATAAAATAATATAAATCTTATTTATAAATTAAATAAATATTTCTTTATCTATTAAATGTATATTATTTTTTGTTTATAATTAATTTAATTAAATTATTTTGAAAGTATATAATCTTTGTTCCTTTTTTTTGTGATATTTTCATGACATCTATGTTTGGAATCGGATTCACTAAACACCTAACCGCACATGCTGTCATATATAATATCTAAGCCATTGAATTAATTCTTCTATTTTTTTTTCATTTTATTTTATTTTGTAGCATAAAATGATGTTAATATTTTAGAGTTTAAGACTACTTTGAAGTTATAATCAAGAAAGTAAATTTTAAGTTTAAATATTATATTTTAAATTTAAAAATAATTATAATTTAAAGTTTTTGAACAGTATTTCTTTATGTTAAAAATTGAAAGGAAAGAAAGGTTAAAAGTTACTAAAATTAATGATTTTTTATTTTTTATTTTTCTGTTCTTTCATTTTTTTTCATTAAAATAATTACTTGCTTAAAATTTTATTTCTTGAAATTTTGTTTGACTCAAATTTATTTAAAAGAATAAATTTAAATTAAACACTATCATATAAATATGACGTACAAATATTTTGCAATTGCATTATTTTCATCACTATTACATATATTATAGATATAACTTTTGTATACCTTTATTATTATTATTATTGACATTATTATTACAAAATAAAAAATGATTTTGTGTTTCTCTATAATAATAAAATAAAACAAAAAAAATATTGAAGTTAAATAGTAGAAGAAGTCTCTAAATCAAATACAACTTTTTTTTCTTCTGAATTTTTGGTATTGGATTCTTAATGTCTACCATCTCAACCATTTACTTATAATAATTAATTTATAAAAAAAAAACAAAAAAAAATTGAGATTGTGACAAGAGGAATTTAATATTAAAAATCTGATAAAAAAAATCAAAATTAATAAGAAAGCTGTAGGTAAAAAGGAGTAATAATTATTTATTATTCATCTTATTTAAAATAAATTTATCCTATTACTTGTTATGTTATTTGTTTAAAAAAAAATTGAGAGTTATTTTATATTTATGAATAATTTTTATATTGAAATTTTTTAAATAAAATTATTTAATTATTTTAAAATATAATTAAATAAATTTTGTATCTTAAGATATAATTTAAATAATATTATATTATAAAATATTAACATAAATATAATTTTAAATAAAATTATTTTTTTAAAACAATTTTTATTCTATAAATATAAATAAATAATATATATTTATAAAATTAAATTCTAAATAATTATTCTTTTATTAGTATTTCTTTATCATTAACTTTGATGATTTGATTTAAAAATTATTAACGAATAACAAATAACGAATATTTAAAGATATGAATACATGATAATTGTAACTACCTTATATTTATTACATATACTTATTTTGTATTTATTATAAATTTTATTAAGAAATATCTATAAATATATATTTTTTAAATTATAATAATTATGGCTACATAATTATTTAATAAAAAAATACGCGAGTTCTAAATTATTTGAAATATGTTCAATTTTTACTCATATAAAATATTTATTGTCTTAGTTTTAAATTAATGAAATGATAAAATTGATTCCTGTTTAAATAAATTTAAAGGAAATAATTTTTTTATAAAATAAAATACTAAAAGCATTAGAGGAAAATATGTTTTTATCATTCAATTTCTTAAAAAATTCTATTTTAGTTCTGCTAATTAGGAAAGACATCAATTTTTGAATTATCTTTGGGTCGATTTATAAGTGCTATATATATATATATTAATTAGAGAAAATTAGAAAAAAAAAATATACAAAAAAAGAGAGTTAAAATTAAATTTAGAAACAAAATCATAGTTATGTTGTGACATTTACCTTAGAGTTTCAAAACCCACACAGAAAAAAAAAAAGTGATATCATGGTACCTCATCGTAACTGAAACTTATCTCTGTTCTTTCTTTCTCTTCATTCAACCCTTTTCTCAAATATGGCGGTTTTGTCGCCTCCTACACTCTCGCCACTGCTTCTTAACACCAAGTCAGATTTCGGGTCACCACCATTGTTTCCTCTTCTCACCTTTTCCTCCACACCCACCACTCGCTCCTCCTCATCCCTCTCCGTCTCTTACACTAGTAAGTTCGTTTTTGCACTTCACCCACGTGGGAAAAAAAAAAAATCAATTTTCATGTTCTGAGATGACTGGAATCTTGTCTTTCTTTTATATTTTGCAGAATCCGAAAATGGGTTGGCCGGTGAGGAGAAAAGAATCTTGCTTGAGCGCTATGGCTACGATGTTGATGCTGATGAGTACTTTTCTCACTCGTCTTCTAAGGTTCCTTATTCTTGAAAATTTTTGTGTCATATCATATTTCAATAGGATAAACCGCCAATATGGTCTCAAGATATTGCCATTTCTCTTTAGTGGTCTTTGAAGTAATTGAATTGTTTAAGTAATTCTCGAAGTATTGAACAGTCATCACTTTAGTCTAAGTGTATGTTTGAATTTCAGATAGAAGAACTCAAATGTACTTTTAGTCCGGCAGCAACAAAATTTCAGTGCATGTTTAGATTAGAGTTACAGAAGTACTTTAGTGAATTTCCAATGCAAAATTGTGTGTTTCAATGTATGAATTGAAAAGGAAACATTTGTTGCTTCTGAAGTCAAAATACTTTTGAGTTCTCGCAACTTTAGTCTAAAGATACACTTGTTCATTTTGTCAACTGGAATTTGAAAAACAACTTTCCCAATTTTATCCAACATAGTTGATATATCTAACTATAGTTCAAGGATGAAACTAGTGGTTTACTATCTTAACAAAGGCTTTTGAAATTCTGTTTTGTGAATTTTACTGTGTTTTCGTTTTTTGTTTTAATCTTCTGAGTTCTGAATGCAACACTCTAGTCAAAGAGGAGAAAGGAGCCTCTAAAAAGAAGAGGAGGGAAGCAAGTGCAGGAACCACCAGAGGACCCCAAGCCTCCTCGTACTAC
Organism: Macrotyloma uniflorum; assembly: GCA_016859785.1. Classification (NCBI taxonomy): domain Eukaryota; kingdom Viridiplantae; phylum Streptophyta; class Magnoliopsida; order Fabales; family Fabaceae; genus Macrotyloma; species Macrotyloma uniflorum. The sequence continues at coordinate 1,189,850 of BDMB01000009.1, read as the reverse complement.
CCATAAATTGCTTCAGGTATTCTCATTTTAGAGCTTGGATCATTTAGATTGCTAATTGATGAGAAAATAAATTGATAGATTGCTAGTGCGCGTTTGTATTTTGTAGACAAAATTGTGAAAGTGATGCATTCCAAGGAAAATGCAACCAACACTTCAGAGTTGTTTAATTTAACCGCATTTTCATGCTTTTTTTTTTGTCTACCTAAATAATTTAAGATAGTTGCACCCTAAGTGTATGATGAATTGCCAGCATTCCTAAAGGTTTTAAGATAATAGAGATGTATGAGATTTCTTAAAATTTGAGTTTGAACCTAAGTCAGCTTGAAAAGCTAGTTAATAGGATAACGTTTGTCATTCATTTGTATAAACTATTTTGATTGTATTACAAGCTATTGTGAGATTTTCATCAGACCCTATCATACCAGGGACTAAACATCTCGTGTATGAATTTTATTGGACTAAACATCTGCAATTGTGAGTAGTTTAATAACAGCCCAATAGCACTTGCAACAACCATTAAGATGGATTTTATACCATCTTAGATTTTAGATTTAGGACTAACTCAACCTCAAAAACTGGTTTATGGGATGAGGGTTTCCCTCCACTGGGATTTTATCACTTTCATGTTATAATACTCTCCCATATTTCTGGGCTTCATCCTGGCTCATGGTCATTCTTGATTTTTAAAGAGTAAGAAAAAAGACAAGCTTATGGGGTATATCAATATGACTTTACCATATTTGGTTCTTAACTCTTTAAAATTTTAAGTTGGTTAGATATTTGGTCATTTATTAGATGGTAATGAAAGTGATGACCGTTGGTAGGTAATGAAAGTGATGACCGTTGGTATGGTTATTAGCTTGTTTCATCATAAAATATCTAAAAATGGTTTGGTAGTTTTCTTTCCATACTACTCCATTTCCACCAATTGTTACCTAGGTATGTTTATCTCTCTGATATTAAAAATTTAATGCTGTCAAATCTATTTTTGGTTGTAAACTAATCTTTGGTGCTTATTTTATCAACTTAGTGAGCTATATCACTTGAAAATTTTATTGTTTTATTCTGTTTTGAATTTTATGTTCAAGTCTTTATCTGCTTAAAGTAGTTAGCTTGTACAGCAAAACAACGTAGCACAGTCAGATATTTAACTGTTGTCTTCTTTTACTCATATTCATGCTTTTCTTTAATTAGTCATGTGCTTTTTAGTTTCACTTGCCTCAAGACATTAAAACATTAAGGGTTGATGACCTTGATTTGCTGATATTAAATCCTATAAAAAATAGTATTTAAAAATGATGATAGTACCCTTGGCTTATATTTCCAATGACCTGGTTGGTTGACTTCAAAACAACGGAGGGGGTGACTAAATCTGAGTCCTACAGTACCAATGGGTCTTTGTCTAATTTTTAGTTTTTCAAAATCATTTCTAAATCAATTTTGGGGGGGTTAGAATTGATTATGAAAAAGGTGCAAAATTTTACTTTTCTATTGGCATAACTGATTTTGTGTGTGAAACGGACCCCACATAGGTTCTTGGAGGAACAGCTCGAAGAGTGAAGCTACTCTCACCAAAAGGCATGGACGTACGCCCCATGATGGAAGTGGTGAAAGGTGCAGCCTTTGATATATTACAGGTATCAGTTTCATGTTTATCTCCTATGTAGCACCCTTTTTTTTGCTAATTAACTATTGATGTCCGATAAATCATTTAGTCTGTACAATTTTGTTGCTGCAACTTTCTTGTTTATACTAATAATTTCATTTTTCAATACTAAGGCAGCTGGTGGCTGTCCTGCAGCGTTGAGACCTGGTCGGTGGTTAGATTTGTATAGTGGCACAGGTTCTGTTGGAATTGAAGCGCTTAGCCGAGGATGTTCTGAGGTATTAATGTTTTCAGTAAGAAGTTTTCCTTCACTATAACTATGCATAGTGAGTTTTTGCGAAAATTGTGATCACTTATCAGATTATCTCAGCTATCTCCTCAGTGACAGAATCAGCCTTCTGTTGAGAAATGGACGTAACAGATATTTATAAATTTCAGGGAGATGCACAAAAGGATTTTCAATAATTTGTTTTTACATTTTCCTGAATAAAATACTACTTTTTCCTGAATAAAATACTACTTTTTCCTGACGTCCCTTGTTTATATGATTGATCAGGTGCATTTTGTTGAGATGGATCCTTGGGTTGTATCAGATGTTTTACGTCCAAACTTAGAGGAAACTGGATTCCTTGATGCTTCAGTCATACATACTGTCCGTGTGGAAAAATTCTTTGAACGTGCAGAGCAATTTGTAGGCATGTGTATCTTTTCCCTTTCAATTCCATTTTATGCATATCTTTGTTGTGGGATAAGAGTTACAAAAAATTATTTATAACACAAAAACTTTGCATTTAATTAGAATGCATTGATTGTACATAGATTTTTTACATTGTCATCCAATCATGGATCACCGTGTATGATAAGACTGTTATAATAGTTATTTAGAAGTTACGGTTAAAATGATTTCTAATTGGTTGACAGTGTAATAGTATTTCCACCAACAGTGTAGCAAAATTTAAAGTCAAATGTTTCATGGCTGGAAGTATGAATGCTTGATGCAAAAAGTATTGCTTGTATAAGGATTTTCCAGAAAAAGTTTTAGAAGCCAAATTTACTTTATTTGCTCATTATTTAACTACTGTTGATATACAGTTTTTTAAGAAAATGCAATAAATATTTCCATCATTATCTTTCACCATAGACAACCACCAAAGTGAGTAAGCTAATACCAAAATTAACATGGTAATTTCTTCTGCCGTTGTAAATTGGAATTGTTTACATGCAGGTAACAGCGGCCCATTTGATTACATTAGTGTCACCCCTCCTTATACACAAGTTGACTATGGGGTGCTGATGAGGCAAATATCAGAATCATCCTTGATCGGAGAGAACACCTTTATCGTGCGCACTGTTTTCATACTTTTAATATTTGCCATCGTATTAGTCTTCTTACTAATCTTCTTGTTCTGAACCAGGTAGTTGAGTATCCTTTGAAAACTGACATGCTTGATTCTTGTGGAAGCCTTGTGAAGGTAATAATTTAAGTAACCAATAATACTGTATCTGCATAACGTATACCATGTTTCACCACATGTGTCCAAATTTTCAACCATAATTTTTATTGAAATTCTTTTACCCTGATGGGTGCAGAACATAGGACCTACATTTATGAATTTGTTATGCAATACTTGTGGATTTTAATGATATACTGTCCAATTTGAGCTGTTTATGGGGTTGTGTGGACATACAGATAACCGACAGACGGTTTGGACGGACGCTCTTGGCGATTTATGGACCAACATGGTCCCAGAAGAAGAGGAGATGACACATTCAGATGCCGCAGTTCCAGTAAAGGCTGAAAAACATGCTGGTGCAATATTTTATCTGTTACAGGGGTCAACAGGATTAGTTTTTGGCACCTATCTCACTTCTTCAACAGCTGTTATATATAGTACACAGTCTAATATTGGTCCCTGCAACAGGCCATGTTATGCCATGTAATGTGATGAATTATAAGAACCTTTTATTCTTGTTCTTATGGTATGTGATCCCTCTTCAGCTGGAAACTGATTTTTTAACTGTAGATTTTATGGTTTCAGTAGCCAACAGTGCTTGGTCACAGTAGAAGTGGATTGTGATTGTAAAGTGAACTTTATATACAACATTAGTGAAATCATCACTTTAATCATTCTAACAATGGCTATAATTAACTACAACTCAGAGAGAAGTGATCGGAAATGGAAATGTAAGAGAAAATGAGTCTTTTTAAGAGAAAGATAAGTAGAAAAGCTTTGACATTATGCTTTCTCTTTATGATTCTAAGGTTCTGGATTGTAGTGTTTATACTATTGAAGAATAAAATTTATTGGAATTTATAAAATTTGATATACATTTATATCAAGAGAGATTCATTAAATAAAATTTACCTGATATTAAAGTGAGTATAGCTGGCACTCCTCTTATGGATCTGTTGCGTGTGTTTGGTTCAGCATATAAGAATCCATATAACACAAAGCAAATAATATGGTTTTCAGGAGTGAAGTGCATTCATGGCTCCAACACACTAATCCAAACATGCAGGTAAATCCAACACACCATTTATTTACCTTCAGCTGATTTCAACACAACCATATTTTTATTTGATTTCTAGCTTTCATCCTATAATAACTCTCTACAGTCCATGTTATGTTATCCCCCTTGAACTATAGAACCATGAGCTTTTCAAGTCCTCGTAAATTCATTCATTAAAATTTAAGATGCAAAAGAGGTTTTGCTGGGGAAAGGTTTTGTTAAATTACAACAGAAATTGCAAAAGGAAAACCCCTTTTCCCATCATAATCTTTTTGGTATTTAAATTTTAATAAAGTTAAGAGATTAATCATATATGTGTGGATATATGTTGAAACTGAACATGTAAGACACGATCTAGTGACGACAAAACAAAGCAACATCACGTGTATCTCGCATACGAAAGACTGTGGTCAAACAATGTAACCACAACAATTACGTAACCTTAGAATCACGGGGAAAAAAAAAACATAATCTGTCAAAGCTGCTTTTCTCATCTTTCTTTAAGAAAAATTCTCCTTTTTTTCTCTTTTCACTGAAATACTTTTGAATATATACAAACATATACTATTTTTTTCATTTAGTTGTACATTGGTGTTTATATAGTTATGGTTTCCAATTTTGGAACAATCTCTTTCTATAAGTAAGGGGTAAGATTGTGTACTTCAATGCTTAAATTGGTGAGTTTAAGTGTTCAAATCAAGTCTAACACAAACCATATTGGTTTCTGAGAATATATGCTGAATTTTTATACTTAAAACTCATTCTATGAGAAATCACATGTTATTCTTATTATTGTTAGATAAAACACTTTTCAAAATTTATAGTATAATTCTTTTTACGTGAAAATGTTATAGTTTTAACATCACGATTCAATTATGATTTAATCTACAAAAGATAACACAAAAGAAGAGAAAAAAAACTGATTGTCAATACAAGTCACATAAAGTTTTTCACCCACTAACACTTCATTCATTGAATTTAGACTTTGTCATTCACCGTTGAAGGTGGTGGATTCATTTGTTTTACACTATGCAATCACAAATCCAAACACCACGCTAATTAGAATCAGCATGTTAATATTTTACTGTTAATATTTTAGTAACTATTTATTAAATTGATTTCTATACCTGTAAAATGTTATTTATTTGGTATCTATCATCGTTATCTTTTGTAGTTTGGTTCTTACACATGTAATGTAAAGCATTTTTAATATATTATAACACATTCTTAATTTGATCTTCCTAATTTGATAGTTGTAGGTAAAGAATCAAATTAAAAACATGTTAAGTATATACAAAACAAATTAAGAACATAATTACATGTATAGGATCAAACTAAAAAAGAAAAATTCTAAAGAGTAACTGTGTTAAGAAAATAAAACCAAAACAACATTTTATGTAATTAAGAGTGATGTCAAAAGGTAAACATAGATAATTTTTTGTTTATTTATTCAAACTAATTATATTTAGTGAGTAAATAATTTTGTCTAGTTTGTCATATTAGCTTTATTCCACTTAATGCATATGCAATACTTAAACTCTCAGCAACATAAAACAAAAGCAAAAGTATCCCCAACTTCCCAAGTTTTGAATCCTTGTTTTCAGGGATTCCTCAAGAGTTGCACAAATATTTATAAACAAGGGTAACCCCATTTTGGTCCTAGGTGTCCAATCACAAAATCATCAAGTGTTCATATATTTTAAGAATTAAATCAATGTTCTCAAAATCTTTTAAAGACCATATCTTCAGTTACTCTGAAAAGAATTTTAAATCAATTTATACATATATTTTTTAAGAAAATGACAAGAGAAAAGCACAAAATACAATGATTGGATTGAACTACCTAAAGAACTTCTTAAAATTAGGGGTCCCAAACTATAATAATGTAGACTACTACATAAAATATCTTTCTAGAATTGTTTGTGTAAACCTCTTCATAAGTATTTTTGGAAAAAAAAAAAAAGGAACATTTAAAAAATAACTTTTACAGAAGTTAATTAGAGAGATTGGAACTTTTATAAATTAATTATACTTAAAATTTAGAGAAATGTTTATTTCATATTTTTCTTCTGATCTTCTTTTGTATAAATACTTTTAGGAAAGTTTATTCACATTGAACTTTAACTGAAATTAGGAAGGGGAGTTGAACTATGTTTCTGCTGTTATGTAATTTTGTTGCTTAGATTACATCTGATGAGTGGTAAAGTTGCATTTGATGGAACACATGAGATAATTTGGCAAGGTTTTCAATTTCATTCCTGCAAAGTACAAAGCTAGTGAGAGTTAAGAGTTACAGAGATCACAGAGAGATCCCTTTTCCAAGTTGCATGAAAATGCACAAACCCAGTAAAAGAGAGTTTAAGTGGACACCTTTTTTTACACCTAAAGAGCCTCATATAACTAACTTTTCTCATTCATTTTTGCCTTTTATGTTTGACCATCCTCTCTTCACTCTTCACTCTTTCTCCCAATTCCCATTTTCCATTTCTCTCTCTTCCCCTGCCCCCCCACAAGTAATTTTTTATCACTCCCTTAGATTGTATCAGTTCATAGGCTAGGTTTAATTTTGATACACTGTTATTATAAAGATATTTACTTTGCATAATTAGAAATTTTCTTAACATAATTACTATAAAAGTCCATAACTTTATTATACCTGACTCTTCATGATTAGTCAAATTTGTAAAAATAACTCTCAATCGTAATTACAGTCACAGTGAAAATTTGTCATTACAATACATTCAAATGACATAAAACAAATAAATAGCAAACATGGAATCCCCTACTAATTTTAACTATCAGAAAAAAAAAACATATATACTTGTCCCTTGTACCAAAATGCCACCAACCTGTCTCATATACTCAATTGATAAGCTACCATTGTAACTATTCCTTTCTATCATGTTCTCTCAAAAATATATTTCCTTATTACTATTAATTTGAGAAAGTATGATACCCATGGAGCAGAGGAATCTAAGGATTTCAGTACAGTTGTTATTTTGGACCAATGGTTGAAAGAGTTTCGACACATAAAAGAAAGAGGGAGTGGGAGAGTTTCTGAATGATAGTACCAAGGTTCTTAAACATCATATAATTTCTATTAATTTAATATTTTTGTCATTTTTATCTAAGAAAAAAGGTACATATAAGTTGTCATAGTTTTAACAGGAGTAGTTATACACTAGGAGTATTGAAAATCTTTTTCACATACACTCCATAGAGAACAGTTCCTCTTGTCTGCCTTTAAATAGAGTAAGTTTCTCTAAGCCCGCCAAGTTAGGAATCAGATAGTCCTTCCCTGTTGCTCTCTCTTTCTTTTCTTCTCTTTTCTCTCTCTCTTTCTTCTTCTTATATCATCTTTGTGTGATCAATGCCACAATGTTGCTGAAAAATTCTCACCCTTTTCCCTTCACTTGTCATGGAAAGTCACACTCATAAGAGGGGTGAAGATATGGGTGTTGGTGGTGTTATGAGTTGTAGAAGGTTGCTTCTTGGAGCCTTGGTATCTTTAGGAGTCATCTGGTTTATGTTCCTTGCAATCTCAGTGAACCGTCAAACAAAAAGGACAGTGCTAGTTCCAATGAATGTTATCTCCAAGCATTTGAAGTTGGTTAGCATGCAGAGGCATGGCTTGCATTCAAATTCTAGACTCTTCATTGTGAGCAAGAGAAGAGTACCAAATGGACCTGATCCAATACACAACAGGTACACACAGTTATGATTTGTCAAATGCTTTATGATGATGCTTTTGTTCATGTAATTTGCATGGCTAATAAAGAAAAGAAATTGTGGGGTGTTAAGTGTTTTGGTAAAGCTGCTGGATCATGCAGTAGGGTAATTCATCCTGGCTTGGGGCTCTAACATGCAAATAAATCACAGTAACAGTGTGTTTGATTTCATATTTTTCTGAAGAACCAACATGCCCTCTGGTAAGACGCAATTATTTGTTACTTTTGCATCCATCCTTGTCATTTGATGTGAAATTGAAGTATAATGTGTAATGCATCTCCAAACACATGCTTGGAAAAACATGAAACATGTGTTTAGAGATACATTAAATGTGTACATTTACTTCAATTTCATGTCAAATCATGAAAATGAACAAGAAGCAACAAATAGTTATTTTGATTAGACGTGTTATCTAACATGAAACCATGAAACCAAACACATTGCATGAACACGAGATAGAAAGACAAATCTTAAACGCCATAGTTTTGTTTCATTTAAAATTTGGTTTTGTGGCTGATGTGTAGCAGCCTGTTTTTCACATGTTCAGAAGAGGTTAAATCAAGAATATAGACAATGTTGAAGTTAATACATTTCATTGAAGTTAATATAGACAATCTTGTAGAAATTCTTTTGGCACTTAGCTAAAGGGGAGCTGGAGCATGATGGACTCATACATGATAATTTTTCACTCTTTATCAAAAGCTCCTTTAACTAACAATCTTTCTCTTATTTTCATGAGAAACCAAAAAAAGACATTGGGTGAAGAACTGTACCACTTTAGTTATTGGGGGAAAAAAGAATTCGGTGGCTCCTTTTCCTTTCTATGGAAAGCTTGATTAATTTATTAGAGGATCATGAACTACTTTTAGCCTCATTGGAATTTAACAATCCAATTCATGTCTTATTTCAAAGTGGAATTTTGCTTCCTATTGATAATGTTATTATAAATTGTTTTGAGGACCCATTATGATGATCATCACACTATTGCACTGCACAATGTTGCCGTACCATGGAATTTCATGTCATTTCATTTCTATTCACATCGTTTCGGTCACCTCTTTGTCTCTCTCATATTCTGAATATCTTTGTGTAATTATTGTGTATGAATGAATGAATGAATTATTCAGGAGAGCAGTGAAAACTAGACAGCCACCTACACAAGTCTGAGCATTGAATTGTGAAGTTCCACTGCAAGTTTGAGGACAAATCATAGAAGAATTTTTTCTATTCTCTTGTGAAAGAAGAATTCAGACTGTGTTCTACAAGATAATGTTGTTACTTGTTACATAGTATTATTGCAAGTGTTTTTGGAGGTTATATGTGTGATCCTTAATGTTCTCTATTTTTTTCTTTCCTCTTTCAAATGTACTACTCTTTGATATGTTGTAAATCATGGTCTTAGGAAATGAAGTAACCAAATTTTGGATGCAATCCAATTATATCCTTAAATTCTTGAAGTGAACAAAAAATGCAGTTTATGGCTATAGGTGAATAAGTGAAATAGTGGATGTTTTTCTCATCATTCTTATCCTAAAATTTACACGTGAGAACCTTGAGAATGAGTACCCTTTTGAAGGCTACACAGTATACTATTTACTTTTCCCCTAATTTATCAAAAAACTAAATAAACTTTTTCCCTACTCAAATCTAGAGGGGAGAGAGATTCATGGATATACATAGGAATATGTTGTGGGAGAAAAAACCAAGACAAACCATTCCAATTTGGATTATTTGGAGCAGTACACAAGATAAAAGGCCAAGTCTCCATGCATCATATTATTAGCCTTTAATTTTTTAAGTAATCTTTCGAAATTCCTTTTATGGTGGCACCCTCTTTCAAGTGCCTTGTGTTCAACAAAGCACTTTCCTTAATTTAAAGTCTATACATATAAACAATTCCTTTTCATTCCCCTTTTACCTTGATCAATGCATCAAAATAAACATGGCTTCTCTTTGCCCTGCCTTGTGGACCTAAAGTGATGCCACTTAGATACTAGTTAAGATGACAGAAAATAAAACATATATATATATATATATATATATATATATAACTGCTTGCTCAATTATAAGGTTTCAAATAGACTCTATGAATAGCCTCAAATATAGGAAGGTTCCTACTGCAATATTTTTCTTGTGCCTTTATAATAAGCTTTTGTGGGTTAAACTACACATCTTTTTTGCAAATCCTAGACTATAGATTATAGATTAATGGAGTGAAGAGATTTTGCAAATTCAGGTATGCCACTAAAGCCAAATCAGCAAAGGAGCAATCCCTGGATGCTGCTTTTTCTTTATCTTTGCTTTTTCTTTCTGGTCTGATTTTCTATAGATTCGAGAAGGATGTGACTTGGTCCAAAGCAACTGAGATTCAAATTATGAATCTGTTTCATTTTTCCTCCTCCATTGCATGGGAGACAGATTCTCACCCCTGCCAGTTTTTGTTTCTCTTTTCTGAATATATTGGCAGATGCAAAACCAGATGAGTCTGCTCAATTGGATCATAATGTGTCCTACATGTCTTTCTTTACAATTATCAAAAGCATGTCGATCACTAAGGGGGGTCCCATTTCTTCCCTTGTCTAAATTCTACTTACTATTTTCTGCAACTTAGATCAGAGCCAACATTGTACTTAAAAACTCTATATTTGTTCTCTCTGATTAACATTACTCAAAAACTATATTTGTTCTCTTTGATTAACATTACCATCTTAGATTAAAATCATCAGCATGGTATAGTTAGCATGTAACTGTTCCTCTTAAATATACACAATAGGAGATTCCATTTTCAAATTTGTATGCATGAAATGGTATCCATTAAGAAAAGTTATTCTTTAAATGGGTCCTTATTTTGAGTATTTTCTGATTTCACTTTCAAACAAAATAAAAAATGAAGTATGTTTGATAAATATGTTTTTATCATGTTTTTTTTTAAACTATCTTTATTTCTTGTGTTTTTAGATTTAAAAATTCAGTCTTTTAATTTTTCAAAAATATATAAATTAAGTCATTTTCTCAATTTTATGACTATAAATAAAGATTATATTTGAATATAAATAATAATTAAAATCACATTAAATTTAAAATATTAAAAATTATTATAATTACATATTTTTAAAAATTAAAAAACTGAATTCATCAATTTAAAATTACAAAAATTAACAGTAATTTTAAGAAAAATACTAAAAAAACATATTTTAATTGATTTTATCTCCTCTATTGATTCTCACACTTAACCATCACTCCCTTCAAAGTTATTAATAATTTTTGTGACCAGTTTCAGAGTTGTTGGTGACAGCATCATACACTATATTGGTGTCTTTTAAACAATTATAAACTCTTGTTCAGAATTAGTTGAAATCATGTGACCTTTTTACATATGAAAGTTATTTAACAATGACATGTTCTGAAATCAAGAAATGGCACTAGAACTGAATATGAAGGAGAAGTGGTGAGAAAAATCAAACACTTTTAAATCAAATCTTAATATTTTTTTGTGGATACTGTGAGTTGAGAAAAATAATAATAATCTTAACATAAAACTGAAGAAGGAACCTTGAATTGTTTGTTTAATTGAAGTGAAATTTCCATAATACGTAAGAAAATGTTGAAAGTCATTGATTCAATCATGTTTTGCAATGATCCACGTAAGTTGTCATCACCCTTTACTTTTCTGAGCTATGAACATTTGACCAATAATTTTCAACTTTCTTAATTCCAGAATTTTAAAAATGGAAATTCCTCCACACCAAGTTTCTCTCTTGACTTGGCAAAAAGAAGACAAAACTGTTTTCATTAACTTTTCCATTATTTATTAACTATTAAGTTTTAAAACAAACTACAAATAAATAAAGTTATTAAAATTAATCTGATTTGTGCTTCAACAATAAGTTAATAATAATAATATAATTTTAAGAAATAAAATATGTAAATCAATTTATTGTGTTTCGATAAATTAATTTATATATATAAAAAAATTATATATTTTTTTAAATCTTTATTTTTAACTCGTATATAAATTCATTTTAACTTAGGAAATTGTTAATTTTATATTTTTTTAATCAATTTCATATTAACTTGATGTATCTGGAAAAAAATAATTGCATGTCAATAAAAATTATTAGTGACTTCTATAAATTGTCGTAACTTATTTTAATAAATTTCATGGGCAAAGTCTTCAAATGACAATTTTATAAATGAAGATTTATTTCAACCATTAAATAAAAAAAAAACATTGTTTTCACAAAGTGTTACAAAGCAATTCTCCGTCTTATTTTGAAAATTATTTTTTATTCCTATAATCTTTGAAAGATGAATTCAAACTTTAATTTTTTTTAAATATATAATTTTAGTTTTTTTATCAATTTTATTACAGTAAATATTACAAAATGTTATATTTAAATATAAATAATGATTAAAAGTATATTTAATTATTTTATCAGTTTTATTAAAGAAAAAAAATCATATATTTTAAAATTTTGAAAGTCTGAATTAATTTAATATATATATATATATATATATATATATATAAATCAAATATAAATATAAAAAAAATAAAACATATTCAATCCTAAAATAAATTATCAATCGTTCATCACACAATATTAAAAAAAATCGAAATTTTCGTGTTAATCTTATTATTTACAAGAGAATTTATAAAAAATATTATTAATATAACTTTTTTTTCAATGATTCCAGGAAATAAATCTTCTACAGTAACATTACCTCTACATGAGATCTCTACCCTTCAATATATTCCATTAATATTAATAAAGAATACACTGATCATACAACCTACTGCATGTTTAGATTTTCAGTGAAGAATGTTTCAACACAATTTGAGACATAACTTTTCGCCCTAAACGTACGTTTATTTAGAAAAACTAGAAGAACAGATTTCCAAACAAAACTTTAATGTGTTTGAAAAAAACAACAATTTAATTCGACATGAGCCGGCTGTTTGACACAATGACAGAATATTTGATAGGAAGAGGAAATATTTGTTTGAAGTGTTTCAAACGGCAAACCAGACCAAACACATCCTTAGTAAACTCAATTTTTTAGATTCTTTTTAACTCTTCACTTTTATGTGGATTCTGAAACATTCATATAATTTTTCTTGCATTATAATCATTGCATTTTTCTACACTACTGACAAGTCAATTAACAATGTTAATGATGAATTTGATTTTGGTTTCACTTAGCAGGTATTAGTGTAGTTTAAGTCTTCCACTGCATGATGGTGTTGGAGTATAAGAACAACTTGTTAAACAGATCAAATGTATTTCAACCACTATGTATATTGCATGCTAAACATTAAATGCATTAGAATAAACAATTTAATTAAGTACTACAAATGATGAATCATTTTCATGACCTCAAATAAGATTAGTATAGCATTAACTCTTTGAATCACCCACCTAAATTTTTTTTTTTTTTACTTATATAGAAATTAAATGCTTCAAACTTTCCAATCAATTAGATCTAGACCAACATAACATCATGATGAGATGTCTTTACAGTGCATCAGTAGATGTCCAATTTTTTTGGTGTTGAGGACATATATTTATAATTTGAGGATTCAAATCCAAAGTATATTCCAATCATCTTGGACATAATTAGAAAGATTGCATTTGGATACAACAAACAGAGAAACAAATAGATCTCATAAAATCTAACCTACCAGAAAGTTTATTATATCATACAATATAACTATACCTGATTAGGGTCACCCATGGAAGAAATGCTCAAACCATAAACATTAGCACCATCAGAGAACTCTCCACTATGAAATAGAAATTCAGTGGGAACAATCTCATCCTCATCATCTTCTCATACTGTCATGCTTCCTCAAGAACTACTACGCTGCCTCATGTTCTGGCTTACCAAAGATCAATGGAAAGTCATCATCATGTTCAAAGAAACTCTGGTCTTTAGATATGTTCTTTAAGGAATGATAAACCTGGTACATGGACCACCTATCCTTGGGACGAGAAACCACACAATTCAACGCGATTTTCAGAAACTGCAGAATCTCCTCATCATGCCCCCTTCCACATATGGCCTTATCAATGCAATCCTTGATCCTTCCCAAATTAGAATGCATGTTCACCCAATCCACCAAGCTACCCTTGAACTCTTCTTCCCCATTGCTCACTTCAAGCGGTTTTCGACCGGTCACCAACTCCAAAAGCAAAACACCAAACCCATACACATCCCCTTTCAGTGAAGCAACCAAAGTACTTGGATACTCAGGTGCGATGTACCCGAGCTCCCCCAAATCTCCATTCACAAAACTACCGTTTGAGTCCGAGGCCATGAGCCTTGCTAGTCCAAAGTCCATCAACCGAGCATCAAACTCCTCATCAACAAGAATCACATTGGAGCAAATGTTCTGCTGTATAATTGGAGGGTGGCAGCCATGGTGCAGCCACGCAAGCCCCCTCGCCGCGCCCAACCCAATCCTAAACCTCATCAACCAATCCAAAACCCCACCATTCTTGTGCAACAAGGAATACAACGTCCCATTAGACATGTGCTTGTAAACCAACAACTTCTCGTCCTCCACAACACAGTAACCCAACAGAGGAGCCAAATTCGGGTGCCTAACCTGCCCCAACCGGTTCATCTCCATTCCAAATTGCTTCTCCCCAATCCTACAAGCACTCAACCGCTTCACCGCGAGCGTGGAACCATCCGGGAGATCAGCCTTATACGTTGTGCCGGTCCTTGTTGCAAAAAGAACATTCTCCCCACTGAAATTATTAGTAGCAGACATCAAATCCCCCAACTTCACCTTCACAATGGGCTTCTGAAAGAGAGTAACTTGCACAAGCCTATACCCTTTTAACTTCAAAGCCCAATCACCACCACCACCCGCAGCACCCACACTAGTACCAACCCCATACCCCTTCTTCTTCCTCTTCCCACTCAAATGGTACCACCACCACAGGCCAAAAGCCAGCAACAACGAAGCAGCAGCACCAAACACCCCAGCAGCAATGATAATAGCAAGATTCTTCTTGCTCATCCCACCACACTTGGATCCAAGAGGACCCCCACATAACCCACTATTCCCCACAAAACCCTCCCTATCAAACCCATGGAAAAACTCAGGAATTGTCCCACTAAGCCTATTATTGGCCACAGAAAACTTCTTGAGCCTACTCAAACTCCCAAACTCAAAGGGAATTGATCCAGAAAGCTGATTCTCTGACAACACCAACTCATTCAAATATGAACAATTCGCAAGTGTGGGAGGAATAGGCCCGGAGAGTTGATTACCAGATAAATCTATAGAAACCAAAAACTGCATCCAACTACAGATCTCGTGCGGAATCTCGGAGGAGAAAGAATTTGAAGCAAGATCCAACCTTTGAAGGCTCTTCCCACAGTACTTCAAAGCCTCGGGGATCCGACCCGAAAGTTTTAACTCTCGGAGGTCTAAACCCAAGACCCGGTTCTCCCTTTGGTTCCAGCAAGACACACCCACGAAGTCGCAGATGAAACCCACGGTGGTGTTGTCGAACCGCCACGTAGAGAGGTGGTCCTCTGGATCCGAAACGGCTTCTTTGATACCACGGAGACATCTAACATCGTCCTCGGTCTGCGACGAAGCGAGGAACACGTGAAACCCCAGCAGGGTTAACAGAAGGAACAAAGAGGAAAACGTGTTGCTGCGATCCATGGAGAGGAAATGAGGCTGGGGGGTGGGGGAAAGGTTTGATTTTTAAGGTGGGGTTTGGGTCTAACGCTGTTGGGATGGAGCCATTGACTTGAGGGGGTGTGAGGAAATGCAGAGATAAAAAGTGCAGAGAATGATAAATTGTGAAAGTGTGAGGGAGTTAAATGGGTGGAAGATGGTTAATTGAACGTGGAATTTTGCTGTGGGAAAAAGAAAAAAAAAATGTTTGGTGTTGTTTTGGTGTTGTTTGCATACAGTGGTGATTTGGTGATTGAAAAGAGCTTTCTTTGACTGGAGTTGCTGATTGGGTGAGGGTCTTTGACTGGGGTTTTCTTCACTCATCCATTCTGAATGAATGCCAATGGTTTAGTTGGGTTTACAGATAAATTTATCTACAAATAACAGAATAATTCTCTCTCACTCTCTTTCAATCATTACAAATTTATTACAAATAACAGATTTTTTTTTTAGTATGATTTATGATAACATTTTTATTTAAATGATTTACATTATGTTTTCTTCTTGCTTTTATAAACAGTCTTTTCTGCAACAAAAGTTAGTACAACGTATTAAAAAAATCAGTGTAATGTTTTTTTTTTAAAATAATTAAGACAACTAGTGTAAGAATGAAAAAAAAAATGGAAAATGTGTGTGCCGTTTTAGAAAACGTTAAAACTAGTTACTAAGATTTGCTCTTTAATCTTTCTATTTTAACTTATTTTCTTCTATTTGTCTTTATTAATAACTAAATAAAATGAGTTCTTCAAAGCTAATACCTTTATTGATTGTAACCTCACTACATATACTATGTCGATTGCTAGTATTTTTTTTTTTTTACAAGTATTTCTTTAGGTAATTGTGTTGGATGCAAAACTAGGTATTAGATGTAAACATATATCATAACAAGGTAACGACGATTTAAACATTAAGTTATTAAATTTTAAGATGTTTTGTCCTTTTCACCGAGTCAATGCTCATTAGTTTAATTATTAATATATGGTAAGATTTTCCCTAGTTAAGTTGTCATTCGATTAATTTATTATAAGATTGTAGGATTTGTTTGTGTTTAGTTCAATTTTGTTTGTTAAAAAGTTTCTATATTAATTCTTGTCTCGTTTTTTATATTTACATTCCACGTGATTTAAAGTTAGTAGATGTTAAGATTCTTTGACTGAATTTTCACTCAATCTTCAATATCTTAGATCATGAGGTTTGCTTGTGTTGGCTCAGTTACACTTTTATAAACATTGAATGTGACATGATAGATTTACGTTTAACGTTGTTTTAACCATATTAGATGTTAGAATCTCTCTTAACTTTGAATTCAATATATAAAATGTAAGTTCTTGAGATTTCTTTGTTTTTTATGTGTAAAATATTAGCTTATTTTAGATCAATTATGCTTTTTGAGATACGATGTGGATTTTTTGTTTCATGCTAGATTTCATCATGGTTTAACCTTAATCCGAATTTCTATGTGCTCTTTAGTTCATCAAGTACACTTTGAATGTAAATTGGAGTTTCGTGCTAGAATTGTGTTTAACGTGATTTAATATTATTATACTTCAAGATTCTTACTTTGATTTGAGTTTTCATAAGTCAATATCTTGTTTCATAAGTTTATTTTATTGTAATTTTGCTTTCTAAGACATGTTATATGTGAAATTTGGTCTAATGATACATTATATCTTTTTTAAGTTTCATTCAATCAAAATTTTGTATAGAATAAATTAAAAGAAAGAAAATGTAATATAAATTGTCAACAATCTTGCGGGAAATAGAACTTGATTATAATAAGATTAGATTAGAGAGAATAATCTATGTATTAATGTGTGTATTTGTAACACAATTTAACTATAAATTATGAAATATAAATTATTTCATGTAATTATGTAATTATATGTTTACAAATATTTAAAAATTATTTAAGTATACAATGGACTTAATAAAAACATCTTTTTGTCTTTAAAGTGATTTAAATAATGTTTTATGATAATGACTATAGTGTATTATATTATTAAGTAGTTTATGGTGTACCACTATTATATACCATATGATATCTAAAAAAAATTAACATTATAATTAGCTTTTTTTTTCCTATATAGTGTCACTTCACGTTTGTTATGGTCTTTATATACGATTTTAGTGATAAGAGTTAAATATATGACAAAAATAGCAATGATTCAATTCATGTCTTTTTAGTTGCATGCATGTGAGATTAGGTAAACTACTTGGATAAATATATTTGATTTTTTTTTTATAGAGAATTTAAAAAAAATGATAATTTAATTATTATAAAGAAATCCAAATGTTATTTAAAAAATGAAAATGTATTTTTCTTTCTCAAATCTATATTTGTTTTTATCTAATTTTAAAATATGTTTTCAGCTTAATTCAAAATTAAGATATTGTTGATATAATTTGACGTATTTTGATCTAGATAATTATGCTGACAAGTTAATTTTAGTTTAATGACCTAAGTTTAGATTTGAAAAAAAAAATAGAAATTAAAACAAACATATTACAAGAATTTTTTTAAAAGTATATTATTAGAAAAATCAAGAAACAAAATAAAGAAGATAAAAAATTTAAATATTTCAGATATTTTATAAGAAAATAAAAACAATATATGTCTATCTTTATTATTTTATTTAATTGAAAGAATACAAATTAAAAGAATAAAAAATGTTAGAAATATGTGGAGGAGGAGATTCTATTATTTAAACGAAATCACAAATAATTTAGTAAAATATAAGATAAAAATTATTAGTTAATATTTAATAAAATAAAGAAGAATGATTTATTTCTTAGAAACTTATATTTTATTATTTACTTTTTAGTCTAATAATTAAGATATGTTAATATTATAGATTATTAGATTAAAAAAAAATTAAAACTAAAATTAAAATTCTAAATTTTATTT
The DNA here is from genome assembly GCA_016859785.1 of Macrotyloma uniflorum. Classification (NCBI taxonomy): domain Eukaryota; kingdom Viridiplantae; phylum Streptophyta; class Magnoliopsida; order Fabales; family Fabaceae; genus Macrotyloma; species Macrotyloma uniflorum. The sequence goes on along the minus strand of BDMB01000009.1, from coordinate 1,171,400 downwards.
TTAATTTTTTTTCTTAATAAAATATTAAATATTATTAAAATATTAACACTATAAAGTTTATAAAAAAAATTTAATACAATTCTTTTTAACATCAAAAGACGCGACTCAAAAATATATTTTAAAAATCCTATTTTTTTATTGACTCCAATTTTTTTAGTAACGATCCAAACTTTCTTCTCTCTACATAAATACTAGGCTTTAAAATTTAAATCTAATTAATATTTTTACTCTTCTTTTTATAATTATCATTTTTTTGACAAACTTTATTTTTATTCATAAATTTCAAGATTATATTAATTGTTTTTTATTATTTATATAGTTACCAAATAATATTTTATTAAAAAGAATAACAAATTGTTTAAAAAAAGAACAACAAATTGTTTAAAAAAAGAACATCATTAAAAAAAACTAATAAATTTATTATGAAATATAACAAATAATATATTTTCATAACTAAATCTTAAACATCCTATACTAAGAAGCATATGATTATTTTTTAAAATTCAAATTTAATCAAAACTTACCCATAGAATTTAATATATTGAAGTTTTTGGACACATATGAAAGATATATAGTTTCTGTGCATGAAAATCAGTCCCCCATAAAAGTTTTCTTAGAATGTGTAAGTTCGTGAAGCAAAAAGGTGTGGACTTTCTTCTTATTATATTGTGTTATAAACATATTTGAACCAACTTAAACAAATTAAATAACAATAATAATAATTTTTGTTATAAATAAAATTTGTTATTAATAATTTTTTTTAATTAATATTATGAAAAAAAAATCTTTCTAACAAAATTTATGAGTTCACTTGCATTTTAATTAGTTGCATGATATAATTAAGGTAATATATATACCTCACTTTCAAATCTTTCACTTTGATTTCATAAGGTTGATAAGTCACACTTATAAATAATTGATTCAGTTTACATGAACAATGTATGCACTTACCATACAAAGAAATATCAACTAAAGAAACTCCTACAAGCTTCAAACTTATGTTTAATAATGTTCAAATATTGACTTGTTTGAGCTTAAAACAAATGAAAAAAAAAGAGGAGAAAATGTGTAACATGACAGAAAATTGGAAACAAAATTCTGAATAAATTGATAAATTAAAGATAAAAACAATATCTTGTATGATAAAATTTGAAGATGAAGTTGTGTGTGATGTGACAGTTTAGTTGATTGGGAAGAGCTTTATGGAGTAATTCTTAAGAAAAGAAAAGGTGAAAGTGATTGTGATTTGTGAGGGATAACACATAAATAGTATTAAAAGTGAATTATTGAGGAGAGTGCTCCATTGAAGCTTTTGTATTTTTCTGAAACATGTTCTTTGGTTTTTACTGAGTGATTTCGACAAACCTCTTTTCATCAGGATTTATTGCTAAATTCTTGTCTTAGTATTACAAGACACTTTGTATATGATAAGGTTAAAAATATGTGGCTTAATTCTTAGCAGAAACAACCACATACTTAAATATTTTTCATGGAAATTAGATACTTAAAAAGACAATCTTTTATTGAAATAATAAGGGTGCTTATTAGTTTATCTCAAAATACAATTTTTTTTTCAACTATATTGAATTTTTTTTCATGTCATTGTTTAAACCAAAAGGAAAACACAGTGAGAACCAGAGGAAATTATAGTTATGAAATGGACTTCTAGAATGGCTTTTATTAAAAGTTGATTTAGCCGTGTGGTGTGGGTTGGAAAGTGAAAAGCACTTTTGAAAAGATTCTTAAGGTAAGGTTGGTATAGTCAATGGTCAATGCAAATGAATTGGTAGAGAATATTAAGGAAAATAAATAAACTAATATATCATTTTTTATAAATTCAATTGGACATTACATTTTTCTACTTTATCTTATATGCTACTTTAGTCACCTTAGTTTTAGTTGTTCACACTTAAGTCTCCATAATTTTTCAATTGTTTAAATTAAGTGTTTCTCTAAAGAATTCAAGTGCAGATTTCAATTGGGATCTCAGAGGAGAAAGAATTGGAAGAAAGGTCCAAGCTTTGAAGAGACTCGGGGATCCGACCCGAAAGCTTAAAGCTTACGAGATCCAAACCCAAGACCCGCTTCTCTGTTTGGTTCCAGCAAGACACGCCCTCGAAGTTGCAGATAAAACCGGGGGCTGTGTTGTCGAACCGCCACGTGGCCAGCCGAGCCTTAGGGTCGGAGAGGGTGTCCTTGATACCACGCAGACATTTAACGTTGTCTTCGACCTTCGATGAAGCTAAGAACGAGTGAAAACCCAACACCAATAGTGAAGAACACAACATGTTCCTGCGATCCATTGAGCTGAAACAACACTATTTGATTCTAAAATGGTGATAAAGGTTTCATTTTTAAGGTGGGGTTTGGTTCTACTGGCACAGTTTGAACGTGCCATTGACTTGAGAAATGAGAAACCAACAAAGATTTGATATGATCGTACTTGGCATTGAACTGGGCTATGTTAAAAGAATTGTTTTAGATAAGAAAAGTTGTGAAACCAACATTGGTGTACTATTAAGTGTTTTTTAATCTTTCATTTTTAAATTCGATGTTATCAAAATTATTTAACAGCAACTATAAAACTACAAAAAAATTAATTAAGATTTTTTTATAATTTACAAAAGTTGCATACATATTTTGTAAGATGAATTACATACTATAATCTCACTTGTCAAATTTCAGAGTTTTTTTGGCCTGATATGAAACATAGCTTCTGGTCTGCATGAAAACCAGTATCCAAATTTGGTGAAATTGGTGAAAGCAAAAAGATTGAAGCTTCTTGTGATAGTTGATTGATGTTGTCTTATGTCTTGATCATGTGCTGGACCTACAAACATTTTAGGAGTTCAGTTATACATACATTTTTCATTAGTTGCATGATACAACTATTAAGGTATCATATATACCTCACTTTCAAATTCTTCACTTTGATTTCGTAAGGTGACAAGTCACACTTTTAAATAAATCATTCAGTTTACATAACCAAATTACCATGTATAGAAACATCAACTCAAGAAAATGTTATCTGCAAACATATATCTATATATCTCTCTCTATATATAAGAATTGAATGAATTTTGCAAAGAGGATAACTTCGAATTTCTCTTTTGTATAATGTTCTAGATTAAAAGTTTTTAAGATATGTTGATACTGATAGCTACTCTATTTTGCTTGAACAATAATTGGTGAGTGTTACCAAAATTTATCAGATAAAGTAAAAAAGTTTCACTCTCTCTGGAACAGTTACCAAAATTTTAAGTTGATATTGTTTTTTCAAAGTAATACTATATGCAGACAACTATTTTGAAGAAGATTTTGTTTCTATTTTCTTTATTTTTTTTCTTAGAAATAAAACTGCAGACAAATTATTTATCTCTTTCATCTATGTGATGCATCTAAAAAGTGATTTTATATAATTCTATTGAAAAATATAAAAAAATATTAAATTAAGTTTATCCATTTAATTTTATACACCAATAATTGGTTATAATTTTTTTAAAATATAATTTTATTTTATTTATAAAGTCTTCTTCTTGCATGGTGGCTTCATGTGTTGTATTTGCGAAAAGTTGATTTAGGTGTGTGTTGGGTTGAAACGTGAGAAGCACTTTAGAGAAGAATATAGGGTAAGTCATTAAAGTCAACTGTCAAATGCACATGAAAATGTTGAGGAAATTGTACACAAATTATTATTATATGATTTTATAGATTTAATTATATATATATATATATATTAAATTATTAAATGTTAAGTTAAAACATGATTAAAATAAAAAAAGTTATTCTTAATAGTTCTTCATAAAATTACTTTCTTCTTAAAAAAAATATTTTTCTATTATTGTGAACAGATATAAATTAACTTATATTTAAAATATCTTATAGGTTATTTTACATCAATATTATTTTTTATTCTATAGCATTTGATTTTTTATTTAGTATATTATACTCTTTTTTTCTTTGCATGAGGCTAGCACGTGAGTTTACTTTTTTTTTAAAAAAAAAAAAACAAGAATAAAAATTATATTAAGTATTTAAGATTATGATTATATTATAAAAATCAATATATATATATATATATATATATTCATTATTTTTTCAGTTTATTTTATAAACATACAAGTTCTTTAACTTCTAATAGAAAATTAACATTCAAATGAAGTCTAAATTAAATTATTAATATCGTTTAAGTCTTTTAATTAAATTTGTATAGTTAAATTAATTTTATCGAATAAATTTTTTTACCTATGACTAATGTGGATCAATTTTTTTTTAATTAATTTTTAATCTTATTGACCCATCTCTATTAGGCTTAAACAGTTGTCACTTTAATAAAATAAATAGTGAAAACCAATTAGAATTATACAATTTATTTTCATGCAAAAGAGTTTTATAAAATACCTATTTGAGCTGAAAAATTATTTTTTTTCTTCCTTGTGATTAAGATTTTGCAAAAATTATTATATTAAATTATTTATAATGTAAGATTTTTGCAAGAAATAATTAATATTTTTTTAAAAGTCTTATTACCAAATATGTTTTCAAATTACATTATATTCTATATACATAATATATATACCCATACATATACTATATAATAATATAGAAAATATATTTGTTAATAATCTATTTAGACTAATAATACAATAGGTTTTTAAATATATAGTCAGGTCAAACCATACACCTTCATGCACGTCAAGCCATGTTAATAAAAAAATTGATAAATTGAATAAACTTAAAATTTATTATTTTAACAAAGAATAAACTTATACCTATCAAATTTTAACTTCACCTTAACTATATCATAAACCCAATTTATTTTATTTTTCAAATTTATGAAAACGTGGTCATTTCCAAATTTAGTTCTTTCTATATTTCAGTGTCATATTAGTTTATCAAAATTAAAAATAAAAATTTAATACAAAATTCGTTATTTATTTTAAAAAAATTTAAATAGAGATAATAGCAAAGTGACACGAACCTGTTAATAGTTGATACCATCACTCATGGCTTTGAATGATCTGTGTGCCATAACGAGTTTCAAGGTCCATTCCCGTGAGCTTTCAAATTATCTATTTCCGTCCACAGAACCTGAATCCGCCACCTTTTCTCTTTTTCTATCTCACACAATACAATAACATTGCTTCATATTGAAAACAAACTTTCAACTCCCAACCCACCTTTGCTTTTTCTCATCGCCACCATCTTTTTGCCTTCCAAATCCTATTTCAAGACACCCCATCTCCATTTCTTCCCAAAGTTCATTTCTTTTTCAGGTTTGGAACCGAACCCGTTTCTCTGTTTTCATGCTTATCGCCCACAATGCCACGTGTCTGAATGTCTGTTTATTGTTTGCAACGTTGAACTTCTTTGAAACAGAGGGCATTTGCATGTTCTTCACTGTTGTTTTAGACTCTTCATGCTTTGATGGGATCTGTGAATTTGATGATTTTATTTGGATTTTGAGGGTGTGCATTTGTTGTTTTGTTCTTGTTTTTTCTTAGTTACTCATTTGGTATTTGGATTCTTATCAATGCATATTTTGGTTTTTGTTATAAAACTTCATTTGAGCTTTATATATACCTGATTCCAAATTTGGTTACTGATTGTGCTTGTTCTTTCGTTTTCCAATAGCGGTTGATTCGCTGAATTAGTAGCTAATATTAATTGAATACCTACTACTTTGTCATGTAGCTTGTTGAGTTGTTGGCCTAAAGAAGCTTGGTTCAGTGTTAAATGTAGCCACTTTATTGTATGCTATTTCTTTCTTCATAATGGAAGATGAACATATGCTGCAACCTGACCTCGTCGCAGGAGGCTATTATTCAACGAATAAAATAATGATAGTTTTATTTTATGTACCAGAAGAGAGTAACATGGTTTTCTATTAGAAAATTATTTATTTCTTATGAATCGATATTTATAGTATATAGATTCTTATCAAATAGAAGTATTGGAATACATACATTTAGTACTGTTGCTATCCTATAAGCGTAATCTTCTTAATTTTTAAGGGATTGTATCTTAGAAATTTATTATCGTTCTACAGATGGAAGCCAATAGGATTATCATTTTTGGAATAAACATCTTAGATAAAGTCGGTTTCATTTCGTGTACATACATGCCTTCCAGCTTAAGACTATAACTTTTGACATTTGAATTTTTTTTTTAGGCAGTCTGTCTTGGGAATTCCAGTTCTTCAACATATGGAACTCTATTGAGTGTTCATATTTTTTTAATTGAGTGTTGACCATGGACATATATGGCATATAGTGTGTATATGATATAAATTTAGGGACTAGGATTCAATTGTGCGTAAGTTAGCATGATTATGATCTACTAAAATATGTGGCTAATACTTGCAGTAAAGTTCTTTGAAGTAGAGGCTTCCACATGTTTTTTATTGTTGTTTTCTGTTTGTTTCTCTTCACATGTAAGCTTTTCTTCATCTGCAGGAAAATCTATCATTTATAATTTCAAATGGCTTCGTCCACTCTCATCTGTGACACTCAGCCATGGAAGGAGTTAAAGGTGTTGGATAATCACTTCCTAGATATTTATAATGCAGAGGTAGTGAAACATTTTATTAATTGCATCTCATTTGTGCAGGCCCATGCTGAGGATGTTAAAAAGACTCACTTACGTGATTTATTGAGCAATGACGAGAGATCCCAGTCAATGGTGGTGTATGGCACTTAATTTATGAAACTCTATAAACTTATGACCTGTTATATTTTATTACAGCTGTATCAATAAACTTAGGAGATTACCATTTAGGATTTGAAAATATTTTATGTTAAAAAAGTTGGGACAGTACAATGTGCTTGCAATTTGTTGATGTATAACCTTCTGACTTTTGCATTCTTTGAAGTGAATTTGATGGAATTCTATTGGACTACTCAAGGCAGCAAGCCACTCTTGAAACAAGGGAAAAACTCTTCAAATTGGCAGAGGTTAGTTCACTCCTTCTAGGTATTTGGACAACTTGTTTTATCTTGTGGCCCTCAGTCATACCCTTCTTTTAGAAAAATAAAAGGTCCATTATCAAACTGAAATGCAATCATCTTATTGTTATATCTCTGGATGTGACATAGGTTGCATCCCTCAAGGAAAAGATAAACCGGATGTACAATGGAGAGCATGTAAGTTCTTGTATACTGAACCAATGAGTTGTGCATATGCTCATGTCATACTCACTTGCATTTTAAAAATTTTGCTCCATCTCTCAACTATAGTTTTATTAAATGGTTTCTGAAATTCCTGCTTCTACTCTGGGAAACCTTGTAGTGAAAAAGTGTACATGTATGTATGTGGACTCAATTGCCACATTTTCTTGGACTTTCAGATAAACAGCACGGAGAATAGATCAGTACTCCATGTAGCTCTTCGTGCTCCAAGAGATGCTGTTATACAGAGTGATGGAAAAAATGTTGTCCCTGATGTTTGGAATGTTCTGGACAAGATCCAGGAGTTCTCTGAGCGGGTCCGCAGTGGATCTTGGGTAATATACTTGTCATTTTTTTTTTAATATATGGACATTGTTGAAGTTGAGTTGAGAGTATAAATTATATTTTTGTAGGTTGGAGCTACAGGAAAGGAATTGAAGGATGTGGTTGCTGTTGGTATTGGTGGCAGTTTCTTAGGTCCATTATTTGTACATACAGCTCTTCAAACAGGTTGCTGACACTAGTTTCTTGGTGGCATTCACATTATTAGCCTTTCGTCTCCTTATATTTGTACATTTTTTAGTACATATGTATATGAACATAAGAACCATGAATATTATTTTCAAGCAAGTAGAAGTGCTGAATATGTTTTTATAACATCTTTCAGATCCTGAAGCAATTGAATCTGCAAAAGGGCGTCAGCTACGCTTGTAAGTATCCAATATCACTTTGGTTTCTGAAGTCTTGTTTTGTTGCCATCTAAGTCTAAGTAAACTGCATGAATCTATCTATGCAAGCACTCTTGATCTCCCCCACACCCCTTGTTTTCATTTTATATTATTTTTTTATCTCATTTAATGGTGACAAGATCAACAATCTCTTCACTATATTACACTTATCATGAAATCAACCTCTTCCTTTATATGCTTTTATGTGCAGTCTTGCAAATGTTGATCCAATTGATGTTGCTAGAAACATCACAGGATTAAATCCTGAAACAACCCTGGGTAAATATGTTTTTGAATTTTCCTTTTTACTTGATATTTTACTTAAGAGACTGGGATTCCATCTTGTTTTCTACACTGCTTGAATTCTTTTTATTTTTATAGTGGTGATTGTTTCAAAGACTTTTACAACTGCTGAAACCATGTTGAATGCCCGAACACTCAGGGAATGGATTTCTTCTGCCCTAGGGTAAGTGTAGTATTAAAACTATTTTTTCAAGAATAATAGTGTAATGATCAATCTGATTCTTTCCATTTTATGTAGGGGGCTGTTCAATAGAATCTGGGGCTTTTACCTGTTAGACTTTAGTATTATAAGCATTATGGCCCCACCCCTTAATGTCTTCTTCAAAATATACCCATAGTTATGTAAAATAGAAATGTTAAATGTAATCTGAACACTGGCTTATCATTCTATTTTGCCTTCAGGTCCTCAGCAGTTGCAAAACATATGGTGGCAGTCAGTACCAATCTCACAGTATGATCATTTGTTCTTTTTTTCTTTTGCTTAGCTCATCAAGCTTTTTTAAAAATTCTGTGTTGTTTCTGTGTGGAGACATGTATCAATTGTTCAAGGCAGAGCCTATATTTATCCTTTTCTGTTGTCTTCATTTTTGTTGCAGCTTGTGGAAAAGTTTGGCATTGATCCTAATAATGCTTTTGCATTTTGGGACTGGGTTGGTGGCCGATATAGTGGTAATTTTTTTTCTTTACATACATCTACTCTTCCTAGATCTCACTAGGTGGGAAGCTCTGCACTAGGCTGCCCTTTATTGAATAAGACCAGTAATTTGAAATATTGAAGATGTTTGATTTTGACTATTATTTGGTGTTGTTTACAGTCTGCAGTGCTGTTGGAGTATTGCCTTTATCCCTGCAATATGGTTTCTCAGTAATTGAGAAGTATGTGATTTATTATTGCTATGAATCTATAGCAGGAATTTCTTTTCATTGATAGTAATGGTCTTATAGTAGCATATTTCATTGTATTTTTAGTATATTGTTTGCCCTTATTGTTGATGCACTCTAGTAAGCATTGCATTGCCTATATATACTTCTATTTTTGAATTAAAAAGTAGAAAAAAAGGAATTTCAACTTCATAGATGACAATTAATGTTCCTGTGCATATGCTCTTCCTGATTTCTTGATCTATAATAAGAAAAGGATTAAGAATATATATGTCCCTGAATCTGTACTCAGACTGTCTTAACCTTCGCAGTTATTCTAAAATACAATCAAATCTTGTTAGTAAACGCCCAAATTGTAATAATAGCTAGTTAGTAATTCATTTATAATACCTCTGATGCTTCTATATTTTCTTTGTGCAATTAGCGGAAGGAAAATATGGTGTTCTCTTGGGTAGTAGCGTTAGTTCCAGGACTGTAAAGATTCATCCATCTATTCGTTTTATTTATTTTATCTATCTTTCCTATAGAATGAGTATCCTTTCTTGTTCATATGCTTGGTTTGTATATAACATCGCATTTCTTTTTTGAAGGTTTTTAAAGGGGGCTTCCAGCATTGATCAACATATGTATTCAGAACAATTTGAAAGAAATCTACCTGTAAGAACCCTTAGAGTGGCCTTTGTTTCTATCAATGTTCCTTTGTACTTATGGATCTCCTGCCCATGTTAGACAGATTTTAAGCCATTTATTTTGGTTCAGTCTAATGGTTGGAAAGTAATTATCATAAACCAACTCTTGTCATGTCTAAAAGCTTAAGCTATTATTGGAGGTCAAAGACTGGTTTTTATTGTAATAGTAATATAGTCTTAGAATAGAGTTCAACATCAATTCGTAGAAAGAATAATTATGCCACTACTTTTTCTTAATATTGGGAAAAATCCAACTAGACATAGTGTTAAAATACAGTATATAAGTGAGAGATCTTGAAAGTCAGTTTTGTATGGTTGAGTTAGATTTAAACCATTTTGTAAAAATGATATCAGAGCCATCCTAAATCTATTAAAAGGGTTACTTGCCATGTTATACATGTACCAAGCTCAATAGTGCTGGACATGATGGGGTGTGTTGAGAAAAACCCAAGTCTTACATCAACTAGAGATAGCACCAAATGCAATATATAAATGGGGGTAATCCTCACCTTACAAGTTAGTTTTATAGGATTTAGTTAGACGTAAACCACTTTGTAAGACTTAACAATTGTCTTCCTATTTGTTAATATTAATTTCCTCTATTTTCTCTCTCTTGCGGTCTTCCTGATATCTATTTCATACTTAGTGCTTCCTTCACCATGTTTGATGAACAATTTGTTGAACCTAAAATTTGAATTGGCTTTCATGGCTTGAAAACTACGTTCCCCTTTAAAGCAATAAACTGCTTTCATAGATGGAGAATGAGTAATGAATAACAATGTCAGTCCTTTCTTTTCTTGGGATTATACTGGCATTAATGATATTTCTTAACAAGTGCATGATGACATGTTCGATTAATTGTGTCAATACGCCAGGTGCTTTTGGGACTGTTGAGTGTATGGAATGTCTCATTTCTTGGATATCCTGCCCGAGTGAGTACCTCAGATTTGTTCTATTGAACACCTTCTTATGTTTCTTTATTATTAACATTTTCAATAACTGAAAACTTTGGTTCACACCCAGGCTATCTTACCTTATTCTCAAGCCCTGGAGAAGTTTGCCCCACACATTCAACAAGTATGTTTGTTATTGCCTTTGCGATTGAATGCTCATGCATTTTTTAATCTTTGTTTTCTCTTTGTTCATATTGCTTAGTTTATGTTCAAACTAGGTTAGCATGGAAAGTAACGGCAAGGGTGTTTCAATTGATGGTGTCCCACTACCATTTGAGGCTGGTGAAATTGATTTTGGTGAACCAGGAACTAATGGACAGCATAGTTTTTATCAACTTATACATCAGGTGAGATACAGATAGTGATATTTGTATTGTAATTAGTTTTTGAATTCTAGTTTGTGCAGTTTGCATGTTAATGCTTAGGTAAAATCTTTGTTATGGTTGATGAGGACATAAGGCCATATAGAAATTTAATGAAAGATTATTTTTATCCTTCCTCTATGCTGACCTTCAAGTCAAGTGGTGGTTACTCGGCAGATCATTTACGTTACATATGCATTCATGGTTTATCTTTCAGAAGTTAGTTTTCTCCTATCAGTTTTGAACTCAACAAGTTTTCTAAATGGCACGATTTTAACTGCATTTAGGGTTTTCATTAAATCTCAAAACAACTCAGACGTTAGTCATGCTTGGATATATATCATACATGGGTTCCCAGTATAAACTAGATGACAAAAATTGTTATTGGATAACATTAAAGAATTTCTACAATTTGTTTATTCTTTAGAATTTGGGAGAGGGATCAATCATACAAAAAAGTGGATTTAATTTCAACCTTTAAGCTTATTTCTTTTATTTGCTTCAAGTACCATGTAGTCTGATAACAATCATCTCTGATACGTGCCTTCCAATCTGCTCATTAATTCAACATGAATGTTACATTTATCTCAGTATGAATGACTTTTTTTGTGAAATAACACATCTATCTCCATCTCCTGATCTGTAGGGACGTGTTATTCCTTGTGACTTTATTGGGGTTGTGAAAAGTCAGCAACCTGTTTACTTGAGTGGTAAATACGGCTGGTTTGATGTTTACACTCTGGTTATTTGGGTTTGAGACATGCAATTTATAGTTCATGCACTTTCTGTCCAGGAGAGGTGGTGAGCAACCATGATGAGCTAATGTCAAACTTTTTTGCACAACCAGATGCACTTGCCTATGGGAAGGTACACATATAGTTTCTCTAAGCTAATTCTTATTTATTAACTAACCAAATGGAGCGCTTCCATATGGGGAAGGTATATTTATTCTCTCTTATTTATGGTTTAAGTATCTTGATTGCTTATCTCTTCTCAAGATCTGAAGTAGAAAATAGAATAAAATAAATCATAAAACAATGAAGTGATAAGATTCATGATTGTTTTTAATAAATGGAGATTGGAAATTAAATTAAACTGGCCATTGCAATATAAACAAGATTCTTGATGTTGATATCTTTAAGATAATTCTTGTTTTCTCCAAGAATCAGACCTACCCACATACTTGACCCAAGACAGAGAGGTGATGGTATTTGGTGTTCCCAGTGCAGTGAAGAAGGGGGCATTTCCAGCAGACACTCTGACACCTTAGATTAGAGATGACGCTAGGAGGCTAGGATGTGTGGGATCCCTTATTTGAGTGTTTTAGCTTTTATTTCTTGTAGAGATAGAGACCCTTCGATTTGAGGAACAAAAGATGTCATCCTAAATATCTGATTGGAGATGTGATCCTCTTTTTCATTGCCTTCTAGAAAATATGGTATCTACTTGGTGGAACCAAGGGAAGTAAATACTGGGTTTTTTACTCTAGCCGCAGTGAGCCAAGGGCCAAAATCCAGTTTGGAACAATTTTCATGTCATAAGCATTCTTCTCAATGACTGGGGGACACACGAGTGAACAGAAGATATCCTATGTTAGCATGTTTTTGGTAGTTCTATACTATATTTTACATGCATTCTTTTAACTTCTTTTTGAGGGTTAAATAAATATTTTTTTAACAGACATCCGAACAGTTGCAGAAGGAGAATGTTCCTCCACATCTTGTGCCACACAAGGTAGTTCCCTTCTGTTTCCATGCTACTTCATCACTCGTAATTATAGAATCAATAGTCCCCTTACTGTGTGCATTCTTCATGCTGCAGACATTCTCAGGGAATCGACCTTCTCTAAGCCTTCTGCTTCCATCATTGAATGCTTATAACATTGGACAGGTTTGAAGTCCCTCCACTATGATTAATAATTAGAAAGGAAATAGTTCATTCCTGTTGGCAGGAATTTGAATTTTTCAGTATCTTCTTTCTGTTGAGATGTCCAACCAGAAAATATCCTTTTCCTACCCTTAGATCGTACCTCTCAAAAGAATATACTGAATGTTCCAATCAAATATGGATTTTCCATACTTGAGCAGTTTATACTAATGCTTTTCTTTATTGTGGCTGTGAAAATTGAATTTTTAGCCCTAATATGACCTCCTATCTGCTTTCCCAGTTGTTGGCAATCTATGAACATAGAATTGCTGTAGAAGGTTTTATTTGGGGCATCAATTCTTTTGACCAGTGGGGAGTGGAGCTTGGGAAGGTATACCCTTTATGTTCTTACTTCCATCCCTGACAGAGAAATATTCTGTGCTATAGTGTTTCTTTCTGATAGGATTTTTCGTTTCATATGCACATTTTTTAAAATTTGACTTTAGCTTTAACCTTTGTTTGGTGAATTTTATAATGTTCATTCAGTCATTAGCCACTCAAGTGAGAAAGCAACTTAATGCATCTCGCACAGAAGGAGAAGCAGTTCAAGGCTTTAATTTCAGTACTACTGCTATGTTGACAAGATACCTTAAGGTATGACAGAATAATTCTGTTCCAAGAACAACTATTTATTTTAATTGTAAAATTTGTTGATGTTGAAACTGAACCTTGGTTTCGGATTCTTTATCTGATAAATATTACTCTACAATGGCGACAAAGCCTTTTCCTACTAGATGAGAATCCAATAAATATTTATCTAGAAAATTTAAGATAATTAAACATGGTTCAAGAATTAACATGTTTTTTATGAGGATTTTTTTGTTTTGGTTGATGAGAATATAAGAGTGTGCTACTATTCTCTTTCTTGTTGCTTCTTAGAGGATTACTGAATTGATTTGTTTGTTTATATGACAGGCAAGTGCAGATGTACCAGCTGATCTTCCAACTCGCTTACCTCAGATATAACTTCCTTTTCTTGAGGAATGTTATTTCTTTTATATTTAAATTGGATCAAAGTTTTCTTACCAATCTCATAAAAACTGTTACAGTTACACAGCATGTTTCAAACTTCTGTTTCTGAACTAGTAGTTGACAAGCCATTATTTTAAATTATCAATAGTTTATTGTATAATAAAACTTAAGCACAGTTTTTAGGTATTTTTTTTGTACTGTTCTAATTAAAATTAGAATTTCAGCCTGATAATTTATACAAGAAAAGTCATACTAGTAATTGGGTAATACTCTAATCGGCAACACCAAGAACAGTCTAAAAACTGTATCTGAATTTCAACTTAGTTTTTAAGTATTAATAAACAAGATTAAATTCATCATTTTATTAAAGAATTTAAACTAAAAAAATACCACAAAATAGGCTCAATCAAACCACCACGTCCATATAAAAAAAACACATAAAAAATATATTTTAATACTGAATTTAATTTTTTAATTTTTAAAAAACATGATAGAAAAATAGTTTAAAAAAAAGTTAAAGTTTTTTTATAATTACAAAAGACTATTATTTTAAGTATTAGTTATTAAAGATGATGTTCTTTAATTTCATTTTTATTTAAGATTAACTAGACAAACCTAATTAATAAGAAGTGGCCTTTAAAATGCAGGGTGAGTTCAAATTATTGGTTAGAATGTGCATGCTACCTTTCACACAATCATGTGTAATAAATAATAATAATTCTCATCATTTTAAGCAATGCATTGATTGGTTGGAGGCACACCCACCTCTTTGTTCCCCATTCAACCCTCAACATTATCACTTTTCTCCAAATTTAAAATTTGAAATTTAAAGAGTTTCAACAAACAAAAATAAAAAACACTTTTCTCCAAATTTAAAATTTGAAATTTAAAGAGTTTCAACAAACAAAAATAAAAAACAGTGGTTTCTTTTCAGTTTTATAATAAATAAAAAACAGAAATGGAAAAGTGGAAACAATGACCGTTTTTTCAGATGCGAAAAAAAAGAAACATTGTGAGATTTCCCGCCTCTAGAAACGACGTCGATGTAACGAAAATATTTAATATAAATAATAAATAATAATTATTTTATTATTTTGATTTAAAATAATAGTTTTCTATATTTTTTTAACATAATACTAGAGTATAATAAAAATCAATTAATGTTAAATGCTAATAATAATATTTAAAAAAGAATAATATTAAATTTATAAATTAATTTTTCACTGTATTTGAATACGTCTAGTTGTACAATATTAATTTTTCTACTATACTAATATAAATAATAAAGATATACATCTAGGTGGTACAATATTAGTTTTAGACTAATATAAATAATAAAGACATATATTAAATAATTATATCAAAATGTAATTTGATTAAAAATAAAGTAGTTAGAAATAATATTATTATATATATAAAAAAAAGAAGTTAAAATGATGTGGTTTTGGTTTTATTATATGGAGTAATTAGATAATATTATTGTTATTAATTAATAATAAACTATGAACACCTAATAATTATATACAATAAATAGTGCAAATTTATATATATATATATATATATATATATATATTTAAAATAAAAAATAAAAATTACATATTAAATAAATATGAAAAAAAAATAATTTTTTTTTCTATTCTCTTAAAATTTCGTTAATAAATCATAAAAAAATTACATTTATTATATTTAAAAATCATTTTTCTAATTTAATCTGTTTTAATATATTCATTGTAGATATGTCATTAAAAATTGTTGATTAATAAAAAAAATCATAATTATAAATATTTTTATTTTATCTAAAAATAAAAATATAATTACATATTATTTACTTTTTATTAAATTTTTATATTCTATATAAGAACGTAATTGAAATAACTAAAAAAAAATTAGATATTTCAGTTATATATGTAATGAATTGTTATTATATTGTATTATAATGATAATTAATATTTTTATTTAAGTAACTGAACTTGATATTTAGATAATTAATTTGATTCAGTAAAAAATAATAATTAATTGAATATAAAAAAATCAAGTTTAGAAAAGTAAAAAAAAATAAAAAGATTTTTTTTTTAAATATAATCATAAACTACAATTTTTGAGATCGAAGCAAAATAAAAACATACTCTAATATTTTAATATTTTAAGAACAAATTCAAATAATTTTGATTTTTTTCCTGAAGAATTAAATTTTAAAAATAAAATAAATTTAGCAAAAAAAACCAGAATGTAAATAAACACAATAATTAAAGTTTTAATGTTTTTAAAAAAATAAAAGAATTAAACTGAAATATTAACTGATACTTTCAATTAAGTTTTTTTTAATAAAGATAAATTAAAAATTCAAATAAAAAGTAAAAAAACAACATTGTCAATAACTGCCCTTAAGTAACAGAAACACATTTTCACACTGTTTCTAGAGGCAGCAATGGAGGGAAGAGCGAGAAAGTCTTCTCTCTCCTCGCAAACTCTCCACAATCCCCATTCTTGTTCCTTCACTTCAATGCAACAACATCAATCTAATGTGAGTTGGGTTATCTTCAGAATTTGAATTTTTACCCTTTTTTTTTTTTTTTTTTTTTAAACTAACCTAACTAGCTGATGTCACCGTTGTATCCGTCATCTTTACGGCCATATCTGATCACTATGTTGTTTTTGTGGTTATTCAAATACATCCATGTCCTCAAAATTTGATTTTTGCAATGCCATGTTATTTTTTATTTTTGGTTCTTCTTGGTTTTGATTTATATAAAGAACCAAAATATAGTTCTTAACTGTTTTTTATGTTGTTCTTTCCCTAGAAATAGAATTTTGTTGAGTGACTTATGAAATAAAGTTTGTATCAAATTCAGCTTAAATGTTTTAAGTGTTGTTATCTGATCGTTGAAATTGAAATTTTACTGTGACCATCTACGTAATCAAAGTTTGTATTAGATGTCAGTTTAACTGTTTTTAACTTTGATCTCTAATCAGAATCAGTATTTTACTTTGAAAATTTGGGTGATGAAAGTTTGTATTGAATTTCAGTTTAACATGGATGAAAAATTCGAATTCTGATTAGAGAAGATATCATATTAAGTTGTGATTGAGTTTTGATAATTGTGGTTCTTCTAGTGAGAATGTGTTTGGTTGTGCAGGAAATTGTGGCTTTGAAGAAGGCATATGCAGATGTGATTCTGAATACTGTGAAAGAGTCTGCAGGTCGGGTAATGGTGTCAGAAAGGCGAGCACTTATGTTCCAACAGGAGCTCACTTCATCCAAAGAAAATGCTCTTAATATGTTAATGCGTTTGAAGAAGATGATGGATGCTAAGGTTTTATTCTCAGTGCCAGTTTATGTAGCTGTTATGGTTATTTGATGACTTTTTGTGTTTTTATGGTTGATGTTGTTGATGACTATAATGACTATATTTTATGTTGAAAGGTTTGATTTGTATTTTGACGATGATGATCCTGAAGTCAGTTTATAAGAATTGGTTCTCTGTGAATGGTGTAGTAGAGTCACTTTTGAAATGTAATTTTGAGTATGTTTTTGAAAACTTTATGGGTTAAACACCATTCTAAATTATGATGTAGTAGAATCAAGAACAATTCAAATCTCACAGAATCGGTCTATAATGTAGAGTTAATTATTTTGGAAGCCAGAGTAGGCACACTCATCAACTACTATTAGAATTTGTTTTTGATGCAGAAGTGATTTAGATGGCAAACCAAATAAGCACCTAAGCTATTGAGTAATGTTGTTTTCTTAGATCCCCACCCCCATCCTCATCCTCTATTTTTCAGTGTCTGCCTACTTTGAGTTTCATTTTGGAATCTGAAGGGGAAGATTCGTAGGATCACATGTGATGTGCCGGTAGTATGAGCATTATTTTTATTGTTCAAGTGGAATTCACATGTATATCATTTTCTGGATGAAGTGATATGTTAAATCAAAACTCTTGGCTGCATTCTTATTGTGTACTTCATTTTGGCTCATAATTGACAAAATCTGAACTAGCTTTTTGTTATCATCTGAAGTCAACATTGATCGTGTTTCTGGTAGGATGGATGATGTTTCCCAAGACATGTGTCATACATGTGTGTGTATAACTGACTCCATCTCAGTATTAACCTCTTATCCTCTGCTTAGTGTTCTTCCTCTTTCCTACGGGATTTTGCTTCCCACCTTATTGAAAAAAGGTTAATAAAATAAATTAATTGATAACAGGGCATAGTTCACCTTTTTTATTTTATTAATAAACCTTGTTATCAATTTCAAGTCCAGCAAAAAAAAGCGTGTATTATTTTCTAATCATTCTTTTGTTTTGGCAAGTCAAAGGTTTTTCACTAGAAATTGCATAATGTAAGCACTATAAAAGATAGACACGTTTAGTGTACTGGGGAGCAGGGAGGGGAATGTTAATATATTGATTTAGGTATCTGAGTGGAAGATATTGGGAAAAATACGTAAAATATCTATGAAATTTATCTACTGGTAACAATTTTCATCAGGGTTTTAAAATAGCGTGAAGTGGTGCAGACTAGGCCCTGCTCGCTGCAGCGAAGAATAGCGACCATAGCCCCCCCAAACTAATTGATAATTCATATGTAGAAGACTTGTATTTAACTTTTGTTGGTACTTATATGTTTTGTTTAAGACACTTATGACTTTTTATTGTTGATTATGAATGTTATTAATTTTGATTAATTTTTATCAATTTTGAGAATTTATATGTTTAGTATACAATATATAAACTAAAAAAAAAAAACTTAATAGTGGCTTTCCCTCTATATATGCTATCTTGTGATAGCCTTTTTTGGAGTTGGCCACTGTGTGCTGCTATCCAGGATTTAAAACATTGATTTAGTTGGAGTTTGAGCAAACTCACAATCTAATAAACTCTGTTGGATTTTCTGTTTCTCCTTTTGTGTTTGAAAGTCATAAAAATCTTTATTTCCCTGCTTATCCAGTGAGATATGTCCTGCCTTACGTTACATATCTTTACCAGTTTGTAACTTGAATTCCACTTATTTGTGGGATTGACATATTTTTAAGTATGCTTACTCGTAGTTGCACTATGTATATAGATACTATCATTTATTGGCATTTCCCTGATAACTATAGTCCTAAAAGTTCAAATGATTGGAAGAGTGGGGGCTCCACAATATTGGGTAGTCAATCATGACTAGAAACTATGTTATTCCCGTGTCAGAATATGTACAAGAACAACAATCCAATCTTATAAAAATCTATACTTAGATGTAAATTTTGTTTATTGCATGGCTCAAATTATTGGTGTTGCTGTAGATAGGTTTCTCGTTAAAGGAAGAATTCTTGGATTTTGAAATACTATCTGATGTAATTGCATTCCCACTTTGATGTGGTATTTTTAGACCACGCGTTTCCATAAACTAATGTTTTCTTTGTTAATAGACTGCTGAAGCAGAGAAGGCATCATTGCAGCAGCAAAGAAAAATTGAAGAGCTTGAAGCACAATTGAGTGAAGCTGAGGATGTCGTAACAGATCTTAGGGAAGAATTGAAGCATGTATACCTTGTGTTAGAAAAGACGAGGAATAACCAGGTCCAGCCTTTGAATGAGCAGAATGTAAAGCAGGGTGCAACTTTTGTGAGTGTACAACCTGAGACTTCAATATCCTCTCCTCATAAAGAAGCTGAATGTGTAACAAGCTGTGATGTGACAAACAAATCACTGACTATGAACATTTTAGATAACAAGTGCTGTGATTCAAAACAACAAACCGAGCAATTGCACATCTCTAATTTAGAGGATTCTTCTGGTCATGACTCTGACTTTGCTTCTGTCATCAAAAGATGTAAGGAACCTGAACTTTGCCGAAATGGATTCACTCAGAGAATCCGTGCTCTTGAAGGTAGTTTGCTCAACGAAAAGCTGCTCATGCAAGATGTACACAATCAACATTATGGTAAAAAGCTTGTGGTCATTGCTAAAGATAGTGACGGGCAAGTTGCGAAATATAGTGCACTGGCTGAGAAAATGGAAATTAAGAAGCATGCCAAGCTCCTTAAAATACCAAAATGGAAGACATTTTCCTGTCGGAGGTCTAGCTTTCTTTCTTGTAAATTGAGGAAAGGTGCGTGCTCTCTACCTTCTATCAAGCTTAGTGCCATTAGCAAATGGAAAAGAAAGAGCAGAAGACATAGACACCTAGGAATGAAATCTTCTGCTTTTAGAAGTTGTAAACCATCATTTCTTCTTAAGCAGTGCTCATCTGTCTGTCATAATGCAAAATGTTGTGAAGATGAATATGACGCAAATATGAAGTCAATGCTACTTTTGACTGATGTAGAACCTGCGCATGGGGCCACTGAGCTTGTGGAGATGGCATTTGACAAGGATAACAAGTTATTTAATTCAGAAGAAAGTGCTGCACAGAATCTAACATGTCCAAGTTCTGATATGAAAGTTGAGGTTATTGATGTTCCATCTACAAATACTGATATGGAAGAGGCAAACGCATTTGTAGAAAAAGATAGATCTTCCAGTCAACTAGAAGACAGTAAGCCTTTGAAGTATACATTCCAAAGGAAGAGAAGAAAAGAATCACTGGGAAACACACACCAAAACATTGATTCTACGAATAGTACAGTGAAGAGGAGGGTGGAGGACAAACAAAATGGTGCATTAGAACCCCAGAATCTGGCATGATAGAGGAAACTTCTACAGATAATCAGCACCTGGATCAGGTTGCTCATCAGGTTTGTCCAATTCTAATTCATACAATAACTCCTCCTGATATCCTCTTTTGCTGATTGACTTAGGAGCAAAGCTTGTACGATTGAATGTAAATTAAGTTCTAAGAATGTTTTGGTTAAATCAAAATGAAGGGTTATCTGCCAGATTGTTGTGGATCGTGAATGCCTAGGAGTAACAGTTTTTTAGCCTTCCTTGTTTAAGGATTTTTTTTTCCAGATTTAACAAACAGAGGAATTTTGATACGCTTTAAGATAAGATTGTAATAGAAAGTTGCTTGCCAATGGAAATATACTAATTGCTTGCAATTTTTGCTTTCTTATATAGAAAATCAGTATTTAAGCTCCAGACTGATTTATTTGTTTTCTTTATGCAGCTTATATCCTTATCTGCAAAATGGTATTGATATTAATATGGATGCTTAAGGCTTGAGGATTATAGCTGACCTTTGAAGTTGTTATCTTAGTCTCTGAGCACATCAAATATGTTTTTGTAAAGATCTAGGTACTCTAGTTTTTTGTTTTTTAAATTATTTCTGCATTTCTATCCATATAGAAAGAATGCTCTTTCTACCGTGCAGTTTCAAATGCCCTATCTCCAAGGTCTGTTAAGTGGTGCTCAATTCAAGCTAGCTTAACACTTGAGCTATGACATGTTGATGGCAACCCTTGATAGCTTATGGGTATGCTTATAGAGTCTTTTTGGTTATTATTATTATTTTGTTTTATATTTCTCCATCATAAACTATAAACTTTATAAGAAGAAAAGTCTCATTGCTGGTTGGCAGATTAGAACTTACACTGATTGTTAGTCTCATTTCTGCTTCTGAAGAACATAAACACTATGCTGGTGATTGAACTTGGGAGTTGCTGAACTATGTTGTAAGACAATAAGAGAAGCTTGTTACTGATTGATTATTGATCCGATCTAATTTTATTCCAGAAATGGAATCAGAGTACTCACTAGTTCCCATGAGTTAAAATATAATTTATAACAATTTTTGGGGGGTTGTGAATCTATTTTTTCTTGCACCGTGTCAATGACTTCATAATTTTCTTTTCTGATGACTACATGAATCAAGAAGAACAAAATGAGGAAGTAGTTTTTGAAGAATTACTAGAATCATGACCAAGAACCTTGATGCTCATAAAAAAATGTCTTTGTATTCTCTTTTTATACTTCATTGTACTTCATGGACTCATAGTTCTTAGGAATTGTTTTCTTTGATGGTATTTTCTTTTATTTGTAATTGTAGATTAAGATTTTCTTTGATGGTATTTTCTTTTATTTGTAGTTGTAGTTTAAGATTTGATGTTGCGTCTGAATTGAACACATTTCATGAAGATCCAATATTGATTCTCAGCCAAGAGAATCAGGCAAAGGTGCATGGAGTCACATGTGAAGAACCTCTGCATGTGCTCTTGTGCATAGAATATTCTAGACTCTTTTCAGTTTGAAATTGGTGCGTCTTTGATTGGTCTTGGTGCGAGTCAAACTTATAACTATTGTCTCTTTATAAAACATTTTTTAATAAATTGAGATTTTTTTTGTGAAATTGTATTAAGGATTGTTTTTTTGAGAGTGTGATACTTTTTTTAGTCTTATTTTAAAGTATTAAGAATTTAAGCGATGATTTTTTTCCCACTTATTTTGAATGAATGTTTCTTTGTAAAACATTTTGAAATGAATTGTTTCTTATAAAACACTTTTGGGTGAATTGAGATTTCTTTTGTAAAGTTATGAGAATATTGAAATTTTAGAAATTCAAGTGGTGATTTTTCCTTCATTTATCTTTAGTTATCTTTATTTTTTCCATTTTTAATTTTTCTTTTACTTGTTCTTATTTTAGTTTCACCAAATTACTTGTGTTTGAATGTATGACTCAAGTTTTTTCATATTGTGTTTTTAAAGCATAGATTACATTCATATTTTGGTTATGATATTACGTTAAGTTGAACTAATTAATTGATTTATTTAACAAATTGGATTTGGTGATTCTTTACATAGATAGATGATCATTCTTTTAAATTCTAATACTCGAAAACAAGTATGCGTTTAAAGTCAATTTTCATGTTACTATAGTTTCTATATCAACATGGACATAATGCATGACCATAGTATGATATTAACATCCATGAATGGCACTTAAACAGCATGAATCCTTGACAACATAAACAGCAAGTGAATTTTCCGATTCCCACCATATGACAAGAAAATCGAAGCCCACTAGCAAGGGTCCATAGACAAGAGCCCAGATGATGCAATGGAAGTGTTCAAAAATCCTACATGATCATTTATATGGGAGAATTTGCTGATCTATAAAGATTCTGTGTACTATGGTTGGCCACTTTTGGCAGGACCAGCAAAAAAGGAAGAAACATACAAGGTTAAGAGCTTACATCATTGGACAAGTGGGGACACTCTGTGATTCATGTGCATATCAAGCGTGCTTAGGCTCTATCACGTTTTCAATCCTTTTTGTCTTTCAACCAGTAACTTAGTGCCCTTTAATCTCCTATTCTCCCAAAAGCCTTGCACCATGTGCTTTTTCTGGTGTTACTTCCAAATCATTCTGCCCATTTTACCCTGCTGATTTTGTTTCAAAAATAAACACAACCAAGAGAAACTTAGCTTTCGAAATCAACATATATTCAACTTGGCTTGAATTGCATTCTTAGTTTCCTTATTTTCCCAATTTCAAAAATTTGTTATTCCATTTGATCCTCACGATTTTAATTTTACAATTTTTGTTCATCCTTTAACTTAACAGGTATCCTGCAATATAATCTCATGTCCAAATAAATGTAGTAATATAATAATACAGTAGAGTGTAATCTGCATTTCTGTTAAATATTGGATGTTAAGTTTAAGGACTGAAATTGACAATAATACTGGTATCATAGTGAAAAAATCAACTTTGCAAAAAAAAAGAAAAAAAGTTGAGACATAGATGATTTGGTTATGCAGAATTAAGAAAGTAGAGGGACCAAAAAAGCCTTCAACTTTGGATAAGGAGTTGGAGTGGCACACAGCACTGTACCAATGTCACGAGCCTATCACCCGTTTAAGGGTAGTGGCTATATGCATGATTTGGTGTGCACGCCAATCCGAGACACACGCTAACTTACAAAGCTAAATTCCTAAGATGGATGAGGATATCATCAGCACAAGGACCTTAGCATAGTGGCAAAGTGGCAGTTCTTGTACGTATGTGTTTGCTTGTCTCCTCAGCACCTTACACCATTCACATCTTGCTGTGATAACCCCCCATCATCACAAATACTACTTTACCCTTCATTGTGGTTATGCAGTTCCCCACATAACCTACAAGGGTATCATTCCCTCTTGCACAATAGCCACTTTCTCCTAGTGATTTATAGCAAGGTCCAAGACTCTAACTAACTCAACTCAAACCAAATCAATCAACCAAACAAACAAGTGTTCCAATATGGAGATGAAGAGAGAAACCAAGGAGGAAGAGCACAACAAGGAGGATAGCATACACACTATAGTGTTCACAGCAGGTACATTTCTCCTAATGGTGTGTCTAAAACACTTTCTAGTTGAGCAATGGCGTGCTTGGGTGTTCCTCATCCTCAATGTCATTTTGTTAGCCATTCTATTCATGTCTATGAGGCCAGCCAACTTAGATCACAGTTCAGAAAGTGAAAGCAGTGTTGAAGGAGTGAGGAGTGACAATAAAGAGAAAAAGAGGCCAAGTGGGGGGTCTCAAGAAACTGAAGAAGGGAAAAATTGCTACATAAAGCAAAGTTGGAGTGGTACTGGTACTAGTACTAGTAGTAATACATATGTTCATGTGGAGAATGAAGTAGAAGAAGAGAATGAGGAAGAGGAGGAGGAGCAGGTTCCAGTGCTGTCCAAGGAGGAGTTGAATGAAAGAGTGGAAGCTTTTATTACCATGTTTAGGCAGCATTTGATCTCTGATGTCAAACAAGCTGAAAATTTCAGACTCCACAAGATTGAAGTGTCTTGCTGCTGAGGCTATGTTCTAAAAAATCAGCCACAAATTTTGTTTCATTATTATTTTTTTTGTTTCTTCTAAATGATCAAGTATGTGCTTTACTGCTGCAATATTGTTTCGATTGATCCAATTTCCTGGCCTCTTGTTCACATTATCCTGATTCCTTTTAAGTTATTACTGATAATCTCATCAGTAATGAAAATTGTTCATTTACAACAGATATTTTGTTGTACACATGTTTGTTCAGGACTTTGTGGAAATTATCTAAACACAAATCGAAAAACTTTAAATCCAGTACACATTAACACTAAACTCGAACACAATCTTATCTTTTTCTTACATAACTACTTTCATTACCACTTTTTTATCCATAAAAGAGCATTCATCTCAAATCCCTATGCATTGGTTTAAGATACTTTATTTAGGTGAAATCTTGAACAATATTTTAAACCTAACGTATCTTCCAAATAACAAGAATCTCTTTTCTTACAAAAATGCATTGTGGCAGCAGAGTACCAAACTGAAAAGTCTAAAATTAGTATAGGAATATTAATGATTGTCTCAATTTTTTTACTTTTACTTTTTCCTGCCCTCATATTCATATCTGTTGAAAAAAGTTATTACGTTCTTATCTTTGTCTTGTAATTTGAAACATTAAATTACTATGAAAGAGATATTTTACTCTATTTTATTTTCAATTCATGTAGCGGAAAACAAGTGAGAGAAAATTCCAACATCTAAAGAAACATTTCCTGACATTCTCCTCTTTCTTTGTTTCTTTATCAGTAACCATATAAACACTTTACATTTTAGTATTATTTTTATCAAACAGTTTTCTCTTTTAGTTATAAAAAAACTATACAAATTTGTTGTTTAAATACAATGTCTCCTAAATTTTCAACTAGTTTAACTATTTATTGACATGTAACTAAACCATCCAAAACACTTACCATAACGTTTTCACACTTATTTTTTTCTGTCAGATACAAGAAGAAAGAGACAAACAAAAGCATAAAAGTAGAGGTCTAAGCCATAACTAAGACACTTTTGCATCTTCTCCAAAGGGCTCTATGGTCTATGGCTATTTTGGTGGGGGAATCCATTCAAATAAAAAAAAATCATCTTCTAGAACTCATTTTGCTGCTTTTATGCTCCTCCACCAAGTTTAGCTAAGAGGGTGTCTCCCTCTTTATCATGTAACTATTCATGGGGAAATATCTTGCCTTCAAAGTCTTGTCTCCTAAAGAGTCAGGATTCTGAATTAGTCTCCACCACCATTGTGTTGCAATAACTCCTCCCTTCTTGTGTGATTCCTCATCTTTGACCCAATAAATTCTTACTTTCTAGCCCCACCAAAATCTGGAAATTATAGATTTTATGTGATGATCACATAATCTATTCTATAAAATCAGAATAGAAACCTGTTAAATAAGAATACAAATTTGTGATTTCTGATAAATTTAATCAAATAGTAAACTGTATATTAGAGAGCACATGCTATCATTTTTAGATTGCTAATCTAACTCAATAGAAATCCTAACCATATATTTTTAAACACACTTCTTCTGATACATTCTTTACTTTTTGCTGATTAAATCATGAGAAAATGTATTGAAAACAACAAATTACTATTTACATTCATTAAATAAGATGCAAGACTCATAAAATTATTTGATTTCATATGATTTTCAAGAAATAAAGAAGTTTTGCTAACATTTTGTATGCTCAAAAGAGAGCAAATAATCCAAATAGACTCCAAATTAGACTCACTGTTGGACAGAATGAACATGAGTTTTGAATATTTCCTAATTTAAACCCTTTTTACCTCATAATTTTAGATATCAATGTTAGTAGTATTTACAACCAATTTCCTAAAACTTCAATGAAGTAACCAATAATAGCTTTTCCTTGTCATTATTAGTTGATTCCCCTACACTGATATCACTTAGATTATTCATTCTGTACTTCTTCAACCACTTAAATTCTTAATAATTGAATTTTCAACTTACCAATTTTAATCAATAGATGGGCTTAAAATATTGATCATGGTTGCAATGGAAGCATATGAAGGACAATCCATGTTTCAATTGGGCCTTATATACGCAATTGGTAGTCCTAGATTATTTGCCTTTTATTTTGTAATAAAAAGAGGAATCAATTTGAACCCTAAACCTAAACTCTAACACACATTCACATCTACAACAAGAGTAGTGTCACATGCTAGAAGTTTGTAGTCACAGTTTCTCATGAAAATGAAAGACACATAAAAGCAAATGGAACATGGTTTTATGAATCAAAAAAAGGAAAAAGAAAAAAGAAAGCAATAATTATAAATGTTCAGATTTTCCAATGCCACAAATTAATTATACACAGAACAAAACAAAGAACTAATAAATAACAGCCATTGAATCTTGAAAAGTAGGGTCACTTTCCTGAAGAACCCGCAACACAAAATCCACACTACAAAAAAACAAAACCATTTTTTTTTGGGAACTGTAAATAAATATGAAAGCTCATATCATGAAATGGGCCTTGGCCCACAGAAAAAAGGTGAGAGGATAAGAGAAGATTATTATATTTCTTTTTTCATTTTTTAATATTATATATATATATATATTTAATTAGACAATTTTATTAGAGTAAGAAATATGTTTAATACGACTCTTAATAAACTAAGAGAATTAAAAATGAGATTTTTTATTAAACATATTATTTGTAATTTATTATGTAATATGAATTGGATTGAATTGAATTGTTTTAATTTATAAAATAATATAATATTTTAGATTGAATATGTTAATTTTTAAATGATAAAAGCTACATAATGTTGAAAAGGTTATATTAGTTTTTTTATCCTTAATTTTGATCTTTTAGAGGATTAATATGTTAGATTTAAATTTTTGTTTGAATAAAAATAGTGTGATAAAGTGACATGATGATGGTGATGTATGAGAGAATGGGTAAACTTATGGTGTTGGATATGAAAAGAGTGAATTATGAAATAATGGATCAACGGTCAGATTTTAAACTTCATCCATCATATATTTTCAACATTCAACTTGCAAAAATTATTAATATATATATATATATATAATTATACTGGTCATTAAATATGATAACATTGGTTTAAGATTTAATAATTTAACTATAATTAAAGGGAGTGCTAATAAAATAATTATAATAAATAATAATATATAAAATAATATTTTTATAACTGAAAAAAAAAACATAGTTTTATAAGTTTTCAGATGAAATATGGTATAAAATTTCAGGAATATATATTAATATTTATTAGTAATTCTCTCTCTCTCTCTCTATATATATATCAAAATCTAAACTTTCCTTTTCTGCTTACTATGGATTACAGCTGTGTATATATTGTCGTTTTGAAAGAAAAAAGCATGAAACTCATCCATCAGACAGCTTCAGATTTCTAAATCTTCATGAAAAATCTGTCAATTTTTACTTCACTCATCATTCTCAAACTATTTTATACATGGAATTGAAGTTTTATGATGTATAAGATTTATAAATCATTAATATATAAGATTAGAAAGAAGCTTTAATGTAAATTAAAAAATTTAAACAGTTCAACGTGAGATTTTAGAAATTAAAATTTTTAATCTACAAGTTTAACAAGACTGTCAAAATAACTAGTGGTTCAAAATAAACATCAACAAAAACATAACATCATAAAAAATGTTCTGGCATTTATGAATAAAGACTTAAATTTATAATATAAAAGTTAAGAAATTATTGCTATAATAACT
This sequence comes from Macrotyloma uniflorum, assembly GCA_016859785.1. Taxonomy (NCBI): domain Eukaryota; kingdom Viridiplantae; phylum Streptophyta; class Magnoliopsida; order Fabales; family Fabaceae; genus Macrotyloma; species Macrotyloma uniflorum. The sequence continues at coordinate 1,142,949 of BDMB01000009.1, read as the reverse complement.
CCAAGTTTTAATTGTCAGAAAAAAAAATCCAAGTTTTATTTATTTATTTATTTTATTGAGTTGAAGCTCCCAACAACATCACTGTTGGTTTTGTTCAAATTCAACTAACCACCACGGAATTTCCCATATCCGTACGGTATATACTTAAACTTTTATCAATAATATTAGTAATAATAATAATATTATAATAATTATTATTATTATTAATTCTAAATGAGATAATATCTAAAGACATATGGTACCATTGAACTCTGAAATTAAACCACAGCCCCAAAGTCAAACTCTATGATAGCCTAACTATTAATTTGATACAATTTCTAAGACCTTTTTGGGAAAACGATGGTTTTATTCATTGCATGCAAACATATTAGATCATATATGCAAATAATAATACATACAATACAAGATCATAATTGAGATATAATATATATATATATATATATATATATATATGATCTAAACAATCCATTATGGATTTGATAACCCATATATTATGAAGACTTAATCTCTAAATTAACCTTAAGTGTCATATCATAGGATCTTGATAACAAGATTATCATTGGATAAACTCTTATGAAGTCATTAACTTATACTTAATAGATGATAAGATAAAAAACACTATAAACACCTCAAATAACTTTGTTTTTTCTTCTCTTTATTATTTATTATTATTGTCTATGGACGTTTCTTCATCTCTTACTTCTATACTCAAATTAATATTGACTTAAACATCAACATTCTTTTCTGTAAATCTTTCACCATTGATAGTATTCGTGCCCATCATATCTACTCAACACTCATCAAGGCCACGAGATACATGTTTGTCATTCTTAAACTTGCTCATGCATAGCAAATTTGTATAAAAAAATTAAATAATTTTTATTTCATTAATTTATAATATATTTTGAATACACAGTTGTAGGTGTGTAGGGACTTGAAATTTTCAAAAGCTTGTAATTATTACATTAAATGCAATCTAGGACAGGACATATTATGATGTAACCTAAACAGCATATTATATATGTTTAAACAAATGCTATATCAGTTAAAGACAATAAATCTGTGATGCATAACTAAAACAACCTGGACAAGAGCCCTGATGCTATAGCAATAGCTTTCTCTAAGTCAGAAACAACGCAAAAGCAAGAGAGTGTGTTTAAGTACAACAATAATATTAGTAGTCTTCATTCGATGAACAATGGTCCAATTATCCAAACAGTAGGAGGAGGTAGGAACATTAGCTAGGGTATACAAAATTATTTGACTTAACATGCAATAATAACGAAACAACAGCTATGTTACGTAGATATCCATGAGACATACGTGACCAGCACCACCTAACGGGGCTCTAATAATCAATCTAATGATGGAACCTTGTGAGGCCTATATCTAACTTCTTCGTCCACTTGGATGCAGATCATTTATTGCATCATGCTCCTTTACCTTAACCCTCTTCAACTCTTCGAAAATGAACCTTCTTACCCACTTCTCTTTTAAGTTTTGACTTAGAAACAAAATACTACTATTGCTTTGCTTACTATGTTTTCTTAATTTCCCTCTCGTGTTTAACGATCAAACAACTAGCCTAACTAACCCCTTCTTAAGCCACCCCTCTTTGTCCTCTTGTTCGTTTAGGCCTAAGGGCGATTAACACTATAACCCTTCACATATCACATCAAGTTGTCTTCTTATAATTGAATTTGTATGTAAAGAAATTTCTCAGAGAGAGGGTGCCCTCCTTTCTTGTCATGGAGGTGGAGAATCAGAAGTCCAGAAGGTATCAAAGGTTACGCAATTGGTTCAATAGCAAGCAAAAGGAAGAAGAAGAAGATAGGCCCTCATCATTCAGTTTGAACGAGATACAAGGTTCATATACATTTGTCTGTGTTCCGTATGTCTATGTATCTAAGCTCTTCTTCTGCTTTCAAAGACTAGAATTAATCAAGGGGTGCATGCACTATGTGTTAATTTCAGATGGAGCAGAGGATGAGAGCGATGATTTTGAGGGCAATCTTTCCCTTCGGTCATTGGAATTGGATCCATGCATTTCAACAAATAAACTAAGGTAAACCAATTAATTACTCTATATATGTATAAAAATAATCTTCTGGGTGGGTCTCTGCCTTGTCAGATAGTATTAACTGCGTGTGTATAGTTCTTCCTATTTGACTCAGATGTTAATGTAATGATTTTAGTCTATGGTTTTTGTTTGCGTGACATGTATATATATAGTTCTGTTTATATTTCAGGATCTTTGTTGGTACTTGGAATGTTGCTGGTAGATCTCCTGTAGGAAGTTTGGCAGTTGACTTGGACGAGTGGCTGAATCTCAAGAATGCTGCAGATATATATGTTCTTGGGTGGGTATATAATTCCAAATTTGAATAATTTTCTTAAAAAAAGTAATACCCTCTTCTGATTATGTTAATTTTTTCAGTTAATTCACATATTTGTCTAATTTATTTACTCAAAATCCTCAATTTATGTTGTATTTGATTTAGAACTTTCCTTGATTATTGTACCTTTGAAGATGATGAAAGCTTTTGGATCTTGTTTAGGTTTCAAGAGATTGTACCTTTGAAGACCTTAACTGTGATAGGGGCAGAGGATCCAGCTGTGGCAACAAGCTGGAACCAGCTGATAGGAAAAACACTGAATGCCAAGTTTGGATGCCCTTGGATGACACCAATGCTGAATTCTTCATCTCTGTTATCATGTGATGACAACAGTTACCAGTATGTGGAGAATCCTAACACCAAAGGTGGCAAGAGCAACAATGATAAGTACACACTAGTGGCCAGCAAGAAGATGGTTGGAGTTTTCATAAGTGTGTGGCTGAGGGAAGAGGTGTTGAGGAAATATTGTGTCTCAAATGTGAGAGTGTGCTCAGTGGCATGTGGGGTGATGGGGTATTTGGGAAACAAAGGATCAGTGGCAGTTAGCATGTCAATTGAAGGGACAAGTTTTTGTTTTGTAGCAGCACATTTAGCATCTGGTGAGAAGAAGGGTGATGAAGGGAGAAGGAACCATCAAGTAGCAGAGATTTTTAGGAGAACCTCTTTTTCTAGGACCACAAAAGACCATCATTATCCTCTAACCATCTTAGGCCATGAGTAAGTTTGTCTCTACCATGCATCACTCCTTTTTCATTTTACTATTTATTGTTCTAACATGCAATTAATAGTATTTTCTTTTAATTTCATTTTTCTTATCTTCACTTGAATCTGTTAAATGATTGTATCAACATAAATATGCAGAAGAGTGTCACATCAGTATTTCTATTAAATATTGGATGCCAAATTTATGAATGAACTAAAGTTACACCATTATAAAAGGGAAACAATCAATGAGAAATAATGATGTTACTGATATGAAAAATGTAATTAAATCTAAAATTTTACTTTTAATTTTTTGTTTTTAGGATACTAATCAACAAAACTGGTTTTTGTTTCTATTGGTTAGAATATTTGAATTGTTTCCAATTAGACTAAAAGTCGTTTCCAGTGGACTGCATCATTGGGCAGGAGAAAAAGAAGTGTTAAATGATGGATGAGAGAATCTTCAAGGTTTCTAGTTAAGGCAAGACCAACCTGAAAATTAATTCCACCCTAGAGTTTCTGTTCAATACCTATGCAGTTATTGAGAATATGGTTTTAAATGGTAGCTGAAGTTGCCTAGTAAAAGTTGTGATAAAAGAAAAGTAAATTATGTGCTAACAATTGTAGGTGTGACACAGTGGACAATGGGACATATCTTTGTACACTAAGTCATTTTCAATTTTAGACATCTATGTCCACTAAAAAACATAGCTTCTGAGTTAGCCAGAGTCATGTTTATTAAATTGAGGAACATAGTTTAGAATCACTTCCTACATGCTAGAAAAAAACATAGTCAAGTCACTTTGTACTCTAGTTGTTGTATGTTTAGTTTAGGGATCAAAGTGAAAGAAAAAAAAAAGTGTAAAAGAGAAAGAAGGGAAACACTACTACATTCATAACAGATTAATATCTTTTCATATTTTATTTGTTTAAGAAAAATATTTGTTATAAAAACTAAAAATATTAGATGGTCAATCTGTATAGTCAATCACATAAGCTCTTAGACCTTATTCTTCTGATAAATCATTTGATTGATGCAGTTGGTTTTCCAAGTTGTTATTTATAATTATGATTTATTGGTACTACCTACCTCTAGTCACTAATTAACTACAGTGTCTCACTAACTACATTTCACATTTGTCACTAAGTTACAAAACCAATAATATTCTAAATCTCCCAACAAATCTACTAATGTGGGTCATTTCTTTCTACTATCTATAAAAACTAAGGTACATTCACTTTGTTTAAAAGAAGAAAACTCATTCTGATTCCCCTAGAACTCAAACACACCTTAACACTGCTCTTCCTAAACAAAACATGAATTTAGTTAAATGTTTAAATGAGCAACACAACATGTTATGTTATGCTAACCATGTAGCATTTAACTTCTGATTCAGCCGAATATTCTGGTTTGGGGACCTGAACTATAGGCTATACCTGGAGGACAATTTTGCTAGGCATTTGATAAGAAAGCAAGATTGGAAGGCTCTGCAAGAGTATGATCAGCTTCAGAAAGAGCTAGAAGAAGATGGAGTTTTTGAGGGTTGGAAAGAAGGTGACATAGAATTTGCCCCCACATATAAATACTCATCCTCCACTACCAACAGATACTGTGGTAGCCTCCCAAGTAGATCTGGGGAAAAACAAAGAACTCCAGCATGGTATGTTCATACTAATCACACACTTATACTTGTTTTTTCTTTATGCATATAGGCCATTTGTTTCATACTTACAAAATAGGATATGCAAGTAAAATAATTTTATACAGTTATCCAATCATAAACTTTTATATATAATACATTTTTTTTTCACGAAAATACAAACTAAAATTACTATTAAGTGAATTTGTCTGCATCATTAAAGAAGTTTAAACAAGTGGTGACTAATTAATTACATGGGACCAGGTGTGATAGAATTCTATGGTATGGTAAAGGAGTGGAGCAACTTCACTATTTTCGGAGTGAAAGCAAGTTCTCTGATCATCGTCCAGTTTCAGCACTTTTCTCTACACAAATTGAAATTAAATCATCTAGCAGAGAACTTACCGAGTTGCAGAATATCCCCCAAACAATGTTTAACCACAAGAATGTAAGTTCTCATTCTTTGTAACAGTTATTGTTATTTACATGAATCAACACAGAGTCAAAAACCCTTTTGTTAACAATGGATTTTGTGTTAAAATCATGTTAGCAAAATCAAATCAACTTATATGAAAAAGTGTTTATACTGTCATTTCATGATTTCCATTAACTGTGGCAGGGGATGAACAGGGGAGATGAAGATGGAAAATTCTCCTTATTGTCATTGTTAACGAAGAATGTACAAGATGCTAACACAAACTTTAGATTAAAGGGGTGACTCAGATTTTCAGCCAGGTCATGGTCATAAAAGAAATGACACATAATTTCTCTTCTTCCTAAACCCAACATTTTTTTTGGATAGCAGGATTTGGAAGGTTGCTATTAGAATGCAAGGCATGGTAAATACAATTGCTGTTGATAATCAAGGTGGATTGTAGGTCTAATATGGAAAATTCTAAGTTCCAACTGAGAAAAAATTACAATATAAATATTGTGAATTATACTGATGTCATTGGTTAGAAACTAATGCAGCTATTGAAAAAAAGAATCAGTTCATTGAGTTCTTGAACTTTTTCTCTTTTTCTATTTCTATGCAAAACATGTCCTATTTTCATCACTGCCAGAATTTTGACCATGCAACATGAACGAACAGAGCAAGTTTTTGCAGTGTGTTAACAAAATATTTGGGTTTGTTGGTCTTAAAATTGGGTAGAATTAATTGAGACGTGAATCTAAATTGATCTTCACTATACAGTTTACAGTGAAACTTGGTCATATAAGAGCAATTGATTCTGTTTGTAAAACAAATAAAACTTCAAATTTTTTGGAAACTATGGTATATTTTATGTTATAAATAACTAGATTTTATTTACTCTTTCTAATAAATTGAAATACTCAAATATAAAATTATTGAAAGAAGAAGAATACGTAAATACGTAAGTATGAACAAAATTAATCATATAAATATAAAATGTAGTGAAATCTCTTTTGAATAATTAATTTTTTAATTATATCGTCTTATTTTTTATGGGACTTTGGGTTTCTCTTTAAATGGGTAAAGGAAAACTTTATTCTTATGATATATGAGGGATCATAATTATAGTTATGTTTTATAATCTATTAAGATTTTCATAATTTTATAATATCATTAAATTGGTATACTATAGTCTAACAAGTTCATTGATTAGATAATTTTTTTAAAATATAAATAACTGATATGATTATTATAATACAAATTAATTAAGAATTATAAAATTCTTAATACAGAATCTTTATATTTAGAATATGGGTATCATTAATTTCTAATTTTTAATTAATGAAACGAGTTCATCTTTTTTATTAGATTCAATGGTAAATGAGTTTTTTTTTTTTTTTTTCTACAAACTTAACATTATATCATTTTTTAATATATTATTGTGTCATTCTTAGTGAAATACAAAACTTAAATATAAAATAAAACATTATATGTATTATTTTTAATTTAATTAAAAAATTTATTTTAATAATATGAGTGATAAAGGATTTCAATAATTATATTTTTTTATTAATTATATAATTTTACATCTGATTAAAAAATAGCATTAATAAGATTATGTTCTTTTTGTCGAAACAAAAGAACATAACGAGTATTCGGTCTAAAAATGAATGAAAGTTCAATCGTGTAATATTTAATGATTCTATTTCATGATTAATTTTATAGATTTTAATACACTTTACCACCAACTTTAAACTTACTTTATAAATTGGTAAATGCAACAAAATATGATTAGCACAATTGACGTATCTTAATTTTGATTTAGTAATTCATCTTTCTCCCATGTCTTGATTAATTAGAATTTGATAAGACCCTTTGGCCATTAGATTTCCACATTATTGATACTCAATTTTCTGAGGTGAAAGGTTTCAGGTGAAAAATAAGTGAGGGTTAAAATTACCACTAATATTCTTGACATGACACGAAGAAGAAAAATGGCTCTATTGAATCCATTTTCATGCATGTTCATACCTTCAATTTGTTTCTAATGGTTTTGTGTTTGATTGGAGCCATTAGAGATAGTTAGAATCTTTTGGTCCTTAATCAATTAGATAGAGAGTTAACATTTATTATGAGTTGATACAAACTCAGTTACACTAAGCAATGAACATTCAGAAATCCTTGTTTTAGATTAAGCAAATCATGCCCTAGACTTTGAATAAAGAGAAAGTTGAAGTTATTGATAAAGTTGATGTGGTTGAATCATATTTCATGGTAGAAACAAAGCACATGCAGAGAGTAATTCAATCACACACTTCTCATACACAAATGATTTCAGATGCAAACAATGGTTAGATTTCATGTGTGAAACAAATTATTCTGAGAATAGTTTCAACATTGTGATGATGAAAACCTTAAAACAAGATCTCATTTTACCAAGGAGACAACAGAATCAAACCAAAGCACTTGATGTTTTGTAGGATAATATACGATGTACATCACCATTTACCTACGAGGTTACATTTCTTAACATTCTTTTTGTGAATCATTAGCCCATCTTGTCTGTCATTCATTTGTTGCTTCCTAGAATTGGGATCGACCCAATATGTTGGTATTCCTTCTTTTGTTTTTGTTTAGCTTTTTGTTTCGTAATTAACATGTGTTGTGTGTACAATTCAGTCGTGGGAGTTTTTTTTACGACTTATCTTACATTTATTAAAAATATATATAACTATAAGAATAAATATTATTTTCTAAATAGGTCTTCAGGATAAATTAGGTACTGTAATTATTAAAAGAGTTTTATCTTCACTGTTTTTTACTGTTTTATTTATAATGTTTATTAAAATAAATTTATCTAATTCATAAGATATACTGTTTTATTTATAATGTTTATTAGAATAAATTCGTCTAATTTAACATATTCTGTAAAAGAGTGATGTTAAAAAAATTCTATATCGACTAAAATTAAAATACTTATTATAATATAATTATTTAGTTTGATAAATATTTATAAAAAAGGGATGTTAAGAGAAAAATTACATAACTTATTTCAATTTGTAAAATGGCGATTCATATATTTGTTAAACAATTTCACTTAATACCAATTAATTTTAAATTGAAATATAATATAATATAAGAATTTGAATCTTATATTTATATTTGTTATCTCTATACGAAAACCTAATTATTATTATATATTCTATATATTTTTTCTGAATCAGTTTTAAATTAATTTAAAATTTATAATTATTTATTATGCAATTTAACGATAAACAAATTTAAAATTTATATACTGCAGCAAAAAATAAGAAAATAAATAACTTGGTCGCTCACAAAATTTCAAGGCGATTAAGGACAGGGAAAACTGTTTGATGATCACTCCATGGTCCTTCTCCTTTAAGTTTGCTTAGTGCCATCAAGCTATGCTACTAGTAATGCTTTATCTCTTCTTCTACTTAGTTTCTCTTTACACTTTTTTTTTTTTTTAATAATGGTTAGGATAATCTCCATTGAAAATTCTTTAGTGGATTTTCTTTTAATTTTTTTTTTTCATATACAAGACTCAAATTTGATATTTTGCTTAAAGATTTCACAAGTTTATATTTGGAATGTATCTTTAAGAATTCATACATTATTTTTCAGAAAATCATTTTTCAAATGTATTTGACAATTTCAAAAATAATATATGAATATGAAAATGTACTTAACCTTTATAAACTTGATTGAAGGCAAAGAAAGGAGGAGGCTACAATGGCAAAGAGAGCCAAAGATAGCCCTAAAGAGGGTTAGGTTGCATGAAGAGGAAGAACATGAAGGTGAAAAAAAAGAGAGGATATTTCAGAATATAAAAAATAAAAATAAAAATAGATATAATAAGAAAAAAAAAGTAGAAATGAAAACCTTTTTTTTTTTATCATTTGAGTTCTTCTTTTATTATATTAGACTCGTTGCACATCTGTTTATGCTATAATGTTTAGTATTTGTTTACATTTTGTAATGTGTGTATATATATAGTGTTTTTTAATATTATAATATTATTTTTAATAAAAATATTTTAAAGTAAATAAATTAAAAATTAAAATAGACTTATATATATTCATAATATTTTTTTTAACTTATATAGTTAATTATTATTAAATTAAATATTATGAATATTTTAGTTAATTATGATTACTCTTGTTTATATGGAAGTTACTAAAAAAGGCTAGTTGAAACACAAATGGAATAAGGTAAAACTTGAATATTTAAATGGTGTGTCATGTATGATCTGTTATTGTGTATTCAAAGCAATGATAATATAAATTCGATAAATAAAAAATAGAGTTAAAATTATTTTTCTTCTGAGTTCATTAATAAATAATGATAATAATAATAATAATATAAATTCGTAAATGAAAAATAGAATTAAAATACGTTGACTATGAGTCAATTGCATCAGGATATGTAATTATACATGAATTATTAAAATTTAATGTAATGTGAAAACTTTAAAAAATCATATATATTTTTAAAATCTTGCATAACTTTTGTCTTTTACTTTTAACCATTTACAAAATCTAATTATTATTAATATTTATTCCCCTAAGTTTAATAAAAAATGTCCTCTTTCTTTGTGTGTAAAGTTATTTAGATAAGAACACTATTACTATAAAAATAATTAAAAGGAATAAATATAGATAATTATGTCATATCTAATTGTTTTAAGTAATTTAAATAATTTTTAATTAATTTTTAATATTAATTGTTCTTATATGACTGTATAACCAATATTCTAATTTTCTTTGTTCTGTCACACCTATGATGAAAGGTTTGAAATAAACCATTTTGTGCATAAAATATTAATTTTTATTTTTATTTTTGAGAAGCGTGTTTCATGGACACCCCATTTAGTGTTTAGAAGGAAGAAAAACTTTTTGTATTGTCATGCGCACAGTACATGACAGCTGGCCACTGCATTCGCTTAAAAATAAATAAATATTAACAAGTGCTCTAAAGATATTGTTTAAAATTTTAAAAGAAAAACAATATTAAAAGGAAAATATTTTTAATGTGAAATAAATAATGTTAAATCTAAAATAAATTATGATAAGAGGAGAATACACAGTTTATAAGTGTTTAAGATAAATGAGATAATGTTTATTAGAATATAGTTAATAAAAAAAAGTTAATAATAAATTTTAAAATTAATTTATTTTTAAAAACTAGTTTAAAGAAATAAAATAAGTAATACTTTATATGTATATATATTTAATTATATTTATAAATAATGTGATAAGTTATTTTGGTAAAATTTTCGAGAATAAATTTTAATATTATAAAAAAATTAAATTTTAAACTTAACTTATTTTTATAAAATAATTTAATAAGGTAAGATTTACATTATTTTTATATATTAATTTAATTTTATCTTTTAATTAATATGAGATATTCGAGAAAAATTAAAGAAAAAAAATTATGCATGATGGAAACATAAGAGAAATTGGTCTTGGAGATTGGTGAAGACTAGGTAGGTTGCCATTTGTGTGTTGTGGTAGTGGTGATGGAAGAACAGCTAAATACGGCCTTCAATTGAGCCATCAAATTGGGCAAAGACTGATCAAAGTGCGAATGGGGAACAGAGAGGAAGGGCCTCCCTCTTTAAGTCACAAGCAGGACAAGATTAGACTTGGAATTGAGAACATGTCTCAGATATTTGAGAACTCCTTTGCTGTTAATGCATGCACTCTTAATCTTTACTAGAATCATAATCATTCAATGCATGTCACCTCAATTACATAACTTATCATTATCCACATCCATCTCAGTTAAAGTAATTCATGTATATAAGCCTAGTTTCATTTTCTAAAAGCAAATTAATCACCACTTTTTAGTCAGAGTTATGCTGCTAAAGCTTTTTTTAATCTTGGATTCTCTTGAACTCACTTGTTCTTTAAGTAAAACAATTTAACTTTTTCTTCTAAAGACTTCATCTTCTGTAAAAGACATTATTTTTGTTACTATAAGTAAAACAAAGGTTAAGTTCTCTGCAGAAACATGGAACTTTTGACAGAATGAAAGTAATACATGCTAATTTCCCACAAGTGTGAGCTAAAAACCATATAAAATATGATGGAAAATGATAATTAGGAACGTGTAGAAAAGGGTATTAATTAAAGGAATTGATGATGTAGCATTGAATCTCCATTATTGATGATGAGGAGATATATCAAATCCAGAAAAAACAGTTGTCTGAAAAAAATGAGAAGATCTTTTTTAAAGGGAAAGCAGGATGAAGATCCACCCCACCTAGAAAATCCCCACTATGGAGTATCATTCGATCAGCACCACCCACAGTTGGGAAAAACAAGAAATTAAAGCAAGAAGGTGTACCTTACCTGGTAAAATAATAGTCCATCTATTTTTGAGGATCCTTGCACACATTTGACCTTATTATTCAGAGAGGGAAAGTAATGGGAATAGAGCATGCTTTCATGACCCACCTCCTAATGCCTTATGATCTTTCTTTTGGAGATTTCAGAACCCATACGTTTGCCAACCCAATTTCCCTCTGTTCATCATATGTGACAAGATGTTCAATCAATGCCACCAAAGTTACAATATATAAAACTATACAACTGCATATTTCTTAAAATAAATTCAATCATAAGTTACTTATCTTAAGAAAAAGAAAACAAAATAGACGTGTAACTTAAAAAATGGATTAGTAATTGATTGAATGTAAATCTAAAAAAATATTATAATATTACGTAAAAAGTGATTATAAACCTAATAGATTAGTAATTGATTCAATCTAAATTTAACAATTTTTTAAAATATTCTGATATTACATAGAAAGTGATTATGAAACTAACTTATCCTCAAAATCATTTTAAAAAGTAAAATTTACATTTAACTTATATATTATAATTCGGTCTTATGAAATTTTTTAATATTATTATTTAGTTATATTTAAGTATATTTAATAAATTATTATAAATTTTCTTATCTAATAATTTTTTTACTATCCTTAATATATAATTTTAATTATTTTAGTAGTACAAATTTTTAATTCTTTTAAACCTTGTAGTGTAAATGTATAGAAGTAAAAAAGATTAAAGTAAATAAATTTAAAAAGTAAAATTTGTTTAAGTGGAATTTGAATAAAATATTGGAAGTGGAAAATTGTAGATTGTAAAGAAAGAAATTAAGGTGGAAGGAATAAGAGTGATGAATTTGAATGTTTGAAAGACTAACACATTATAAAGGTAAGAGATGGGCAACTAGATCTCACAGTGAGAGCACGTTAGAATGTGGATGGAGCATCTTGTTGGTAGGGTCTCATTTCTTCATCACAATGTACTTTTTCGGACACAAAAATCTCCTTTATCCACTCATAATAAAGCTTTCATAATTCTAACACCACTCTTCAACACACCTTATCAATCCTTTAATTATTTCCTATTCAGATCTAACATCCATCATAAACAAAAAAACATAAAAACATTTATAAATTGTATTAAAAACTAAATTTTAAATTTAACCTATATTCACAAAATCAATTCGTAAGTTAAAATTTCTATTAACTTAATATCTTCTAATTTAATATTATTTTTAAATAATATAAAATTTATAAGACATTTTTTTATATCAAAACTTCTTAATTTAAATATAATTTTCTATATTTTATAAATAATTTGATAATAGACTCAATAATCTTATTATCATAAATTTTAATAATATATTAAAAATAAATTTTAAATTTAATCTAAATAATATATATATATATATATTATTTTTTATATTTTTTTATTGCAATGCTTATTAATTTTATCATGAGTTCCATGTTTCATTTTCTAAAAAAAGAAAAAAAACAACATATGTAGAATGCTATCTATTAATTAAGACCATGAGTTATATTTAAAAGAATTCATCAGCTACTAAGCATAGTCTCTATGATTCTGTTTATCAAAGGGCACCAATATTGTAATATTTAATTTGAAACGTGTTTCTTTTATAATAAAAATTATGAATATTATTAAAAAATAAATAAAAATCCAGGGGTCGATATCTCAGGTCCTCGTTTCAAAACAAATATATATATATAATTATTATTATTATTATTATTATTATTATTATTATTATTATTATTATTATTATTATTATTATTATTATTATTATTATTGTATATAATTTTGGTGAATAGATAATTGATCTAATAGAGATAGAAAGGAAGTTGAATATAGCAGCTGGAATTGATGTGGAATAGTTTCCTTAATTAATTGACTTAAGCATGATTATGATCTTGGATGATAGATTAATTTCTGGGCAGAAAAAAGATTATCATATGGTAGTGATTTCATATCTTAAGACACTTTGGAGAAGTGTCCATTGTGTTGTACCTATAAATGTGCTTTGTCTAGTCACAATCACATTTCATAATTCAATTTAGAATTTGCATCACAAATCAGATATATATCTTTTTAGCAGCACAACAACTTAATGATTTTTCACTGATCTATCATTTATCATTTATCTGTCTATTACTTTCACATCTTAAGTTGTCACTTCCCACAAATCAACACAAGTAGTGTAGGGGGACACAAGTTATTGCCAAAGTATACCATAAAGAAATCCATACTAATTATTGTCTTTCTTTTCTAGTCAAATTATCACCACCTTTTTCAGAATATTAATTGCTTCTTTTCATTAAATAATTCAAGAACCATGTTCATTCTTCAGCTTCCAAATGCTAACTCTGAAACTGTTCTAGATTTTCTGCTATGGACAAAATAATTATATTGCTAAACATGATGCTAAACTCCACCTTATAGAATATAACTTTCAGTAAGAAATCTCATACTGTATGAACATACAGTATGTTTAGAAGCATTGGATTTAGTGTTATATATATATACACAAAAACATCATGATGATGCCTGAAGAACCTCGTAGGTGGAATGCCTTCAGATTACCACTGCATAGCAGAAATATTAACGCTTCCAAAACAACATGACAGATATCCGTATCAGACTAATTAATGTGTATGATTATGTATCACAACCAGCTATTTTTTTTCCCTTTCATCATTATTTACATTGTTGAAAAAATGACCCTCTAATTAATTCTCCATTACTCTCGTACCATTTCATAAACTCCATTCACAAACCTGTTTCAAATCACAAAAGTTAAAAAAATTTTAACTTTTCAGACATTTTTAGATGAACACATATTTACATAAGGCCTTGTATATAACTTTTTTATCTGTAAAGTTAATTTGCTCTATATAATAATCAGATAAAACTTTTCTGAGAAACCATCGTTCATAATGAGGATTAATTTCTTAATCTGTCAAATGATAGACAAAACATTCAAAGGCTCACATAGATGTAGTTCTTATCAACTTGATCAATCCATATTAAAAGAGGAAAGAAAAATCAGACTTTTCCTTTTTAAGTTGTTCAACTTCAAGCTCATATTTTATTAAAAAAAATGATGATTTGCTTAATTTTATAGGTTATATTTTTATAGATTATGATTCTGTCTAAAATATCGATGATTTTCTTGCTTTTTATATTGTTTAATTTTCTTTTGTACTTCCATGAATTTTAATGTGGTCCCATAATTTTGTTTTTTGTTTTTTATATATTTTACTTTTTATGTGCTCTGCACATAGTAGCCTTTCAATTATAAGAATTTTCGATTGTGACAACTAAGTAATCTTAATTATTTGTTTGATAATCATCCATCACTATCCAGCTTTTGTTCTTAACATGAATTTTTGACTAAATCAAGATTATTTATTGTGGAACTTATTCTAAAGTTTACATGCACATCATATTCATATCTATCTATTTTAAAAACCCTCAATTTTTCTTGGTAAAATAATATTTAATTTTTTTACACACATATATATAATTAATTTTTTTTAAATCAAATAAAGAGTTTAATTACTACTATTATATATGTATGTGGCTTAGCTCCTCTAATTAATTAACTCTCTTTTTTTCTATATTAGTGACAATGAAGTTTAAATCATTGATTATCCACATTGACTTGTTACTTACCTATCTATTTGACCTAATTTGAGAAGAACATTTACCATATAGGAATTTTGAAATATATTCAACAATTTCTTACTTAAAACTTGTACACAACTGTTTAAAACACGTAATGAGGATTGATAATTAGGGTTAGGAAGCCAATTACATATGGTTTATCTCAAATTTAATTTAAACATTTCATTCTAGTTTAATATCTTATACATTTATTTAACAACAACAATAATATTCACTAAATACGATAATAATGTTAACTTCTGTTTAAGATATTTAACATTGATTAATTCAAATAAGAATATGAAAATCAATTGTTAAATTAATCAAAATTATATCTTATAAAAAAGTGATTGAAAGTGTAATTTTAATAAGTTTTACTATGAAAACGTGTGGTAAGTAACATCAATAGGAAGTAGTAGAATATTGAAAGGTATAGATATCGTATGCAAATACGTCAAACCTGAATAAAATCATTTTAAATACATGTAGAAAAACAATATACATCACATGTAAAATATATTTTAAACTGCATACGAAGTAAGAAGAGATCTTATATTACCAAAAATAAACACATAAATCACTATCATTGAATAATTAATCTATACTTTTGCGTGATATTCAAGTAACTATTATCTAATGATCTACGTAATAATTAATTAATATGATTATATTCCACCACCACTCATAATAAAACAATTATTTTTCTTAATAAATCATGCTTAACGGTCTAAACCCTCTTTTTAAACCAAAATGAAAATATTAAGTCATAAGAGAAAATTGCACATATTCCATGTTAAGAATAATTATACATGTATGCACTATTTATCTCCTTGATCATGACATATGCAAATACGTCATGTTTAAATTTTCTATTTAAGATTTTAAAGATATTAAATTTTCATGGCAGCATTTAATTATTATGTGTCTTTTTAAATAAGAACATGGAAGTTTACGTTCATGCATGAAGTTAAAATAAACAATTTATTACCGCATATATTAGGTTATCAAATTTTGTATTTTGAATTTATTATAAAAGTCATGTAATTATTCTCTGGTTTCGATTTATGTAATATTCGTTTTTATCACACATGATTTTTTTTACTCTAAAATTTAGGGTTTACAAGCCAACCTCTTATACCACAATCAAATCTACTTTTCTTTTAAGTTCAACTCTCTTTTATATTGAATTGAATATTTCTTTTTAAAACAAAATTTTCATCCAAATGTTTAATAGTTATGAAAATTTTCTTTCTTTTTCATATTATTTCTCCTCAGAAAAATAAGTATATTTTTCATTCTATTTTATTTCTCTTTTATTTTCTCATAATTTATTTTCTTATAATCGAGTATAAACTAAAAGTTGACCTTCATTATTCGATTAAATTATTTTCTGAAATCAGTGATAGAAAAATACTTGAAATACTGAGAAAATAAATTGTATTCTAATTAAACTTAAACATATTTTAAAAAGTATTATAAGGATTTTCCATTGATAAAACAACACACTTGTGTCAAAAATAGAATAAAGTGGGGGATGGAAATGAGGAAATTTAAAGCAATTCTCTATCTCAAATCTCAAGATTCCCTTACACATAGCTTTTGATGCAAAAGCACCCCAGAAGTGCTTCCATGAGTGCACAAAGAGAAAGGAAATGAAGACAAAGATATTCCATAACAACTATAATTAGTGACATTCATAAACCATCACAAAGTTTCAAACAAGCCATGTATAAAAATAGAAGAAAATTAACTTTTCTTACTTTGCACCACAAAAGACTTCCACTCCAAGTAACAAGCCACTTTCATCTACTTTTTTCTTTCTCTCTTTCTATATTTAAACCATATCAGTGCCTTTTCTTTGGAGTGTTATGAAGAAAAAACTTGCTAGCTAATTTATGGAATTTCAACCCCCTTAAGATACCATGGTAAATGGAAAAAGGTTATATACTTAAAGTTTAATTTTTTTTTTCTCACACACTCACATATATACTACCAACACTCAAATCTTCATTTTAAATATGTGCTTTGAAAATTATTTATAAAATCAGAAAAGTTTTTTAGGAAAAGGTTGAAGAAATAAAGCCTTGAATCCCTCATTTATATTTTCATGTTAAAGAAAAGCTTAAAAGAAAGATTTACGAGTCATGTCTATAATATTTTTGGATCAGCTTTTGCATGATAAAATCAATAGGAGTTAGTACAGTTGATAGACAGTTTAATTTCTAAAAGCATGGTAGTGAAGTTATAATGGCCGACCGTGTACATAAAAAAAGTTTACCTACTTTGATATTTGTTCTTTTTTTAAGGTGATGTTTGGTAGTAAAAGATGTTTTTTAATGAATTTAAAATAGTAATAAAAGTTTCCCATATTTAATGAGATTTTTTTTATCTTGAAAATATAAAATGTTTAAAAGAATATGAAATTCCCTTTAGTCCAACCTCTCTATGAATCTATCTATCTGCCTCTATGTTTTTTTCCACCATCTACTTTGATTTCTTCATTCTTTTTCATTTTTGTTTGACTATTTTCGTTGCACAAGCAAGCAACCCTCATTTAGAAAAAAAAAAAAAAAAAAGCTTAAACTTTATACCATGGAAGACTTCAATTTTTTATTTCAACCAGAAAACTCTCTTTCTATTTTGGAAACCTTTATGTTAATATCATGAGAATGAAAGAATTAACATAAATCAAAATTAAATAAAAGTACTTTAAAAAGAACTTCATTAAACAAAACAAAACCAGTTAAGATTTGTTTACACTTTTGTACCATTCAGTTTGGATTAACTTGTATTAGAGTTTTTAAGAACTAAACAACTTTCTTTCTTAGTTTCTGATCTCTCTTGTTCTTTAAAACTAAATTACTCTGCAGAATTAACTTTCTAAGGCAATGTCTTAGTGTGGATTATGGTGTGTTGCAACTACCTAACGTCATTAATGACGCTTTTAGAGGTGCATTATTATAAAGTCAAACATGTGGTTTCTCATTAGTTAATTGATTTCCCAAATGTCACTTTCCTCCACCCTCCTTGTAATAAGCCTTTCACACATGTTACCAAGAATAACACAACCCTGACCTTTCTTTTTTTGTTGCTTTTGGCCCCCACCATTCCACACTTCCAACTCCCTCAGAGCACTCTCTCGATCGTGCCTATAAATTCCATCATAACGTTGCAGCAATATTGAATAATAAGGCCACTGAAAGGGTCTTTAAAGCAAGACAAAAGAAGAAGAAGCCACACAGTAGTGGTCAGAGAATCTTACTGTTGGTTGTTTCTGAGGAAATTAATTAAAGGGTTGCACCAAATGGGTGGTGATGGTGGTCAGCATAATAGTTCTATTTCCATGGCTATGAAGAACAAAAAGAGTGGCTCTATTCGGTCCATTTTCATGCATGCTGATGGCCTAGATAGGTTTCTCATGATTCTGGGGTTGTTTGGGGCCATTGGAGATGGCATAGGCACCCCTTTGGTTTTGTTTATCACCAGCAAAATTATGAACAATATTGGTAGTTTTTCTAGCAGCACAGATAGCACTTTCATCGATAGCATCAATAAGGTTTAATTGGTTTTATATTCTTTTTTTTTTCTCTCTCTTTCTCTCACTACTTGTTCAACAAAGAAAGAAAATATGAGGAAGTAGCTTAATAATTTGATTTGGCTTATTATATTTATGGTGCAGAATGCTGTGGTTTTGTTATATTTGGCTGGTGGGTCTTTTGTTGCTTGTTTTCTAGGTGAGTATCAGTTTTGCAATGATTTTGGTTTTGACTTTGACTAATATATCTTTTCTTTTGTATGATACAAAAGTATTAACATTGTACTGTTTTTACTTTGGGGGATTTCAGAGGGTTATTGTTGGACAAGAACTGGTGAAAGACAAGCTGCTAGAATGAGAGTCAGGTACCTAAAAGCAGTGTTGAGGCAAGAAGTTGCATACTTTGATTTGCATGTCACTAGCACATCTGAGGTCATCACCAGTGTCTCTAATGACAGCCTCGTAATTCAAGATGTTCTTAGTGAAAAGGTGAGCAAAAAACCAAAACTCATAACTTGTTTTTTTCTTCAACCATTTCAATGTTTACATTAGATAAAGTATTTTACTTCATTGTCGTAAATTCCTTTAATGATACAAGATTTATTAAAAATAATGTAGGATTAATCAATTAATTATAATGTTTGTAGAATTCCAAATAAAATTAATTTTAACTCTTATTGATTATATAAAATTGAATGTAATTAAAATTGATTTCCAAATAAAGTGATTTATATTTGAATATTTTTACTTTAAAAGAAAGTTGACCATAAAACTCAAATGTAAATTTTTTAATCCGTCACAACTTTTCGTTAGTCTATATAAGAGTTTTTTTTGGACAAATCAACTTCACCGAACGAAAAGTCAAACATCTATGTTTTTATAAAATCAAATTTGAGTGCAGTTAAAATCAATTCTCAATATTTTACTATGAAACCAAACTCACTTTTAACTAATTTCATCTTAACAATTCACAGATTATATAGTTAAGATTTACTCATTTTTGTCTCTCACTCTCTATGATATATACATATAAGTGATAATTTTGTTTAGTTTTAATGGCATTATTTGTTGCACTAACAGTTTCTTCCAAATTTGAAAACTAGGTTCCAAATTTTTTGATGAATGCCTCTCTATTTGTTGGGAGCTACATAGTGGCTTTTGCATTATTATGGAGATTGACGATTGTGGGTTTCCCTTTTGTGGCTCTACTTGTGATCCCTGGTTTTATGTATGGGAGGACATTGATGGGGTTGGCTAGCAAGATAAGAGAAGAGTACAACAAGGCTGGTACAATAGCAGAACAGGCAATATCTTCCATAAGAACCGTTTACTCCTTCGTGGGGGAAGGCAAGACCATAGATGCTTTCTCTGATTCTCTACAAGGGTCAGTTGAGTTAGGACTGAGACAAGGCTTAGCAAAAGGCTTAGCTATTGGAAGCAATGGTGTTGTTTTTGCTATCTGGGCTTTCATATCCTATTATGGTAGCAGATTGGTCATGTATCATGGTGCTAAAGGTGGGACTGTCTTTGCAGTTGGAGCAGCCATTGCACTTGGAGGATTGTAATTATACCTACCTTTATCTCATTTCATTTATCTCAACTCAAATCACTGTACAGAAACTATACTTAATCTAAAAATATTATGTGTTTATGGTCTCGTGACATATAATCGAGTTTCTTTAGTGGATTACATGTCATATAAAATTGATCAGAATCATGAACACGTAACATATTAACTCAGTTGAAATACTCCATTATATGTCATATAAAAATTGACCAGAATCATGATCATTTGATGATTGTAAAGTGACACCTTTTTGTAAGTGATTATTATTATAATTGTAAGCTTAACTGATAAATTTTTGTTACTATTTTCTTTGTGAGACAGGGCATTAGGTGCTGGTTTGTCCAACGTGAAGTATTTTTCAGAGGCAAGCATTGCAGGAGAACGCATAATGGAGGTGATAAAAAGGGTTCCAAAGATTGATTCTGACAACATGGCTGGGGAGATTCTGGAGAAGGTTTCTGGGGAAGTGGAGTTTGAGCATGTGAATTTTGTGTACCCTTCAAGGCCAGACAGTGTGATTCTGAACGATTTCTGCCTAAGGGTTCCTGCAGGGAAAACAGTGGCACTAGTTGGAGGGAGTGGCTCAGGAAAATCCACTGTGATTTCACTTCTGCAGAGGTTCTATGACCCAGTTGAGGGAGAGATACGTGTTGATGGTGTGGCCATTCAAAGGTTGCAACTCAAGTGGTTGAGGTCTCAAATGGGGTTGGTGAGTCAAGAGCCTGCACTGTTTGCAACCAGCATTAAGGAGAATGTACTGTTTGGAAGAGAAGATGCCACTGAGGAAGAGGTTGTTGAGGCTGCAAAAGCTTCCAATGCTCATAATTTCATCTCACAGTTGCCACAAGGATATCATACTCAGGTCAGTGATTCACTGATATGCTTAGTAGTTTAGGCATGCAAGTTTAACCCTTGCTTTTTTTTATATTAAAACATAAAAACAATAAATTAAGAGTTTTAAATAAATAAAAAAGTAAAATATAATAGTTTTCAAAATTAAAATTTTCACTGTAAAAGCTAAAGATTAAGAGATAAAATCGAAATAAAAAATAAAAAATTACATATGAAATAGAATAAACAAATCTTTATGAATGATTCTTTGATTCATGATGTAGTCCAACTAATAATTTGGTGGTCCACGTAATTAAAGCACATAAACTTTCCAGCAAATGGCTTAAACAGAAAATGGTTTTTAATTTAATAACAGAGATTTCATATATGGTCGGCATCTTAATAATTTTTAATCAAAACATCTTAGAGTCCAACTCATCACAACACAATTTTACATTTGAAAACATTAATATTAAAAAAAAGAGTTGAAGAAAATGTTTAGTAAACAGGTTTTGATTATGTTTCATATATATATTTTTCTTATTTTTTATTTTCTAAAGTTAACAATTATGTTTTGTTATCTATAATACGACACTAATTAAATATGTATGTGATGAATGGAAATTTCAGATGATATCATATTAATATGTATTTATTTATTTTTCTTAAAATAAATATTAATAGTTTAGGATGAAATTTTTAAAAATAATTTATAGATGTTAAAACAAAATATTACTCATTATATATAAGACTAAAACAATAGTTTTAAAAAAAATATATACATAAAAAAATATTTTTTGTACAAAAAAATCAAATATATATAATAAATAAATAACTGTAATCTTCTTGGGTAGTGCTTACCCATAAGTTATTATTTCTAATTAATTAAACAGAGGAACCTTACATGTACGTTCCCATTATAATAATAGTACTTTAATTAGTCTTAGAATCTATCATAGCTCACTGATTTTTCACCCCTAGATTTCTGTGCTATTTGGATAAAGCCAGTTCTTGGGTTAATTTTTTTTAATTCATAAGTAATTAATTAAGCTTTATATTTAAATAAAAAATCATTAATTAGATGGGTGAATTTCAGGAAACATGGACACATGTCCAGTTACTTAATTATTTGGAAAAATAATGTTATATACTTGTTGTGGTTAATCTTGGGACATGACAAAAGTTTTATTTAATTACCTTACTCTCTGTTTTCTAATATATCAGGTTTAAGATTTGATTATATAAATTAATAAAAATATTATTTTTATAATTTATAATAAATTTATTGACTATCCCAAAATAGGTAAAAAAAAATGTGTTGCAATCTCTCATACGTTCTCTATCACATGAATTCATGCAACTGATTAATAGTTTTATTTATTTCACTCCTATCATTGTACAAGTCGTGAAATCACTCGATAGAGCCTCTCCCACATACTTCCAAATCATTTAAAAAATTAGTGTTGTCAAGTTCATTGCATCAAATGTATGTAATGAACATAAAAATATATCTGATAAAATTATGCTTTTGCTTTGTTCATGGTTTATCTGCTTAGCATACATAAGTTTATGACTATAACTTCATACAAGAATAACGTTATTGGTAGATAACATTAATGGTTGATTTTTTGTATGTACATATAAAAATAAATTTATTAGAAGACGCCAAATTTTAATGATCTTGAGAGATTTGTCTTTGGCAAAGAGTTTTAGCAGAAAAATATTTTACAATTCGTATTGTTTGCAGGTTGGGGAGAGAGGAGTTCAAATGTCAGGGGGACAAAAACAAAGAATTGCTATAGCACGAGCAATAATAAAGAAGCCACGAATTCTATTGTTAGATGAAGCAACGAGTGCCCTAGATTCTGAATCCGAACGTGTTGTGCAAGAAGCATTGGACAAAGCAGCAGTTGGGCGCACCACCATCATCATTGCTCATCGATTATCCACCATAAGAAACGCAGATGTTATTGCTGTGATGCAAAGTGGGAAGATCATGGAAATGGGGTCACACCATGAACTCATCCAAAACGACAATGGCCTTTACACCTCACTAGTTCGTCTCCAACAAGCAAAAAATGAGAAAGAAGACACCCCTTTTCACCCTCTTCCTCCTTCATCATCATCATCCATATCAAACAAGGACAATCACAACACAAGCAGTCGTAGGCTTTCTCTTGTGAGTCAATCTAGCTCTGCCAACTCAATCCCTCATGTTGTTGTTGGTGGTGATGGTGACGATGTTGTTGAAGAGGTTGTGGAAGATACGAAGCTGCCACTTCCCTCTTTTCGAAGGTTGTTAGCACTGAATATTCCTGAGTGGAAGCAAGCATGTTTGGGATGTTTTAATGCAGTGTTGTTTGGTGCAATTCAGCCTGTGTATGCATTTGCAATGGGGTCGGTGATATCTGTTTACTTTCTCTCAGACCATGATGAGATAAAGAAGAAAACCAGGATCTACTCGCTTTGTTTTCTAGGGTTGGCTGTGTTCTCCTTGGTGGTTAATATCCTCCAACACTACAGCTTTGCTTACATGGGAGAGTACTTAACCAAAAGGATCAGAGAACGAATGCTTTCAAAGATACTCACTTTTGAAGTTGGATGGTTCGATCAAGATGAAAATTCCACTGGTGCTGTTTGCTCTAGACTTGCCAAAGAAGCCAATGTGGTATGTTTCTATTATTATTATGATTTAATTGATCTTCGTAATTGTTTTTTTAACTTCGTTTTCACCTTTTGTATTTCATACCTCTACAGGTAAGGTCTTTGGTGGGAGACAGAATGGCTCTAGTAGTGCAAACCATTTCTGCAGTGGTAATAGCTTTTACTATGGGCCTAATCATTGCATGGAGGTTGGCCATTGTTATGATAGCAGTTCAACCCATTATCATAGCCTGCTTCTACACAAGACGTGTCCTTCTCAAGAGCATGTCTAGCAAGGCCATCAAGGCCCAAGATGAAAGTAGCAAGATAGCTGCAGAAGCTGTTTCCAACCTTAGAACCATCACTGCATTTTCTTCTCAAGAGAGAATCCTAAAGATGCTTGAAAAGGCCCAAGAAGGACCAAGTCATGAAAGCATTCGGCAATCATGGTTTGCAGGTGTTGGTCTTGCATGTTCCCAAAGCCTTACATTTTGCACTTGGGCCTTAGACTTTTGGTATGGGGGGAAGCTTGTGTTTAAAGGGTTCATCAATGCCAAAGCATTGTTTGAGACCTTCATGATCTTAGTGAGCACAGGTAGGGTCATTGCAGATGCTGGTAGCATGACCAATGACCTTGCCAAAGGAGCTGATGCTGTTGGCTCAGTTTTTGCAATCCTAGATAGGTACACAAAAATTGAACCTGATGACATAGATGGGTACAAGCCTGAAAAATTAACAGGGAAAATAGAGCTTCATGATGTCCATTTTGCGTACCCAGCTAGGCCTAACGTGATGATCTTTCAAGGCTTCTCAATCAAAATAGATGCAGGCAAATCAACAGCATTGGTAGGGCAAAGTGGGTCTGGCAAATCAACAATAATAGGCCTAATAGAGAGATTCTATGACCCACTAAAAGGTATAGTGACTCTAGATGGTAGAGACATAAAATCATATCACCTTAGGTCGCTAAGGAAGCACATTGCTCTTGTAAGCCAAGAGCCAACATTGTTTGGTGGGACCATAAGGGAAAATATTGCATATGGAGCATCTAACAAGGTTGATGAAACTGAGATCATAGAAGCAGCAAGGGCAGCTAATGCTCATGATTTCATTGCAAGCCTAAAGGATGGCTATGACACATGGTGTGGAGATAGAGGAGTGCAACTCTCAGGAGGTCAAAAGCAAAGAGTTGCAATAGCAAGAGCCATATTGAAGAACCCAGAAGTGTTGTTGCTGGATGAAGCCACAAGTGCTCTTGATAGCCAATCTGAGAAATTGGTGCAAGATGCTCTAGAGAGGGTGATGGTGGGGAGAACTAGTGTGGTAGTGGCTCACAGGTTAAGCACGATACAAAACTGTGATCTAATTGCTGTGTTAGACAAGGGAAAAGTGGTGGAGAAAGGGACTCACTCCTCTTTGTTGGCTGAGGGACCAACTGGAACTTATTATTCTCTGGTGAGTTTACAAAGAAGACCAACAAAACATGAATCTTAATTCTACACATGAAATCAGCTAACCAAAACAAAACCAAGTTGTCACATCCATTTGAGATTACTGTTAAACCTCTTTTTTGGTCTTCAAGGAACATAGCTACAAAGAAGAATGATGGAGCTGTTGGTAACATGTGAAAATAAATTAAGAAAGATGGAAAAAAAATAAACTAAGCATGGAATATATATAACAGTTGTTGTCTCTCCCAATATTTATATTTATATATATATATATATATATATATATTATTTGACTTAAATGTACGTATAGTCTTTAGTCTCAGTGTCCTTTCTAGCTAAAATCTAAATTTTGAGGTACCCTTGAAACTAAGGGAGGTGAATGCTCTATTTTTCAGATGCAATTGTATTAATATGGCAAGTGTCATTCATGTTTAAATGTATATATAATTATATTTTACATGACCATTATACAGAGTAGAATATTTCGTATAAACTTTTCTTTTTACTCTAATGATTGATATGATTCTTGAGTAGATATCATTTCCATTTAATATTATAATGAAAAGTCATTTTTCAAGAATTAATAAATATCAATTGTTCATGAAATACATTTAGTAAATATAATAATATTGTTTAAAAATATGACATTTAAAACAATAATAAATATTTATTTTGAATAAAGTTTATATTTTTTTGAATAAAATGGTATTTTTTCAATGGAAAAGTAAAAAAATATAGATATATTTAGTAATTAAGGGAGATATAAATACCAGTTCCCTGATTTTAATTTTATTAACAATCTGGGTTGTTGCATGGGCCCAAAGATCCGTAACGTGGCACTGCAAAATTAATCGTAACTCAATTTACCTAAGTTGGGCTTTAAACAAAATTTGGAAAGGAAAAAAATAACATTTCTCTATAACGGGGAAATCAGGGCCCAGAAACTGATTCAGGAAGGGTTTCGGTTTGGAAAAAAAAAAGTATTTAGAGCTGAATAGAAAATAATAAAAAATAGTTATTATTTTGTCCAAATTTTAATAAATAACAAGAAGAAAAAATCATTTTTTAAATTAAAAGGAAAAATAAAAACCGAAAATTTTAGACAATCAATAATCAAATCAAATATAGAGTTAAAAATGAGTATATCTATTTGTTTACAGGAGTTTAATTAAAAAGGGATGAGTGAGTAAGGTCTTAGTCATAATTAGGTGAAAATTGAAAAACTTGTTGTTGGTTGGTAGTTGAAAATTAAAAAATGTTAAATCATTTTATTAAATTACAAGTATTTGATAAAATTATTAATTAAATTATTTAATAAATATAAAATGATAAAATTAGGTATTTTATATAAATTTTTATTTTAGTGATAAAGTATTTTTAATTAATGTCATAGATAGGTTTGATTTCATCATCATTTTGTCTCTTTTTAAAAATGCTTACAGAAAAAAATGATCTTTTCATTTCAGATTGTGAGAGAAGTTGTGAAAGGGAAGTGAAAATACTCAACTTTACTTCTCAAACCAAGTCAACAACCTAATACTGAAAGATGAAAGATCAAGTGTTGTCAAAAAGATTGTAAAGAAAAGCATACTAAGAGAACTAAAATAGCATGATTGGTATCAAACCAAGTAAGGACATCATCTGAAGCCATCACTGATGCAAACTCTGCTGCATAACTTTACCAGACTTTTACTTTGGACCACATTACTAACACTCTTTTTGCTACTTTTAAGTCATCTAGATGCACCTCATAATATGAACAATCAAGTATATTGGTGTTCATCTTCTCATGAATCATTTCAACTTCCCTTTTATATACTTCAACCACAATATCTTTTTCTTTAAAATGGCTATGTTAAAGTTTGTATCACAGTTTGAAATATTACTAGATTCCTCATTTCAATGATGATTACATTTGAAAAACAAAATTGAGCTTCAGGGATTCATCAAAAAGAATTATCTAGATCTAGCTTTGGAGCAACTAGGGTTGTAAATGACCACTTTTCAAGTCAAAACCATAGATTTCCTACATTGTGTGCTATGTTCAAGAAGTTAAATGTTTTGTGTTTTGAAAGATGAAAGATGGTTTAAGAGAGGTTAAAAAGGATATTCCCTCAGAATCTTAAAAGTGAGGTTTGCTTTGTTAGGCAGAACATGGTAGAGTGTAGATTTCTTAGAGAAAAACGTGACTATCTCCTTCATTTAGGAAAGTGTATTTTTCTTATGCAAGAAAGAAAATAATGTTGTGAAAATATTACATTCATTAAAAATAATACTAAATTATAGTATATAAGTGAAGTGTAAATTTCACCTTCTTAACTAGTTTTGAAGTGAATTAGGTTTATAATTACTTTTTACATGATATTAGAACCTGATTAACAAGATTGGACATAAATTGAATCATTTGTTAATGGATCACGTTCGAATTGAGAATAACTTTTCGACGTGAGGAAAAAGAATTAAACATAAAATCTACAATTACCTAGATAAATTTTTATTTTAAAGATGATTATCAATTTTAGAATCATATTTACATTTATTTCATCATAAAAAAAAGTAAGAAAAGAAAATTAACCCAATTTTGAAAAATTAGTAGATATTTTTCCACAAAAGTGTTAAAAATAAATAAATTAATATTTTTCATAAATTTCTTTTTGTGTTTTTGACAAGTAACTGGTTATTTAAGCAGAATTAATTGCATTTGTTGTTAAGCTTTTGTTTTCGAGTTAGATGGACTTTCACGATTTTTAATTATTTAATTGGCTATTCACATGAGAAGATACAAAAACTTCAACTATGTTACTCATGAGTTATTATTTTCTGTATATTTCTTTTTATTTAGTCAAAATGAATCTCTTACATAATAATTAAGTTTGAACAATTTATGCAATCATACTAATTCTAATATCCTAAAAACAATAAAAATAAAACATATTTTTAATATATATATATTTTTTCTATTTACCTTTTTTATCATCTTACACAAATTACTATTTGTTTTCATATTTTACATTTTTTGTTGTCAATTCATTTATTTGTTGTTGAGTGAAAATTTGATCATTCATGACATATACATAGCCGTTATAAATTATAAACTTCATTTCTTTTGGTATAATATATTATTATGAATATTAATTTTTTTTAATGAAAACCTTAAATGCTTTTTCTTGTCAGAATTAATTTATATTTTCTTATTTAAAGTATTTTCATAAGAAAAATTGAAATCATGTTGAAAGATGTAGTTAAACTTGCAATAAATTAATTAGATACAGATTCAACTATGAATCTAGACACCAAATCATAACCTGCACTGATTAGGGTAATTAACTAATTAATGTAACCATCCAAATTAGAAATATCACTTATTGTATATTTTTTTTAATATTCAGATAAACTAATCTGTAATTATATATATATATATATATATATATATATATATATATCAAATTACTTTAGTATAGTTTTTATCTACCATATTCAACTATTTTCAATTAAATTATATTTTCTCATTATTAGATTTTTTTTTCGTATATATTATGCATACAATATTTTATATTAATATAAAATTATTTAAAATATTTTTTTTAAATTAAGTTATAATAATTAAATCAATTTTAGTTTTAAATATAATTATTTAATATATAAATTATGTAAATAAAGACTTTATTAATATAAAAATAGAACTTATTTAATTAAGATAACAAATAAATATTTTAAAATATTATATTAAAAAATTATAAATAAAAAATAATAATTATTCAAACTTCATCATCATTTCTTAAAAATATAAAGTTTTTTTTTCTTTTTAAGATTTGGATAAAAAATCTATATTTTATAAAGTTTGTGAGAAGTAAATTATTTTTAATTGATCAAATTTATATTTAAAATAATTTTTTTTATTTTTTATTTTTTGTAGTGTTTTAGGTATTTGGTCTTGTATTTATGCTTTAAATTAGATGCATGTTATTTTTAAACTAAGTCACAGTGACTTAATTGGTGTGTAATAAAGTATTTTAGAAACAAGATAGAGTGTATTTAATTTAATTCTTAAACTTTGAGATTAAGGAATTAGATACAATTAAAGAAAACTATGAGATTAAGGAATTAGATAAAAACTAATTAGTTTAATTGTTATATTAGTATCTAGGCCTATACTAATAATATATTATTAGTTGGATAATATGTTTAATCAATATAATATAAATATATGAGGTTAATTTTAATTTAATTTTATTTAAAATATAATTATGGTTCAAAATATATTCTTGATTTATGAAAAACAGTTTTATTTATTATTATTATTATTTAATTTGAAATCATTAGAAATTTAAATTTAAAATCTAAAACAAAAATTGTGGTCAAGAATTATATGAAAATCATGCGCAATATTAGGTAAAAGAAATAAAAAGAAAAGTAACGACTAAAATACAAAAAAAAAATACCTATTCAGTTATTTATTATTATTATTATTATTTAATTTGAAATCACATAGTTTTGGTTGATCCAAAAGTTAACGCTGATAAAAAAATAATTAATTATTACTTTTTATTTTATTCATATACTTAAAAAAATTTTGAGTATCTGCCAAATTAAACCCATTCTAATATAAAAATATATTTTAGACGTTGGAATCTGCCGTTAAAATTAATTTGAATACATAATTTATTGAGTTTAACAGATATTTAATGTTAATATAAAAGATTAATTATATCATTAATTGATTAAAGATTATTTGTAGCATAATTTTTAATATAAAATTTCACAAACTTAATATTTATGGTAATTATTTTAATATTTATTTATAATAATAATAATTTTTAAGTTATTTATTTATGTTTAATGATTTAAAACTAATTTTATCTAGATTTAATATTTTTTAACCCTGAAAATTATTCTTTAAATTTATGAAAATTAATTTAAATTTTAAAAGAGTTTAATAAATTACAACTAAAGATATTTTTTTTTATCGTAAACTAATTACAAATTATCTTAAATATGACTTTTAAAAATAATTATTACAAAATTAATAATGATTTGATTTTTTTAAAGATTTTTAAAATGGTAAAAGAAAAAACTAGGCTTGACATCATAATAATAATATTTATCATCAAGTTATATTTTTTCAGTAAGGATTTTTTCCCAATTTATTAGGTCTGACCCTCATGATAATGTATACAATTATTAAATTCTAATATGAAATTTTACTAAAATATATTTATATAAATTCTTTGGAAATCAAGGAAGAATATAATATTTTTATATAAAAAAATCAATTCTTTAATGCAATAAACGATATAATAAGAATAACGTGATATTTTTTAACCTTAATAAAAAAATTAAAAGAGTTGTGGATTTTCAAATTTTAATGGAATAATTCTATGAAAAATATATTTAAGAAATATTTTAGGGAAACATTATTAATGATATTTTTTTTATAAAAATAAATCAGATAAGAAATAAACATTTCTAACTCTATATTACACAAAAAAAATATAAAAAAAAAAGAAAAAAAAAACTAATACCATTTTTTCTGCCATTTAAACAGTCATTTTAATTCTTAAAAATTAAAATAAAAACAATAAATAATGATAGATGAAAATAATTGTCATACAATAATAACAACTATTATTATAACCACTAAAATGACATTTTATGAATAGACCCAAATAATTGTGATTTAGTAATTATAATAACAAAAATCATCTGAATAAAAAAAAATTGTTATTATTACTATGAGAGTATTTCAAAATCCAAAATTTAAGAACTTTAACGCATTCTTCTATCAATGTCTAAACCGAAAAGTAAAACCCAATAAAAAAAGTAGAAAATTAAAAGGGTAAAGAGGAAAAAACCATGGGCTTGGATCAACCCACAATAAAGACCAAAAAAAAAACCTCAAACAACAAACGAACGAAGCCTCGATTGAATAACAACATAAAACACGAACACTTCCCTCGGTCTTCACATAAATCACCATTGCCTTTCATATATTTTCTCTTCCGAATGTTATTTTAATTTTTCTCTTCTGACTCAGAAATTTTGAGTTTGAGTTTTCAGAGTTCGCTTCTCCTCTTTCACCCGAATTTTCTCTTTCTCATTCTCTCTCTGAGTTTTTTCTCTCTTAATTCTCGTTCTAACTTAACAACCCAAGAGAGAACTCAGGCACACCGAACCGAACCGAACCTTTTTTTTTGTCTGATCAAATCCCTTAAGTGATTTTCTTTCTCTTGTTCCTCGGAGATCTACTCCACTTATTTTCCAGCAACTTTCCGAGAAAAAAAATCTGGGAAACTTGTAAGGTACAATCTTTTTCCCTTTTCACTTTCTGGGTCCTCTTTGTGTTTCTCAATTCAAATGGTTCTATGCAAAGAACCATGCTTTGTTCTTTTTCTTGTACTTTTTCTTGTTTTAATTGGATTGGTTTTGATTTTGCAGGGATGAAGAGGGCAAGGGATGATATATACTCTGCCTCTGCCTCTCAATTCAAACGCCCCTTTTCTTCGTCGCGTGCTGATTCGTATGTTTCTTTTTCCCTTTTCCAATTCCTTGCCCTATTTTGTGTGTGTGTGTGAATTTTGTGTTTATCCCTCTGGAATTGGTAGTTTGCCCTATTTTGCGCTGCGGAAATGGAAGGTGGGCTAGTTATTTAGTTGTTTTTCACTTGTGGGGTTGAATTGCTGTAGAGTTTACTTCGGATTGTGTTTCATTTGACTTGAATTGACATTGGAATGGGTTATCTTGTCGGATCATGGGTTACATGAAATGGCTGTGGTAGTTAGGGTATTGCTGAAACAAATTGATTTTTTATAGTTGTATGTGTGAATCTTATCAGGCAAGTAATATGAGTAGTGTTGCAATTGTAAATTACCTCATTGATTAACTAGATATGTGGATTCTATTGTTTCAGCCTGAGGAATGGGGATATTATAAAATTTGGATGGTTTGGACGTGTAACATGTGGAATTTTAGATATCTTGTAGAGATTAGCATACTGTTATTCTTAATATTATGGGTATCTGAAAGTGAGTTTGTGCTCTGTGCATGAAGCTATGGACAAAACCAAGTCCCTGGAAATGGAGGAGGAGGAGGCGGAGGGGGAGGTAGCAATGGAGGTGGTGCTGGTGGGGGAGTAGCTACTTCCCAGAAACTGACTACCAATGATGCCTTATCCTATTTGAAGGAAGTCAAAGACATGTTTCAGGACCAAAGAGAGAAGTATGACATGTTCCTTGAGGTCATGAAAGATTTCAAGGCTCAAAGGTAGATTCTTGCTCCACTCTTTAGTCTTTACACTATATGTTGATTTTGAAATGCAGAGTTTTGTACACAAAGAAACAATTTATCGAAATCTTTCTTTTGATTCTTTCCAGGACTGACACTGCTGGTGTCATAGCCAGGGTGAAGGAGTTGTTCAAAGGGCACAACAATTTGATTTTTGGATTTAACACATTTCTGCCAAAAGGTTATGAGATAACACTTGATGAAGATGAGGCTCCTCCAAAGAAAACAGTTGAATTTGAAGAAGCAATCAGTTTTGTGAACAAGATAAAGGTGAATGAGTTTTTTCTGATGGTGATGTATTTTACTGATTCCTAGCTGTAATCAATATGTTTTGCTTTTACAGAAGCGGTTCCAAAGTGACGAGCATGTTTATAAATCATTCTTGGACATTTTAAACATGTACCGCAAAGAGCACAAGGACATTGGTGAGGTTTATAGTGAGGTAATATATGCTTTGTCCTTTTTCGGGGCACACTCTGATTTATTTTTCCTTGTTCTCGTTCTCTTTAATAGATTTTTGGTTGGACATTTACACTCTTTTCTTTTAAAAATATTTCTAGGTTGCTACCCTTTTCAAGGACCATCGAGATTTGCTTGAGGAGTTCACTAGATTCTTACCAGATACTTCTGCTGCACCTTCCTCACAGCATGCTCCGTATAGTCGAAATTCATTGCAGCGTTTTAATGAGCGGAGTCCTATGGCCCCAATGATGCGGCAAATACCACCAGACAAAGCAGTAAGACTGTTCCTCTCCCATTTATATGAATCTTGTAAACTGCCTTTTTCAATGATTGGGTTGTGAACTTCTTTCTACAGCAACGTTATCGACGAGACAGGCTTCCTTCTCATGATCGTGATCGTGATATGAGTGCTGAACGCCCTGAGATGGATGATGACAAAACAATGTTGAACAT
The DNA here is from genome assembly GCA_016859785.1 of Macrotyloma uniflorum. Taxonomy (NCBI): domain Eukaryota; kingdom Viridiplantae; phylum Streptophyta; class Magnoliopsida; order Fabales; family Fabaceae; genus Macrotyloma; species Macrotyloma uniflorum. The sequence continues at coordinate 1,109,536 of BDMB01000009.1, read as the reverse complement.
ACACAAGGAGCAGAGGAAGCGTGAAAGTAGGGATAGAAGAATGCGTGATCAGGATGAGAGAGAACATGATCTTGATAACGGCAGGGATTTGAACTTGCAACGTTTTCCTGACAAAAAGAAATCTGTCAAGAAGGCTGAAGGTTTTGGAATAGCTTCTGACTTTCCTTCTTATGATGACAAAGATACCTTAAAGAGTAAGCAAGCTTCTGATTTTCCTTCTTAGGATGACAATGATACCTAGAAATAATTTTATGCTTTGGACTAATGCATATGTTTCTTGTTCTTTAGATTTATAGTATTATTTTAGCTTGCCAGCAAGATATCTTGTTTTTGGTATGCTTCAGACTTTTATCTATTTAAATAGTGTAATAATTGGAACAATATTGAAGCAAACCTCCACTTAAGAAAACCAAAGAGGATAGGAAACTGTAATGACTTTTCTCTCGTGTCAAACTTTCAACTGTAAATACGGATTAACAAGTGTAGTTATTGAAAATTGGTTCATTACTAAAAAATATTTGGATTTTAGATTTGACCAATGTGTGCAGTGTTATAATATAATATTTAATGCATGCTTAAAAAGCCTTAAATCTGGAGAAATAACTGCTTATTTTTCAAAAGTTCTTTCAGGAAGCTAACAAAAAATAAGTGATTATTTCTTCAAATCAAGCTAAACCTAGCTCACACACAGTTTAACAAATTCATAAGCATGTTAATTTAGTCATCACCAATTGATTGGAGTTCTTATAGTTCCTTCATTAGAATTTATATGTCGTGATAGTATCTTTCTTGACTACAAGTTTTTCTTCTCTTCATTTTTAAATAGATTATGGGGTTGAATAGGACTGGATGATCATATTGACCTGTAGTTTCCTAACATGTTTATTATTTGTTTATTTTTTATTCGTGCCAGGCATGTATAGTCAAGCATTCAGTTTCTGTGAGAAAGTTAAGGAGAAGTTGAGCAGTTCCGATGATTACCAAACATTCTTGAAGTGCCTTCATATTTTCAGCAATGGAATAATTAAAAGGAATGATTTGCAAAATTTGGTATGTGCTTGCTTCTGTGAGTCACATACTTAAAAAGTCATGCAAGAAGACATCTGTCTGCTTTTAACTCGTATACTTCATTTTGGGTATTCTTGCTGACATTGAATATTTTAGTTTCACTATTTCTTAGGGATTTCATAAAGTTTCGATAGTTGATGTATGAAGGTTAGTTGGTATTAGTTTTACTGAGAATTCTAGAAGACAATTTAAAATATGCTATTCAATTGTCATGATAAACTGTTCAATGCTTTGACTGATGCTGTTTCAAATAATTGGTTGTTATTCATTTTTTTGCTGATGGCATATGCTCCTTCAGACCATGTTGATTGTATCAGAAACTGTTAGGACTTTTGGGAAAGGGGCGGGGGGGAGTTGGTTAATACGTTTAGGATATTGATTAGTCAGTTAGAGGGTTAATGAGTTAAATAAATAGGAGGATGTAAAAGGAAAGGGGGATGTTCATTTGTAGATTGAGCAGTAGCTCTTTTTAAAGGAAGAAATCCTATGTGAAGGGGAAATCATTGGCAGAGAGAGTTCTCTCTCTGTATTGTTCTTTTTATCCTATTCAATTAAAAAATTTCTTTTCTTTCACCTTTCAATTCTTGGTTCCTAACAGAAACACTATGTATAAGCACAATATATTTAGTTTCACAAGCTCTCAAACGTTTTCTTATAAGTTTCCATTGCCACTATTCTTAATGTATATCCATTTCAAAATTTACATTTTAGGTAACTGATTTACTTGGAAAGCATTCAGATCTTATGGACGAATTCAATGATTTCTTGGAGCGTTGTGAAAATATTGGTAATTTTTTTTTCAATTCTCTTTTTTCTCTTCTTAATATTATTATTGTATTTTCTCAATCCTTGAGATCATATTTGTTTTTGCAGATGGATTCCTTGCTGGTGTCATGAGTAAAAGTATGTTAATATGCAAATATACTTGTCCTTCTTATGTTTATGCATTTATTCCTTCCCATGTTTTGATGATCAATATTGATGTTGCAAATATGTTGTTTTCAGAGTCACTATCAACCGATGCTCATTTAGCAAGACCATCAAAGTTGGAGGACAAAGACAGAGAGCACAAGCGGGATATGGATGGAGCTAAAGAGAAGGAAAGATACAAGGAGAAATACATGGGAAAATCCATTCAAGAACTTGACCTTAGTGACTGTAAACGGTGTACTCCCAGCTACCGGCTTTTGCCTGCAGATGTATGTAACTTTTATTTGACTTATTTTCTTGTTGGCTTTGTCAATATTGTATTATGTTCTTCTATAACTCGGTTTTCCCTCATTTTTGCAGTATCCAATTCCTACAGCTAGTCAGAGATCTGAGCTTGGTGCTCAAGTATTGAATGACCACTGGGTATCTGTGACTTCTGGAAGTGAGGATTACTCTTTCAAACATATGCGCAGAAATCAGTATGAAGAAAGCTTGTTCAGATGTGAAGATGATAGGTAAAACTTATATGTTTTTTTTTTTCTGTTTACCCTTGGTTAGCTCATTAATTTTTTATCTTCCTTTTCTGGGATCTGATAATTTTTCTTTGTTTCTATTATCTCTCCTGCCTCCTGGTTGCAGTGTTCATTTTGGAGTCATTATTTTGTCAAAGATTCAAAGTTTTGCATATTGTATCATGGGATGATGATATTTTTATTTCTATTGTAGATATGAGCTGGACATGTTATTAGAGTCTGTGAGTTCAGCTGCTAAACGAGCAGAAGAATTGTATAATAACATCAATGAAAATAAAATCAGTGTGGAGACTCTGAACCGTATTGAAGAGCACTTTACAGGTATGTGTCAGAATAATTACTATTTTTCAATTATTAGAGCTTTATGAATTGATTTTTGCTGAGGTTCCGATTTGCAGTTCTAAATTTAAGGTGCATTGAGCGTCTGTATGGTGATCATGGTCTTGACGTTATAGACATATTGCGGAAAAACCCAACCCATGCCTTGCCTGTAATATTGACTCGACTGAAGCAGAAGCAAGAGGAGTGGAGTAGGTGTCGTTCAGATTTCAATAAAGTATGGGCTGAAATTTATGCGAAAAATCACTATAAATCACTGGATCATCGTAGCTTCTATTTCAAACAACAAGATTCAAAGAATTTGAGCACAAAATGTAAGTTTTTTTGCTTTTCTTTATGTTTATATTTCATGTTAAGCTTCATTAACAAGCAACAATTTGACATGGGTCAATTAGGCAATTTTTTACTTTGTAGATCAAGCATTGAAACTATGACAAAATATTGTGATTTCGGTTATGAAAAAAAGTGCTTGTAATTCCTAAATCCTAATTACCTTCATTTATGGCTACAATGACCAATATTGTGACATTGGCTTGCTGGATATAAATGATAAATATTTTGAAGCTAACCATGGAAAAGCAAGAGTTAAGTGCTTATGTAGGAAGTGCAAAATGCATTCTAACATGGTCATTTATACCATTTACTCTTCAATTCCTGCATAGTCTTACCTGAATGTTATTTGGAAAGTTTGAGTTTCGAATATTCTGCTTAATGTTCTTTGATACTGTGTTAAATTAGAAACACCAGATCATAGGCTGGGTGTGGGAAAGTAAGAGATAAATAGACATTTGTGTATAACTATAACCCATAGCTGTATTATGCTGAAAACTCATTTCTTGAAAAACATTCAAATTACCTCCCAGCATATCAAGCAGTTACTATGTTTGCCGCTAACAAGATTGTATTACACATCATTGCATGTTTCAGCATTGTCATCTTTTTAGTCAGTTCTAAGATTCTATGTTTGATATTATACAGCTTTGGTTGCCGAGATTAAAGAAATTAAAGAAAAACAGCAGAAAGAAGATGATATTATTCAGTCTATCGCGGCCGGAAATAAACAGCCTCTAATTCCGCAGCTGGAATTTGAATATTCTGATGCTGGGATTCATGAAGACCTGTACAAACTTGTTCATTATTCATGTGAGGAGTTATTCTCAAGTAAAGAGTTGTTAAATAAAATTATGAGGCTCTGGAGTACCTTCTTGGAGCCAATGCTTGGTGTTCCTTCCCAATCTCATGTGATAGAAAGGGCGGAGGATAGAAAAACTGGGCTTAATGTTCGCAATTTTGGTGCACCAAATATAGGGGGTGACAGAAGCCCTCATGGTGACTCTCTTTCAATGAATTCGAGGTTACCAAAATCTGATAAGAATGATGCAGATGGTAGAGTAACTGAAGCAAAGAATGTTCACCGGACTAGTATAGCAACCAATGATAAAGAAAATGGATCTGTTAGTGGTGAACCTGTTTGTAGAGATGAAACATTAATGGATAAAGGACTGAAAAATGTGGAATGCAATGATAAAGCTTCCGGATTTAGCAAACAATTTACCTCTGATGATCAAGGAGCTAAAAGCAGTGTATCAATTGCAATTAGAGGAGAAAACAGCCTGAACAGAACCAACTTAGATGTATCACCAGGTCTGCATAACATACATGTGAAATGAATGCACTCAATTCAATTCTTTTGCATTTCTGTTTTAATTAATGTTATTATTGTCAGAATCCTAAATTTGTTTATTTTTCTAGCCCGTGCCCTTACACCATCAAGACCTACTGATGTTGATGATTCTGTAACCAAGTCTCAGGGTGCTAATGTACCATCGGTGGAGGTATGGGTTCCCAACTGAGGCAGACTTAGCTTGTTTTAGCAAAAACACTTAAAACAGTTTTGGTCTATTTGCTTTCTCTTTTTTTTTTTTCCCTTTGCTTTCTACATTCTCTGAAACCAAGGGATTTATATTTTATTTTTCTCTAATTGATATTGGTATCTCTCTCTGTTTATCGTTCTATTTCAGGGATGTGACATGGCAACTCCAGTACCTTTGGTCAATGGTGTTCTAAGTGAGAGCAGTAAAGTTAAAACTCATGATGAATCTGCCGGGCCTTGCAAAATTGAAAAAGAAGAGGGTGAATTATCACCAAATGGTGACTCTGAGGAGGATAACTTTGTCACCTATGGAGATTCAAATGTGCAGTCAATGGCTAAATCAAAGCACAACATTGAAAGAAGGAAATATCAGTCAAGAAATGGAGAGGATGAATGTTGTCCTGAGGCTGGAGGTGACAATGATGCAGATGCTGACGATGAGGACAGTGAAAATGTTTCTGAAGCTGGTGAAGATGTTTCAGGCAGTGAGTCTGCTGGTGATGAATGCTTTCGGGAAGATCATGAAGAGGAGGAGGATATAGAACATGATGATGTTGATGGTAAGGCTGAGAGTGAAGGTGAAGCTGAGGGGATCTGTGATGCACAAGCTGGAGGAGATGGCACATCTTTACCATTGTCAGAGAGGTTCCTTTCATCTGTGAAACCTCTCACAAAGCATGTATCAGCAGTTTCATTTGTTGAAGAAATGAAGGACTCAAGGGTGTTCTATGGAAATGATGACTTCTATGTGCTTTTTAGACTTCATCAAGTAAGGATAATGTTTTCTCCTGGTGTTTGATATTGAAATTTCTTCCTTGGTGAATGTCATAACCTCTCTTTGAACTTGGCAGACTCTTTATGAGAGGATCTTATCAGCAAAAACAAATTCAATGAGTGCAGAAATGAAATGGAAAGCAAAAGATGCCAGTTTACCAGATCCTTATTCAAGGTAAATTTTCACAAATTATCCCAATTCCCCCACCCCACCAAATGAGTGTACATTATATGTCTGGATTAATTGTCTGTATATTTTTAGATTCATGAATGCATTGTACAACTTGCTTGATGGATCTGCTGAAAACGCAAAGTTTGAAGATGAATGCCGAGCAATTATCGGGAACCAGTCATATGTGCTATTCACCTTGGACAAGTTAATATACAAATTGGTCAGACAGGTATATTGGCATATTATCTTGTTTTCAACTTGCTTTTGATTTGTTTTCCTTCGAAGGTTCTAATTTACCTTTTCTGCAGCTTCAAACTGTCGCAACTGATGAGGTAGACAGTAAGCTTCTCCAATTATATGAATATGAAAAGTCTCGGAAGCCTGGGAAGTTAAATGATTCTGTATATCATGCAAATGCTCATGTCATCCTTCATGAAGATAATATATATCGGTTACAATGTGTAGGTCCTTTGTGCCTAAGTCTAAAACCCAAAAGAAGAAAAGTTAGATTTGTGAACAAGAGCATGAATTCTTGAGGTTAATATTAATTTTATTTGTCATCTTATTGCAGTCCTCTAGCCCCTCAAGACTATCCATCCAGTTTATGGACAATATGAATGAAAAGCCTGAGTTGTTTGCCGTTTCTATTGATCCAAATTTCTCCTTTTACCTGCACAATGATTTTCTGTCTGTCTTTCCCGGCAAAAAGGAACCGAATGGCATCATACTGCATAGGTACAGATTCAGCAAGATTAATCTTTCTGGTTTAGTACTTTTCTCTTTTCTGTAATGATAATTGGGGTGTTTGTTATGTAAGCATGAGTAATCTTTCACTGACAACATGTTAATTCTTTATTTGCTAATTGGGGTTTATTAAACATCTTTCTTAGCAACATGGAAATATTGCCAACCTTTTCAACTATAGGTAACACTGTTTCTGCTTCTTATTTTGGTATACGTAGAAACAAACGCAAATATGGAAACTTAGATGAGCTTTCTGCAATATGCTCTGCCATGGAAGGTGTTAAAGTAATTAATGGATTGGAATGTAAGATAGCTTGCAACTCATCCAAGGTATGCTGCCTTTATGTTCATCTTCTCTCTCTTGATAATGATATTGATATGCCCTCTTTCTCCCACCAAGGTTTAAATTGTATAGTTAGTGTTGCAGTGTGGGTGTGCTGTAATTATAAGTACAATGGTGTGGATTTGAGAATGTTAACTGTTTAGGGTAGCGCATTAAAAGCACCACTCATTCACAAGGCTATTTAATATATTCTTCTGCTTTGTAATTTCTTTAAAACCAACGGTTAAAACAATGTTTAGTTTTTGCTTATTCAGAAGTTTCATATGCAGATTTCTTATGTTCTTGACACACAAGACTTCTTCTTCCGTCCGAGAAAGAAGAGAAGAACGGCGTCGGGGAGCACAAGTTCCCAGTTTCGTAGGGATAGAGAGGAAAGATTTCGAAAATTGTTGGCATGCTCGTGATTTATATCTTTTTAGAGAGTTGCTCTCTAACATGTATTAAAAAAACAGCTTAGGAGACTCTCACATAATTTTATGTTTATAAGAGGCTTTGGTTAGGAATCCTTTGGGTTCACAATTTTATTTGTTGTGATACTACTTGAAGAATTTTCACATGTAAGTGGTCGCGGAAGGGAATATAGCTGGGATGTGTAATGTGTTTAGGAGGTCTCATGCCATCTATAAATAGTTTGCTTCATATTTGTACAATATTTCTTTACCAAATTCTTCATTTTTCATATTCTTCACCTTTCTTTTCACTTTTATTTGTTTCTAACCAATTCTTCATTCCAGTTTTACAAGAATCAAATTCTGTATTTTTTTATTGGTTTATGTAATTATGATGTTAGAATAAAGATAGAAAAGTTTTTAACTGATTTATTCAAGTTCAGTTTCTAATTTTTTTCTTTTTATCTAATTCAATCGAATCTTATATTTTATCGGATTGAGTTGAGTGAATTAGGTAATTTTACTTTTTTTTAGTTTTTTAAAATAAAACAAATTATATTATTATTGTTTAATAATTTTAATTGGATTGCATTGAGTTAGATATTTGTTCAAAATTAAAAATTTATTATTTAATTTATAAAATTAAATTATATCGAATTTGACTTAATTATAAAAAAAATCAACTTAATCTATTTAAATTAAATTAAGTGAGAATTTTTTAATGAAAATTTCGTAGAATATTTTTTTAAAATAATTCTGTTTAACATATAATTTTGAAACTTCTTTTTATTATAATAATAATAATTTTACATTTTAATCTATTATTATTATTATTATTTTAATTTGAGAATTTTTTTTAGTTTTTCAATTAGAAAAAATTATGTTTTAGTTTTTAAATTTTTAAATTTTATATTTATTTTTTAGATTAGATTATATTAATAATGATGTTGAAATATAATCATTATTCAAAATCCTTATATGATAAGTATTCAATTCTGAAAACCATAAACAAGTATTATTCTCTGTTAAAATAAAATAAATGTGGTTCAACCTCATCAAATATATATCCCAAATACATCACTATTCTATGCTCATATTTGTAAGATGAACCACTTCTCTCTAGCAAAGCCTCAGTCAGTTCTCTAACTTCTTAGCACAGCTCATTTAAGAAAAGTCACAAAAATCTTGAATTTTGCTGAATTTAAAAAGGGATTCACAGAAACATTGTCTAATACAAAGCAAAATTTTGAAGAATTAAAGAAAAAAATGAAAAAAATTTAATAGAAGGATTAGAATAATAAATAAATAAATCCTTAAATTAGAGGAATAATAACGTATTTAAGTTTTTTCTTGTACAACCAAAGTTATAATGTTATATATGGTTATTACTCAGCCACATTGATGCAAAAATAGGAAGAAGGAATAGAAGAGAAATCAAATCATCACTTTGTAACATCCACTCCCTCCCTATCTTCATCTCTTCTCTCTCCTTTTATCACATTCTATCTTATTCATTCAATGGCTTCTGCTTCCATTTCTGATCCTTCTCTCCCCACCAAGAAGAAAAGGGTAACCTTTATTCCTCTCTGACTCTCCCATTTCTCTATATTTCTTCAGTCTCTACCTTCAAACCATTTTGTCTCCTAATATTTTTTAACCTGTTAGGTTAAAGATGTGATTTTTGTAACCCATGAAAGGATTGATACATTGCATTGTATTCATTCAATTTTTCTAGTCTTTTGGGGAAAAAAATCTTTTTTTTTTTTTTTCATGCTTTGGAAATTTTTAATTTTCCCATTGGCTTTACGGGTTGTGAATGTTCAGACTAACGGCATCAAAGGGTAGCAATTTTTCTTTCTGTCTTTTTCTGTTTTGGAAATTTTCAATTTTTTAGCATGGTTTGTGATTTCTGTTTTTTTCATTTTTGTTGGCTTATGACTCTGATTATTCAGACTAATGGGTCCGCGAAACTGAAGCAAATCAAGCTTGACGTTCGGCGTGAACAATGGCTTTCTCGAGGTACCTCTATGATCTTCATTTTCACCTGGATATTTTTCATTTAATAGATGTTGTTTTCCTTTTATTCACTAAGCCATCACAGACTAAATTTACAGATTTTTTTTTTTTCCTTTTTCTGATCCAACCATGAATGCTGAATGTCTTAACAATTTTTATACAGATGGAATCAATTTGGAGATTCCTTTTATGTGTTAATTCTCTACAAATAACATCCTTTGTCTCTTTTGCTTGTTGCTGTTTTTTTTCTTTACCTTATTGGTTCCACCTATGGTTTCATAATCTTTCCCATGCCCTTGGATGACAACGTAAAACTTTAGGTATGGTTGAATTGAAGTTTGGAAAGTATCTTTCTGTATTCCAGTGCACCGAATGAAGTGGGAAAAAAATTGCTGCTTCCAGATTAAAATACTTTTTGTCCTCTTCCAACTCTAATAAAAACATGCACTTATTGATTTAATACAAAAAGTAAAATTCGCCTAGTGGGATAAGGCTTCTGTGGTTGTGTGCAAATTTCCGGAGTTGTTTAAAAATATCACCAAAGTACTTTTGATAAGTCTTGGACATGTTCCATTTTTTTATAGAGTAAAAGTACACTAATCACTTCAGAGGTTTCATGAAATTATACAAACTTTTCCTGCATTTACCATGTAGCTTAAGTTGTTTGGTGAAGATACATGGATAGTGTTATATTGCATTTCCAATAGCTTAAGTTGTAGTATCAACCTGCAAAGGTAAAATTTTTTAAATATAATTACTCACGCATAATATAATATTCTTTATATGAACTTTCCAAATGTAGCCTTTAACTGAGAGGATCTTCATAGCTTGGCATGATTAGTTTTGGCAGGACCGGTGCTTTTGATCTGACATTTGAAGCATCATGTGACCATGTTTCATTATTGACTCCAATTTTGTATATTTCACTATGAATGAGTAAGTAAAATATAAAACAAAGTAAAGCTGCAGTATTCTTCACTAATTACACAAGACTGAATTTTATTCATCAAAGGAGTGTAGAATGTTCATAGTATTATATTTTAACTTAACAAGTTATAAACAATAATTAATGAATTCTTTCAAAATCCTTCGGAAGTTACTAAATTTTACTATTTATTTGTCTGTTATTGTTACATTGTTTTGTGTTAGTCAAAAAAGGAAGTGAAGTTGACTCAAATGAAAGGGTTGATCATTATGCTTCATCGAAGAACATTGCCAGAGAGGAGAATAGATCATACAAGGAAAATGGGCGGAAAAAAGGCGAGGATATTGAAGGCTTTTGCATCCAGGGTAATGATTCAGGATCCACTATAAACAACTCCATTCAAAATACTTTTGATCTTGATGAGTCAGGGAGTGATTTCTCTGGGAGTAGCAGCAGCACCATCACCAGCATGAGTACTTGTTTCTCAGGGAATCTCAGTGACAAAGATGTGGATGATGGATGCCTTGATGACTGGGAGGTTGTTGCTGATGCTTTATATGCAAATGATAATTTGTGTTCTGTGGTTTCAGAGTCTTCTCCAGTTCAAGAGGCTGCCAGGAATCTCAGAGCAAATTTCTCTAAACCGGAGTTCAAATCCACCGTTCCTGAATCACATCTAAACCGTCGAGCATGGAAACCTGATGATGCTCTCCGTCCTCAGTGCTTGCCAAACCTCTCAAAGCAACATAGTTCTCCTTTAATTTCGAACCGGCATGGTAACCACAAAACTGTACCTTGTGCATGGCAAACGTTAATGTCACAACCTTCTCAATGTCCCATCTGTTATGAGGATTTAGACATGACAGACTCAAGCTTTCTTCCTTGTTCATGTGGATTTCATCTCTGCCTATTTTGTCACAAAAAGATCCTTGAGGCAGATGGGCGATGTCCGGGCTGCAGAAAACTATATGATCACGTAGATGGGAATGTTGGATTCAACATTGGAGTCAAAGCTTTCCACTTTGCACAATCTTTCAGTATGAGTACAGGGTGCTAAGTCCTAGATGACAGATTCTGTTTCTGGAAAAGATCATGTAAATGTTGTCTTTCTCCTAGCACTCAATTTATAAGATAAAGTTTCATCAAGAGTATGAGTATAGTGAAATAGGTAGAGGTTTTAAACCAAGCGGATAAACAGTTTAGATATTTGTTAAGTTTGATTTGCATTACCATTGTTTTTTATTATATGTTAATGCAGAAAAATGAATGATGTTATTGTGAAAAAATAAAACAAGTTAACTTTGAAGATTGAAATTTGAATGATTCTTTCTTATTTGGTTGTAGACTTGTAGTATTGTACAGTTTTCTCTATACTCAACTTCAACTTACATGAAAAATAAAACTGATTGTTGTTTTTATCAAGTGTACTCAAGGCTATTGTTGTTACTTATTACAATAATAAAATAATCATAACAATTTATAATGACTATTTTATTATTATAATTTAAGTGATTGTATTATAAAAAAGGAAAGTTCTCAAATTTTTAATAACCATTGAATAATATGATGGCTATTTTAAATGCTAATCTTTTTGGTGAACATTTGATGTTGTTGTATATTAAAGCAACATTAACAAATAACAACAACCTTTTGTGGCCAAACAATGTAGACAAAGAAACCTAAAATGGGACCAATTTTTTGTTTAATTGAAGAAAGTGGGTTGTTAATGGTGTCTATAATTTTTTGCTATGGATGGAGTTAGATAGATATTGACTCAACGCTAAAACTGCAACAAAACCTAACCAAGTTTACGTTATGCATTCAAATCAACTTTTTCTTTATTTATTTTGTTCTGTATATTTTTTTCAAATTTTTTTAAATTGATAAAAAAAATTAATTTTTTTAAAATACATTATTTTAATAATTTTCACTCAGATTTAAATTAATAATGGTTTGAGACCTAATTAACATAAAATTTAACTTTTCAGTAACATAGTTTTAGAAGGAAATTCCACGTTCCAACAATTTTGTCAAACACATTAGTTAAAGAATAAACTGTATTTTCACCCTCTTTATTGAACTTTATATTTTGAGAATTCAACAAACATTTTTAGTGAAATACAGTTTTAGTTTTCTTTTAATTTTTACCAACGATTTTGATTTCCTACTCTCTTTTTTTTATTCTCAATTTTAGTTATACAATATATTTTATTTTTCATAAGCATATTTTAATAAATATGTATATATTATGGATATTAACATATATTCAAACTGTATATTTAAAAATATCTCTTAAAAACAGTAGCTTTATGAATATATTTGCATATACATATAAATTAAATATACACATGATTTTTATATGAGAGATATTAATAATAAAATTATATTTTTACTATAAGGTTCTACTGTAAATAAAATACATAAATAAATAACAATAATTATATGTATATCAACTATAAATAATATGATATTGTAATTTGTAGTATTACATAATTCATGTATATAACTTTATTTATGCATTATATGTTACTTTATACATATTCTTCTAATTGTTTCTATTTGAATTTACTATGAATTTGAATCAAAATATATCGAAAATTTAGAATTGTAAAATTTATATTAGTTATAATTTTATTATTAAAATATTACTAATGTGTGACGAAAATAAATATACTTAAAGAGTATTTTCAAAACAGATTTTTAGACAATTTTTTAAAATGAAAAAACGTTTGTTAAATTTAAATATTATTAAATTATTTTACGTGATAATATAATTTATTTAAAATTTTCTATTTAAAATTTATAATTATAAAATATTAAATTTTCAGTATAAAATTACAGAAAAAAAAAGAGAAAATAATGTTTTTTATACCAATATTCAACAACTTTTTTTAATTTTTTTATCATTAAAAGAAAATAAATATATATAACTTTTTATAAATAAAAAATATGGTATTGCAGAAACCACAATCATAACTTTATATATACTAGAAAATTCAATTAAAAATTTTAAGATATACACAATTAGGTTTTAAGTTTGTACATCGTTGACTGTAATACTTTGACTTTAGACCCTTTGTGGCAGAATTTTACTTAAATTCTAGAAAAGTGTAATATAAAATAATAAAACACGTTCTTTTGCATTGGAAAGTGGCATGGAAAGAGACAAGTAAGGGTCGTATATTATTTTAATAGTTCAAAATTTAAGTTCTATAAAAAAGAACAACATCATCAATTATGAAAAAATATAGATGAATTTGAGAGAAAATTAAAAGACCCAAAACACATGTTATCCTTTTTAATCATGAGAAACATTTCATAAAATGTAATGATGAGAAGCATTAGTAAGACCTAAAGAATGTGCTTCTGGGTTTGATTTGTAACTTTCAAGATGGTCAGAAAATGTGTTTTTGCCATATATATTTTGAACTTAGACACGTTCCTTGTATCCAACAAAGAATATTAAATTAGATACGAATTCTATAAATTAATAAATAAAGCGTGGAATGTAATGTAAATTCAAAGCACGTGGTCACAATGGTATCTCTGTCTTCAATGCACTTTGAACCAAACCGACAGTGGAACCGGTTTTTTTTCAATCAAAAAGTGGAACCGTTTTAGCATCCAAGGTTAAACGAATATTTATTTTTCTTCACCTTTTCAATCATAGAACAATTCAAAAAACACAGACATAGGTAACAATAATAGCAGAAACACGTAATAAGAAGGTTCCTTGTAGAACCCAATTAACTTGTTCACATGACATCATTAAAAACGCGTTTATTCAACAAAAAAAAAGTATTACTAACAAACGCGTTTCAATTCTTGTGTTCCATTTGTTTATATTATGTGTATATATTGTCTTTTCTCTTGCTTTGTCAGATCCAATTCTCTCAATTTCTCTTCACTTGATCCATTTTGTTCCAGCAATTGAAAAGGGTAGCAGGGAATACTGATGTTTCTCTCTCGATCAACTCCTTTTTTGTTTGTTTTTGTGTTTGTGTTCTCAGATTGCTTGCTTCTCTTTCCAGCCAATGGAATTAGATCTTTGGCCACAGAAAATGGTTATCAAGCTGAGGTTGAAGTTGGTTCCTTTGTGCAATTCAGAGAGGCCCCAGAATACAGAAACCAGCAAAAGTGCACTCTGGTTGATACAAGCAATGTGCCAATGGCATCATGTGACCCTTCACTTGTGCATATTGCAGTGACCATTGATTGGCACTACTTGAGAGGGTCTATTGCTGCTGTGCACTCTGTTGTGAAACACACTTCCTGCCCTCAGAATCTGTTCTTTCACTTCATTGCATCAGATGCAAGATTGGAGAGCAGGGATGAGTTTGAGAGGATTATTCACACCTCCTTTCCTTCCTTGAGATTCAAAGTTTATGTGTTTGAACAAAGTCTAGTTGGCAATCTCATATCGCCTTCAATTAGGCAAGCACTTGACAACCCTCTTAACTATGCAAGAAGTTACCTGGCTGATTTGCTTGATCCCTGCATTGAAAGGGTTATATACTTGGACTCTGATGTTATAGTTGTTGATGATGTTCAAGAGCTTTGGAAGGTTTCATTGACAGGGTCAAGGGTCATTGCTGCTCCTGAATATTGCCATGCAAACTTCACCAGATACTTCTCCTATGAGTTTTGGTCTAGTGCTGAGTTTTCTGAGGTGTTTCAAGGGAAAAGGCCTTGTTACTTCAACACTGGAGTGATGGTGATGGACTTGGTGAGGTGGAGAGAAGGTGACTACACAAGGAAGATTGAGAAGTGGATGGAGATTCAGAAGGAGAGAAGGATCTATAAGTTAGGGTCACTCCCTCCTTTCTTGTTGGTTTTTGGTGGTGATGTTGAGGCTATTGAGCATAGATGGAACCAACATGGTCTAGGAGGGGATAATGTTAGAAATAGTTGTAGGACTTTGCATCCTGGTCCAGTGAGTTTGCTACATTGGAGTGGTAAAGGGAAACCATGGACAAGGCTTGATGCTAAGAAGCCTTGCTCAGTGGACTTTCTTTGGGCACCTTATGATCTCTATATACCCCCTCATCATCACAGAATTGCTACAGGCACAATACATTCATCATTTTAGCACATAATTTTATATTGGTTGATTTGATTCATTTGTTCTGAAATTTTTTTTTTTGTATAGGCAGAACAATCAAAAAATTTTGTAATGTTTGTTGATACTTTTTCAATAGCATAGTCACAGAGAATATCACACAGAACATGATGCTTGGATAAACTCAGTTTAGTTTTCATGAGTTAAGATACTGATGCTCTAAACCATAAAAACTACACTGTTTAGACCAAATTTAGATATAGTTTCTTACAATCAAAAATTGAAATTTATATGGATAATCCACGAAATAAAAGCTTTCATTAAAGGATTACATAAATTGTAAAGAGAAAAAATTAATTTTGATTGAAGAATAACAACTGTCTATATGAAATCTCTCAGACAAGACTTTTGTGAAGTTGTTTGTGTTGTTTTTCCATCAAAATTTAGTATTTTAACAGATATAAATAAGGGTATGAGTGGAAAACTATTATAAATATTATCTTGAATTTGTAATGTAACTATAGTTTTAAAATAAAACAACTATATTTTTTAAATGAAGAGAGTATGAAGAATTGAATGAAGTTTTTATCATCCAAATCATTCTATATACAGTAGTTATTATAAAAGTTATCATGTGATTAAATTCTAAAACTATAAGAGGATATTAGTCAAATTTATAGCTTCAACTGTTACAGAAAAAAATATTGATTATATTGTGGACCACAACCCTTTTTTCTCAGAAAAAGATGCTAGTTATTACTTAGCTGGAAGTCATACAGAAAAGAGAAGAGAGAGGGGAAGCAAAAATGAGAAGAACAGTGTTGCAAGACCAACTATAATTATACAACATTATGACTCAAGTAGAGCATGTGAAAACAGAGAATATTGGAACAATGTCTTGCTGGCTAATGTGTCTGGTTCCACAAAACAAAAGCTAAAGGACATTGACCAAAGAAAATTCACATCATGTGTGAAAAATGTTGAATTATATTTTTGATTATATTAAATTTAAGGTAATTTTAATTTTGGTATATCAATTTCTTTTAATCTCTAGAAATTGAAAAAATAAAGTATTTTAATTCTTAAATATTTAATTTGAGGAAAAAATGAGTATTTTAAAATTTGGGATTTAAAGTTTAAGGTTTACATTTTAAGATATAAGATTTAAAAGTATTTATAATTTATTTAAATTCAATATTTAAGGATTAAAATCATATTTTTTTAATTTTGAAAATTTTTAAAAATTATAAACTAAATTGTCCCAAATTTCACAAAAAAACTTAATTAAAGCTTCGAAAAATATCAAACTTCTGCCTGTGAACCTTTGAAGTTAGCAGAGCGAAGTATAATTGAGGTGAATTTCAATCGGAAATGAACAAATTAAAAAATTTAATCAGTGTAGAACTATACCAAAAATGAAAAATAAAATATCTATAGCCTGAAATGTTTAGGCTTGTAGTATTTTTCTGGAATAAACTATATATTCCATATTAGACACAATCAGAATTTTCCTTTCATTTTAAGAAGGGCAGTGATCTCAATTATAAGTAAAAATAAATTTATTAAACAAATGTAGTTCATATACATTTACTATAAGTTCTAATGGATTCCACTACGATTTTTAATAGAAACTTTTATTATTCACCACTTACGCAATGTTCATTTATATTAAAAGTAATTTTAACTTTCTAATATAGTCTTTTATTTGTGATGAGTTTGTAAAATATTTAGGAATTATGTGGAAAGAAAGGAAAGTTATTAAATTATTTGATATTTTAAATAATAGATAAATTGAAAACAAAATTTGAGAAAGAGAAAAGACGCAGAAGGAATATAACTAAATACTAACATAGATTATTATTACATTTTAAGAAATTTTTTCAAATCCCTGATCATGCTTGAAAGAGAGTTACAGTCAATACCCCATGCTTAACAGTTGCAGTATCATTAATTATCATTGACCATGCTACGCCGTGTTGAATGTGCATTTAGCATGTTAGGCCAACCCAAAAACTGACTCAAATTAGAATATTCGTAAATAACTTGGTTATTTTGTTGATAAATCTATTGAGCAAAAACATATAACTTAATATTAAATCAATTGAAATAATTTTCAAAAATCTAATGTGTTCCTTTGTACACGACGTTAATGTTTCCAAGTAGAGAAGTTTATACCCGATTCTTCAAGAAAGCTGGCTCCCATTTCTCATCACCATTCAACTTTAATAACATTATTTTCAAGAAAATCAACTTCAATAACTTGTAAATAGTAGTTTTATTTTTTATTATTTTTGTTTTTCAATTACACTGATAGTAATTGGTAAGAAACAGGGAAATAAATTTAAAGAGAGCAGTCAAAACATTCCCTTTTGAAGGCTCACAAAACTGGAAGAGAGAAAAATGCCCAGGTGAGCCTCACCCTAGATTTGGGTTGAAGAGAGGCTTTGTTTTTCTTCATGTTTTTAAAAAACATATATACAAAACGATATATATAAATATAAATTATTATTCTATACAGCACCAATCAAATCTAATAAAGAAGGGTTTATTTGGAAACCAGTTTGATCCATGTTAACTGGAAGCAGTAACCCCTGTTATTAACATAACCGCTCACCAACACCAAAAAGGGAAAAGGGAGAGGAGGCAGGGTATGTGATATGAAAGATGAGAAGCTAATACTGACCATTTCATTCTTTCCTTTTTATTTTTCTATTCTAAAGATTTCTTTGAAGAAACTTTGTCTAAATAAACTCAGACCCTTCATGTACCTTGCATAACATCTCAAGTCTATTCACATTCAATCTAGTTTCTTAAGGCGTGCAGTTACCGTTTCCGTAAACCACATTATTCACGCGAGCATAAACATAACAGAGTTGGTATGATGCATCAAGAGAAAGGGTGCCAGAAGCTAGGAGGGCGGGTGAATATTTATTTCATACTCAGACTTTTTCATTGAACAGAAAATTTTTATGAGAGGAAAAGAAAAAGAGGAAGAAAAGAATATACACGTCTATCACATTCTCTACAACAGTCCAACAACACAACTCAGATGCAATCTATTTTCCAACCCTCTCAAGTGGTGACCCAGTAACATACACCTGCCAACAGAAAGAAAATCTCAAGGTGATTAGACACAAAAACACTTAAAAGGCTAAAAGTAACAAGGGCTCTACTATATGTCTATATGTATGTGCTTACAAAATGTATGAAAAATTTTAAGGATCATGTATATCATTGTTCACAAATTAGGTCAAACCACTAATTCAACCAGGTTCGGCTTCAACATTGGTCCAGATAGGGAAGCAAAAACAATGGTCAAGAACCAGCAAAATAAACGGTTTCAACCAGGTGTATTAAAATTGTAGGACATTTAATATGTGATCCTTTTATGCTATTTTAAAATTTCACCAAACTTATTTTTCTTAATTTTATATTAGTTTATTATTAAATAATATATACAATAATAAAACATGTTTATTTATTTTAATACAATAATAGAGCATATTTATTTAATATGAACTAATGTTTTCACCGGTTTAATCCAGTTTTTGATAAAATTAATGTATATAATTAATTTTAGAATATGAATCACTCGGATCTACGCTAGCAGTATGAAAATGACATGTACTAACCAGAAAAGCAACTTTGCTAGGTAATCCCGAGAAGTGGCCACTGTATTACTAAACTCCTCACCACTGTCTGAGTGATTGTCTATGTTTCCTTCCATTGATTGTTCCGTTAAATTAGAGCTACCATCATCTGCAAAAAATCTTCTCAATATGTTCTGAACAAGTTGGTGAATTATATCCTCCACTTCCACTGACGAAGGCCGAGACAGTTCAGTCACCTGTCACACAAGTTACACAAGAAAAGATTCACAAAGTAAAACAAGAGACAGTACCTAAACTAATGGAAGTGAGTGAGAGAGGAGGGAAGGTCTTTTCGCAAACTTTCAATGGCAAGGAAATACAAATTAAATAGAAGTAGTGAGGCATTACCATATCAGGATCCAGAGACCGAAGATATTCCAGCAAATTGTTCCAGTTTCCTTTGTCATATTCTAATTGCATCATTTCCTGCTTTTGGGCATTCAGCTCCTGAAAACAAAAGGCAACATACCGACATCACCAATCATTCTTTTAGCTTTCCTTTTGAATAATCCCATGAGTTATAAAACACTTCTTCCGTTCTTTTGGAGCATGGACTAAAGAGCGAAAAGTAAAGTCAATTGCCTCCTTAACCCACTAAATAGATTATATTGTAAGCCATCAAAAGCCAAAAGAAGCATTCCTTTCCATTCTTGCTGAAAGAAATTTCCTTTGTGTTGTCTACCTTAATAACTTTCAAGGTAATTGAAACAAATCTCACTATTTATACTTTGTTAGGGCGTGTTTAGATGGCGGAGTTTGGAGCAGAGGTGTGGGAAGGAGTAAGTTTTTCTTCATTGAAGTGAAAATCCCTCTTGTTTGCGAAATTTTATAAAAAAATGAGAAAACTACAATGAAAAATTATTGTCCACTAATCATTTTTTATATTCATTTCATAATTTTCTCAACTTAAAAATGAAAAATTATCTCCTTCCCCTCCAAAATCCCCCATCCAAAACAAAAGTCACCATCAGCAGAAACCATACAGAATCAAGTATATTAGGCAAAAGCAAAAGAATATATTTTACATGCTCGAAATAGCACTTCACTCCAACTCAAAATCAACTTACCAGGCGCACACATAAGAAACATACATTTTTACCACCCTTATATTCATTTTTACCTCTGTCACGCTTGTCAACTCAGACTGCAACTGCTGGATGTAACTCAAAGCTTGAGGAGGCAAATCTCCAAACTCTTTCAGGCTACCACTGCCACTGCAACTTTCAAAATGATTAACAACCTCAATTTTCTCATTACCCTCTGCTTTTGCTCCATCCTTCACCTCCAAAACCTCTGAACGCGTTTCACAATCTGACCCCTCATCCCTGGAACCCGAGATATCCAGATTCCTTGTCAGAGACATCCTGTACTCCGCATTCCATAGAGTGTACCTAAAAAAAGAAAGAAAAAAAGTTCAATCAAAACAAAATCTTCAATCTAGCACAGAAACTATCCAGTATTTGCCCCTCCCAAAATCACATACTTCACCATATTATTTTCTTAAAAACATATTAAATAAATTTATCATATATTTTTTTCATTGTATACTACCTTGAACCTTAACGGATAAACTATTACAGAGCACTTACAAGGGAAAAGAGAAAAACAAAATGAAGCTTTTCTCGTGTGTCAAAATCAATATGTGCACTTTAACTTCTACAAAAACTCTCTTATCTAACATCTTCAAAAAGTAAAGGTGCATAATTTTATTTTAAATTCTAGGAAATGTTTAAAGTCTTGTCTTAATATAAATCTTCATAAGCATGTATAGGATAACAAAAAAAAAAGTATGCTTTGAGCTTCTCCATTTTAGCTTATGCAAGAAACTCAATTTATAAAGAAATTTAACTCAATTCCTTTTTCCTTTATAAGTGTTTATAAAGAGTTTTTTCCAAACAAAACAGACCTAATTCATCTTACCTTGGAGTTTCCTTCCTTCGAGAGAAAGATTTATAGAAGGAGAAAAAAAAAACAACAAGAAACTAAAATGAATTGAACTTCCCCTGAGCTAGTGAGCTAATGAGCTAAAATGAATTAAGCTCGTTATGATACAAGAGAGGTAGTTCAGTTCATGTTACCTTCTAATTTTATGAGATACATAAAATGAATTATGCTTCTCTCGTAACCTAAAATCAATTCGTGAAATTGTCTTTTACAAAATTTCTCTCACCTAACTTCTTTGAAAGATGAAGTACACATGTTGACTTAGCTTTGTTAGCTCACAAGATCAATTCAATTCAGTTTACCTTCCTATTTTCTTCTTTTACAAGTGCTCAAAGAAGAAATACATATAATGAATTAAGCTCTATCTCGTAATCTAAAATCAATTCATACAAATTGATTTGAGTTCATTAGATCACGACAAAAGCTCAATTCATTTTACTTTCTTATTTTCTTCTTTAGTGAGTGCTCAAAGATGAAAGACATAAAATGAATTAAGCTTCTCTCATAACCTAAAATCTTCATGCACTTGTCTTTTACAAAATCTCTCCCATCAAACTCTTTTGAAAGATGAAATACATAAGTTGATTTTAGCAAGTTAGCTGACGAGAGAAGTTCAATTCATTTTACCTTTGTTCTACGAATGTTTAAGGAGAAATTCATATATAACAAGAATCTTATACTAATTGAACGAAAAATGAAATCTCCAACAAATTAATTAGAGAGGAGTGTTGTTGTTCGTTCGTTACCCGGTGACGATGGACGAAAAAAGGAGGCGGTGGAGGGGTTGTTTGGAGACGCAGACGGTGACGGCGAAGTGGTCGGAGGGGAGGAGACCAAGCATGGTGGAGATGGTCTGCTTCATGGAATCGCGCGCGGCGGGGGAAACGCCCTTGGAGATGGCGGAGTTGTCGAGGGGCTCGATGCGGCGGAGCATGGCAGCGATGACGGTGAAGCCGCGGTCGAAGTTACGCGTGGAGACGACGTCATCGGAGAAGCCATCGACGAGGCAGTATGGGACGAAGCGGCGACGGCGCGTGAGCGGAAGGAGGTGAACGGAGGGCGGCGAAAGAGGAGGGGGCTTGGGAGGGAGGAACTGAAAGTGTGAGCGGTCGGCGACACGGGGGTGGATGACGGGCCGAAAGGAGAGTGCCATGGATTCGTGCTACCGCAGGTGAGGTAAACCCTGCTTATCTTTCTATCTTTCTATGTATGCATCTCTCTCTCTCTCTCCGATTCTTCAAACGCTGCGTTTTTATTTACAGAGTGATCTTGTTCTCTTCTCTATCTCTTATTATTACTTCCCAACTCCACCAAACGGTTCGGTTCAACCTCTCTAACACTGAACCGGATTCTTTGCGCGTCTTTCCAACCGTCCATTAATCATTTTATTATTTTAAGAAAGTAAATCACCAATTTAATTTCCCAAATTATCTCTCTTGCACAATTATTTATTAATTCCTTATACTAAGACAAATTTAAAATTTTTAAGGTTTTATTTATGTTTTTAAAATTTTCATTTGTTTGTCTTTATACATATTTCATCTCAAAAAAAAAAAAGTTTATTTTACAAATTTAAATAAAACCTAAAAAATTATGTTTTAGATGCTAACACGGTAGGGGATATAACTAGAGACATTAAATAAACCATTTATTGTATTTATTTTAAGAATGTTTTGTAGAAAAAAAAATAAGTTCTTCAACAGTGCTATGCTACTTTCCTGTGTTTGGTTTCTGTTTATATAAAATAATAAATAATATAAAAAACTTTTACAATGTTATTTTATTACAAAATATTGTGTATCAGCGTAGGTTTATTGATTTTCATAATAGTTATTTTAAAATAATGATTTTTTTTATTGATAATTTGAAAGTAATTATATTGATTTTATATATCTATTAAACACATGCTTTAAAAGTTAATAATTTTTAAATATATGACAATCGATCATTAAATAAAAGTGTAAAAAATCATTTTGTTTTTTATTCATTACATTGAGCTTGGACAATTTGATTAGAGAATGAATTAAAGAAGATTACGTTTATGAGATAATGTATTGCAATGTGGCCCTGACATTTGACAAAATTACAGATTCCCCCTCTGTACTGGTTTTTCTGAATTTGAGAAGAAGAATCTTGTGATGTTGGTCTTTGGTGCCTTCCCAACCGCAAACTACAACACCAAACCCAAACAATTAATGAAAAAAGTACATTGAAAATAAAAATAGATGAATAATGCAACCTACTTCTGCTTCAAAACTACAAACAAAATAATGTCATCTTCAAAATTTGTCCAATAAAAAGTTCAATGAAAATCATAATAATTTAATAAAATTAATAAAATATCTGATATTAATTTTTTATTTATAATATTTCTTATTAGTTTTACTTGATGAATCATATTAAATTTTTTTAATTTCTTTTATTAATTGTTAACAGACTAATTAACTACTACATTCATTAATTTCATTCGTCTCTATTAGTAGAAATTTTGACAATTATTGAATATAGTTAACATCTTCTTGATTTACATGATGATAAGAATTTAATAATATATCTGTTAAACCTTTGATGTCACTTTTGTTTCACTTAAATTGAAAAAGAACATATAGAAAAGGATAAGTATAACACAAAAGAATGCATAGAATAAGAAAATGAAATGACAGTAAAAAGGAAACAAGAAGTATGCATCTAAAGTGGGTCCCTTTCCAATTCCAAACACCAATAAAACTCAATAAACACTTCAAAGTGGACCACTTTTTCGAATCTCAAATTGTGGCTTAGATTCATTCCTAACAAAATATAAAAAATAGTTTTTTTTTTTTAATTCTGAGTAAATAGCCAATTTAATTTTTTAAAATTGTTTCTTGTTATTAATTAGTTCTTAAAATTAATAATTGTTTAAAATAATTCAGAAATTTATTAAGGATTTTTTAAAATTTTCATTTTTGTATAGTATAAAAAAGTTAGAAACATTCTATTAGTCACACTCTTTCAATCACATTCTCTTTTACTAACTAAAATTTATTCAAAAATACAAAATTGTGTGAGTTTCCTATAAAATTGTGTGAGTTTACTAATTAAATAAAACTTTTAAAAAATAAAACCCCTTTTTTTAGGGTTCTTCAAGATGAGATTAGACCCACTAGACTTTAATTTGAGCAGATTAAGTAGTGTTGTGTTAAAATATAACATGATGGGACAAAAAGTTCATCAAGTTCATGTGTTACCGTTCATGGTGTAGTGTTCAATTAAATATTTTTCATCTCCAATTGATGCCAATAAGAGATGATAAGATGGCTGATGAGATTATATATTTATTTCATATAAGATTCAAAATATTTTTTATAAGAGACACATAATTATGGATGATCAAATTTTGTTTTTGATTATTTTTTTATAATCATGATTTATATTTATCATTTAAGATTTAGAATTTAAGATGTGCAAGATTCAAAAACTCATGAAAATCAATCTTAAAAAATCGACCCCAACTCTTATATCTCAAGACCAACTTTACAATCACTTAATCAATATATTTATTTTTTTCAAGAAATATCTTGTTGTTACATTTTATTTGCTTCTTCACCGTAGAATTCTTAATGATTAAAATTATAAGAGGGTCTTAATCTGATTATAAGATAGGTGGAAAATCAATGATAATTTGTGGTCAACAAGCAAATAATGGTAAATTGGACAATTTTTTTTATTAAATTCAAAAAATAAATTTATATGAGAAAAAAATAACACTGTAAGAATTTTTTATTTATTTTAGATTATAGATGTTAGTGTCAATCACAATATTCTTGTAATCGATGTAATTTAGATTGATGAAATAGATAATTTGTTCGAGACAGCATAAGCATGGTTGCATTGTTTCCATGTTTGTGTGGGCCTGGTCCAAACAGCTTATAGTTTCTGGGCTTTTATTAAATGCACCACCTTTTTACTAAACACAGTCTCAAAACTTCATATTTGTAATAATTGATTCCTTAGTCATTGTTTGTATTAGATTTGTCAAGATAAATTTGATCGGATGGAATCATTTGTTTACCACAGAAAATTAATTTTTTTATCAACATAAATAATAGATTAAAAGCAAGAAAATTATCAACTCAAACAAACAAAAAAATCAATTACCAAAATGAGAAGAACACACAAAATCAAAAGGATAAAACTTATAAACAATACCTTAGGATCTTATTATAACATAAGAACTATATCATTTTCTACATTATTAAGAAAGTATATTATAGTGGATTATATGAGGAAGATAAAAGAGAAAAAATCATGATACCAATAAAGATTTGTTTATAATAATAAAATTATTATAATATATTAAAGAAAAATTTGTAAGAAAATGTATATCTAAAATTCAGAAAATTGAAGACTAATAATATTTTTGCTGATTACGTATTGGTGGGAGTGGGATGAGTTTACCAAAATGTTTGTACATTTGTGGAGTAGAAAAAGAGGAAATAACATAGACACCTTCTAAAACCAAAACACATTGACAATTTCAAAGTACCCATCAAAATTTCCAACCAATACCAATTCCATTACCATCTTCTACACACACTTCACTCCACAACACAGAGAAAGACACAAACACAGACACAACACAACACGAAAAATACACTCCCTGGTCGAAAACACCCATGATTTGAATTCCTTACATTCCAAACCCTTCCTTCCTTCATCTTTCTCACAGATCCCCACCAAAACCTCCTTTTCTTTCCACAACCCAATCCTCAATTCGCCAAACCAAACATGCCCTTCTCCTCTCGCCGCGGAACAACCTGGGCCTCCTCGATCCTCCCTTCCTCCAACGCCAAATCCAAGGCACCCAGAAAGGGAAGACGACGCGCCTTGCTCAAAGACTTCTTCTTTTCCAATTTCTTCACCATTGGCCTCTTTATCTCCCTCTTCTTATTCCTCCTCATCCTCTTCCGATTCGGGGTCCCCAAGCCCATCGCCACACACTTCCGCACGCGCTCCTCACGCGCCCGGAAGTCCTTTGGACGGAGGTCACTTCCCACCGTCTACAACACCAGCGCGCTCCCCGGCGCCGCCGTCGTTGACGTCACCACCAAGGCGCTCTACGACAAGATTGAGTTTTTGGACGTTGATGGCGGCGCGTGGAAGCAGGGGTGGAGCGTGACGTACCGGGGGAACGAATGGGAGGCGGAGAAGCTGAAGGTGTTCGTGGTGCCCCACTCGCACAATGATCCTGGGTGGAAGCTCACTGTGGAGGAGTACTATGATCGGCAATCAAGGCATATACTTGATACCATTGTGCAAACACTGACCAAGGTCAAGTCATATCTCATCCTTGCTTTTTATGGGGTTTTGAGTTTTTTATTTTTTAATATAAATTATAGATTAAGTTACAATGTTTTTCAAATATCAAGAAGTGTAAGTGTAATATTTTTTAAACAATCAATGAGAGTTTGTGTTGGGTTACAAAAAGGAGGGGTGTGTAAATAAGCTTGTTGACACTTTATACGTTATGATCCAGTTACAGATCATCAAGTATGACAAGTTTGTTGACTTTCATAATAGAGTGAATTTGAAAGTGATACTAAGGATGATTTCTGATTAGTTGACAATATAAAAACTTTTGCATTAACAGAACATGCTCGTTAAACTCTTTATGTGGGTAAGTAAGGTTGGTATTTGGTTCATGAGAAGTGATGTGAGGTGCGTGTGTGTGGATAGCTTTAGTTTACTTTATTGAGTGATTTGCAGTGATTGAGTGGATTTTGTGTTAGTGGGTTGTGCCGTATGTTGTGGGTGAAATTGGGGGAGGTTAAATGGTACAAAATTTTCTTGGTTGAACGTTTGAACTACTTAACTAGGCACTTTAAAGCTGCGATGAATGATGGGACACTGCATGTGATGACAAAATTAGTATGCTTTAAAAAAGTTAAATATTTTAATATTATTATTTAAATGTTAGATTAGAGGATACAAGAAATTTAGTTCACAATAGCCCCAGTAGAATGGACTAGTCTAGGATAACGGGTTGAGTAAATTTGTATTGCTGGATTGAAGTAGTTAACTTGCTGCTTTGAAACTACAGATTATGCACTGGGCGGTGCATGTGATAAAAAAAGTGTTAGACCTTGAAAGCAATTTTTTTTTTTTTTAAATTTGATATCCTTTGCATGTTAGGATGCGGTGTAGGAGATTATAAGCTTCAATGAGGTGTATCTCTAGGTGGCTCTTTTTATTTTAATCTCGTGTTTTAGAGAAACTTGTGCTATGATATTGACTGGATGATTCGGGTATTTAGGATTCTCGCAGGAAGTTCATATGGGAGGAAATGTCGTACTTAGAGAGATGGTGGAGGGATGCGTCTGATGAGATGAAGGAATCCTTTATCAATTTGGTGAAAAATGGACAGTTAGAAATTGTTGGAGGTGGCTGGGTGATGAATGATGAGGTAAGATTATGTTGATATGCTGACACTTTTCTTGTTTACAGTAAATAGCATGTGTATATGTTAATACTTCATTCCTGTTGAGGTAATTGTTATCACATGAGAATTTGTGGAAGGTAGGTTGTACGATGCTTTCCATCATATTGTTTTGCTGTTTAAGTTTTTAGAATCTAAGGACCTTCCAGTTTCCTCTCCTATTAATGAAGTTTATGCTCTAGCAACATACATGTCTATGGAATAATTATGTGCAAATGAAAATTCCTGTAAACAAAGTTGATTAACGGTGGCCTTATTGTTTATGGAAAATTGACTTTTTAATTGTTTTCTCATTCCTGCAGGCCAATTCCCATTATTTTGCTATAATTGAACAGGTATGCTGTAAGTTTTGTCTATTTTTGCAATTGTATATATTAGTTATTTCTTGGCTGTTTTGCTATAAATTTTTTTGTAGTTGATAATTAATTAAGAAAAAAGGGTAGGCCAATTTTGTTTAGGTTTTCCTGATGTAGTGCATCATTATGCGTGGTATTTGGCTAGCATGCTGATGGATGTAAATGCTTCTATGCCTTTTCAGTTATTCAGTACTTAAAAACTGGCTGATTATATGAATGTAAAGGTGTGATATATTTTGTCTTAAAGGTGGTTTTTTTAAGTAATTGATTGTGTGTGTTTTGTAATGTTAGTTTTTTAAAACTAGAACTTGAAGTTAGTTTGTCAGAATACATTTTATCATGTACCCAATAATATTAGTGATAATTAAAATTTAAAACCGTTGTTTTGCTCATTTTTTAGATGACTTAATCAGGTCTTATAATGTGCTTATGTATATTGATTCAAAAGAATGTTATATATATATATATAAACATGTATCTACTTGCAATCTTCTGTTATCTGAACTGTATTTTATGAATTTAGTTTATTATTATAATTGGCATCTCAGACAATGAGTTAGATCTTGCAAACAGCAATGTCAAATAAGCTTCAACAACACAGCCTAGGGTAATGTTTATATTGTGAACTTCTAGAGAGCATTCCTTTCCTTAATACAGCAGAACTCATTATTATTGGACTGCATTCTAAAGTTTGGGCAGCGATGCACTTGGTATTCAGTCATTAGAAGAGTAAATGATGTTTCCTTGTTTCTGCTCGTCCTTGTCTTTGTGATTTCATGTGCATATCAAACTATGATCTTTTTGCCTTAGAGATTTGTTTATTATTTTGTGTTTGTGCTTAATATTTGGACAATTATGTAACAGATAGCAGAGGGAAATATGTGGTTGAATGACACCATCGGTTTTGTTCCAAAAAATTCTTGGGCCATTGATCCATTTGGTTACTCGTCTACCATGGCATATCTTCTTCGTCGTATGGGTTTTGATAACATGCTTATCCAGAGAACCCATTATGAGCTGAAGAAAGAGCTTGCATGGCATAAAAATTTAGAGTACATATGGCGTCAAAGCTGGGATACAGAAGAAACAACCGACATATTTGTCCACATGATGCCCTTTTATTCATATGATATACCTCATACATGTGGCCCAGAGCCTGCTATTTGTTGTCAGTTTGACTTTGCACGCATGCAGGGTTTTGTTTATGAACAATGCCCATGGGGGCAATATCCTGTGGAGACCACTCAAGAAAATGTTCAGGAAAGAGCTCTTAAATTGCTGGATCAATACAGGAAAAAGTCAACTTTGTACCGAACCAATACACTTCTTGTTCCTCTTGGAGATGATTTTCGGTATATTAATGTCGAAGAAGCGGAAGCTCAATTCAGAAATTACCAAATGTTGTTTGATCACATCAATTCAAACCCCAGTTTGAATGCAGAGGCAAAGTTTGGTACATTGGAAGACTACTTTGTAACACTGCGCGAGGAAGCAGAGAGAATAAACTACACATCTCCTGGTGAAATAGGATCTGGTCTAGTTGAAGGTTTTCCTTCTCTATCTGGTGACTTTTTTACTTATGCTGATCGGCAACAAGACTACTGGAGTGGTTATTATGTTTCACGACCTTTCTTCAAGGCTGTTGATAGGGTACTAGAACAGACACTTCGTGCCACTGAAATGATGGTAGCTCTAATACTTGGCAGCTGTCAGAGATCACATTGTGAAAAGTTTGCGATGGGGTTTTCCTATAAGTTGACTGCAGCTAGAAGGAACTTGGCACTTTTTCAGCATCATGATGGGGTAACTGGTACTGCAAAAGATCATGTTGTTTTGGACTATGGAATGCGCATGCATACTTCTTTACTGGACTTGCAGATTTTTATGTCCAAGGCAGTTGAGGCACTTCTTGGTATCCGCGTTGATAAATTAGACCACAGTCCTTCCCAGTTTGAGCCAGCAATAGTGAGATCTAAATATGATGCCCAACCATTGCATAAAGTGATTGGTGTTCATGACAGTTCTTACCAATCGGTGGTCTTTTTTAATCCTTCGGAGCAAACCAGGGAAGAAGTTGTGATGGTGGTTGTTGACAGTCCTGTTGTTTCTGTTGTTGATGCTAACTGGAGTTGTGTTCAGAGCCAAATTTTGCCAGAGTTGCAGCATCATAATAGCAAGATCTTTACTGGGAAACATCGACTTTACTGGGAAGTTTCTGTTCCTGCATTGGGATTGGAAACTTATTATATTTCCAATAGTTTTGCTGAGTGTGAAAAGGCCAAGCCTGCAAAGTTGAAAATTTTCTCAAAGTCTAACTTGATTGCCTGTCCTACATCCTATTCTTGTGTGAAAATAGAGGCTGATATAGCTGAAATTGAGAATCAGCATCAAAAACTAACTTTTGATGTAAAGAATGGTTTGTTACAGAAGATAATCTCAAAAAATGGTTCCCCAAATACTGTGAATGAGGAAGTTGGTTTGTATTCCAGTTCTGGTGGGGCATACTTGTTCAAGCCCAATGGTGATGCCCAGCCCATTATTGAAGAAGGTGGGGAATTGCTGGTCTCAGAGGGCCATTTGGTGCAGGAAGTATACTCTTATCCAAGGACAACTTGGGTGAAAGCCCCCATTTCTCATAGCACCCGAATATATAGTGGAGAGAGTACAGTCCAAGGATTTATCATTGAAAAGGAATATCATGTTGAGCTTCTTGGCCATGATTTCAATGATAAGGAATTGATAGTTAGATATAAAACAGATATTGATAACAAGAAGATTTTTTATTCAGATTTAAATGGATTTCAGATGAGCCGAAGAGAAACTTACGATAAGATCCCTCTGCAAGGCAATTACTACCCCATGCCCTCTCTTGCATTCATACAAGGATCAAATGGTCTGCGGTTTTCTGTTCATTCCCGGCAATCATTAGGTGTGGCAAGCCTTAAAAATGGATGGCTAGAGATAATGCTTGATCGTCGGTTGGTAAGAGATGATGGTCGTGGTCTAGGCCAAGGAGTGATGGATAACCGTGTGATGAATGTTGTCTTCCACCTAAACATGGAAACCAATATTTCTGCCACATCAAATTTGGTTTCCACCCCTTTCCCTTACAGCCCTTCTCTTTTATCTCACCGTGTTGCTTCTCATTTGAACTATCCATTACATGCATTCATCTCCAAGAAACCACAAGACAAGTCTACCACGCCACCACCTAGATCCTTTTCTCCTCTTGCTGCTTCCTTGCCGTGTGACTTGCACATAGTGAACTTTAAGGTTCCCAAGCCTTTAAAATTTTTGCAGCAACCACCTGAAAGTCCTAGATTTGCTCTTATTTTGCACAGACAACATTGGGATTCTTCGTACTGCCGGAAGGGAAGATCACAATGCACTAATCTGGCAAATGTGACTGTGAATCTGTACAGCTTGTTCAAGGATCTTACAGTCTCGAATGCCAAAGCAACTTCCTTGAATCTCTTGCATGAAGACCCTGAAGTAATGGGATTCTCCGAGCAATTTGGAGATCTTGCACAAGAGGTGCATGTAGCTATATCTCCAATGGAAATACAAGCTTACAAGTTGGAATTGAGGCCACAATAGATGAATTCTTGGACTGATTTAAGATGAATTTTTACTGAATTTTTTAACTGCACTGCTCCATTGATGGTAGGGATGGATTATTCTTGGACTGCTTTCTCACTGGTGCAGGTAAGAGAATGTCCAAGCAAAGAGGAGCTCCATTGGTTGAGGAAGCGTGACTGTGGACTTTTGTAGAATGCTGTTATGATGACATGAATGAGAGATTGTAGCATCTGCGGCTGCTTGTCTGTTTTGTGCTTTGCTGTAGCATTCGTTTACCTTTTCGCGGACTTGAAAGATGAGTTTTGTTTTGTCCACTTATGTTATTGTATAACATGTCTCTAACAGACTAGGTACATGTACAGATTTATACCTCTATGCAGGGGAGAGTGTAATCTTTTTTGGGACGTGAGCTCAACAATTTGCAAAAGCAATACTTGTTATCCTTCTCATATATTAAAATAATTTGGCAAAAGGTTGACATAACCATGAAGGAACAGATTTTAAAATTCTATTGTGGACTTGTTTGTTAGTCTTGTTATCTGGTGTTGGTGTTCTAGGAATCAATAATAGAAAGTTTTTTTATTGAATATTACATTGCATTGACAATTATGGTAGGGTATGTTAATATTTTTTAGTACTTTTTTTTTTTTTCATTTTGGTTTTCTTAACTACTATTTTATGACATTGCTTAGTATTTATTTACCTATCTACTTCTTGGCTCCATGAAATCATCCCAATTTGGATTTCTACCAAGTATTGGGGATTCATTACTTGTGGATTTATCTCAGATGAATGAGTGATGTATTATTATTCACTTATTCTTTCATCCAAAGTAGATATTTTACCAATTGTACAAAATTCATATACTTGAGCAGAAAACTAGGGAGTCTTTTTGTTCATTTAATGAAACTATGGAAGCTAAAAAATAGCTCAATTTAACTGGAGTGCACATCTTAGAAAGGGTAGCAAACAGTTAGTGTGGCTGACATGCATATAGCAGAAAGAGATGAAGAGTGATCTTAAGAATATGTGCAAATCGCTACAAGAAGCATATTATCACTATTTTTGCACATGTTTCCAGAAATAGAACAATTAATTTCAGTAGCAGAAGGAACTAATTGTTTCATGACATATTAGAGAGAAAATCAATTCTAAATGAGATAGAGAAAATCAATTGCCTTAGGTAGTTGGTTTTCCTTTTAGGTGTTAGGTTACTTTTGAATAGATAAAGTATAAAGGGAATATCTAATTGTCATGACATGTGTGACAGCAAAATCACGTTAAATTTTGTAAATATCATGTGAGTTAGAAGTTGTTTTTGTTTTTGTTTTTATCTTTCAAAAAAGTACAAAAGCAAATTAACTCTCCTAATGAAAAGAGTTCTTAAGATATCAGCCAACAAGATAGTGTTTCATTCAACACTCAATATTTTCTTTTATTTGTAGAAACAAAAATTAATCACTAGATTTATACGTCACAAATTCTTTATTAATATATAATAAAAGTATAAATAGGTTGAATCAACATTTTTTTAAAAAAAATATCATTAATTATGATCTGAAATTTTATTAAATCATAATTGAATATTTTTCAACAATGTGATAATAGTCAAGAACTATCGAAAATAACGTTTTTAAATTGATAATAGTTGATAATATATATAATGAAACCCAAAGTTTTCTTAATTTATATAGGTACCTGTTTGAATACATACACTTAAGCTTCTTAAACTATTAATTATTTATATAATATTCATAATTAAAAGGTTAATAAATATTGTTTAAAATATTTTACAATAAAATTTTATTTAGATAATTTTTTAAAGAAATTAAAATTTTAATTTTTTAAAATAATTATAATTACTTAAAATTAAAAAAAAATTAACTTAAAAATTTAAAATTCTTTATATTTTCTCCTATCTTAAATTTATTTCTTTTTAATTTATATTTTCTTTTTAGTTTAATCACTGTAGAAACATTGTCGATATTATTTTCTTTTTACTATGTCAGCAATTTTTTTTTAAGTTAATCGCCATCGTTAATGGAACTTTTTTAACTGATATATATTAATCGAAAATAACATACGAACGCTAATCCAAAAAAACAAAAAGAATCTTATTAACGTCAATTGAAAAATTTAGGACACACTTTGTTAAAAAAGATAACCTCCACTGAAAAACATTACTGAATGATATTTATGATTGTTCTAAGAAAATTAAAATTTAATAAATTTAAAATATCTTATTTGAATAAAATATTTTAAAAAATTAAACAATTTAAAATAAAAGCAATTCAAATTCAATCATAAAAATTTTGAAATTTTTTATCCATACACAATGCTAGACTTTGCTTTCACCTTAAATAATTAGTAGTTCTAATATTTTGTTGAATTCTAGTTTGAAGTGTATTTTACACATAGGTTTTTGTGTACATAAAATAAAATTGGGAAGAGAAAAAAAAGTATTGTAATCAGAACTCCATAATTAAGCCAAAATTCCATACACTTCTTGTATGATGTATCTAAACTTAACTTGCATTCCTAGATAAAACAATTTGGAGCAAGAAATGGTAAAACCAAAATGCTCCAAGCCAAACTTAACTTGCATTCCTAGATAAAACAATTTGGAGCAAGAAATGGTAAAACCAAAATGCTCCAAGCCTCTTCTTTTGATGACTAACCAGTAAAACTTACTTCTTCAGATTACAATATGATTTCTTCCTGCACACTGACATTAAGAGTCTTATTGGGAAGAACAATGCAGTTGAACACTACCACTTCATCTTCAACTGTTACAGCTTCTCCTAAATTATCATTATCACAAAGGAGAAAAGGAAAAGGTCACTACTGAAATGCTGTTAACAGTATATAGTTCTTTAAATACTTTTGACATTGTTTCCAATCCAAATTTGAGTTTTACCTTGGTAATTTGCAAAATCAAGATTTTCATTAAGGTCAACACAGATTAATACGGTAAAACTTCAATTTTATATGTTTCATTGAAGATCATCATCAAAAGCACCAACAAACTGTATATCAGTTCTCTTTAAAAACAAAAAAAAAAGGCGATTAAACAGGCAGGAATGTGTACCTAGGATGGTTGTGCCAAGTCTTGCATTGTAGTTACCATCAGCCTGAACCATTAGTAAGTAAGAGTGGTTATAATAATTAAAATTCCAAATGTCTCAGACCTGTTAATGGTTGAAATGAAAGTTTTCCTTTTGTTTAAATTTTGTATATATTACTTGTTTTATTAAAAATGTACTGAACTTGCCTGCACATGTGACCATCTTCCAAGTGATGACTTCCATCCAATAATTGAGTTTGTGACAAAAGCATTTTCCTGTCAGGAGAACACATTTGCTTATACACTGTAAATACTTTATACACATCTAGGCTTTAAGTTCCTTACCATAATTTCAACCTCATCCAAGATGATACAGCTTCTTAACCTGACGCCAGCACCTACACGAACGTTTGCTGAGATGGAAACATTGGGACCAATCTGTTCAAGAAAGAGAAAAAAAAACTTACTTTATTTCCATGCCAGGTATTAGTTGGGGATCCAATTGCAACGTATGAGACATGAGTCCCAAAAAAAAGTATTGACTTTATAAGACTTGGGCCTCTCCAACTATTACTACATTGCTACTAGCTTTTGTGGTGTCTTTCTCCTAAGGTTCTTATCAGTCAATATTTAGGTCCATATAAACAGAAATTTGGTTTTCTCTACAACTTTTTTTTCATTTTATTTGCAGCCAACTTTTTTATAATTGCAATAATGTAATGTGCACTGTTCATTCAATCTTGGTTTGAAACTCTGAATAAAAATATTTCCAAGATCATTTATCCAACAGTTTACCCTAACAAATAAATTCCTAAACTTGTATAATGGAATCAATGCACCCCTTAAAACAAATATTAGGAAATATTGTATAAATTAGTCAAGTTTTTCTTTTTCCCTTCAAGAACCTACATATGTAATCTATTGCAAGTAACTACGGTTTTAGACTTTTGGAGTTTACAGCAGAAACGCATAAAGGTGCTACAGCTAATTTAATTTTTCTCTAAAAAGGTTAAGTATTTACACTTTTTGAGAAGGCAATGGAATTACCTTTGCGGATGGATGAACTTTTGCAGATGGATGAATATATACATCACCGGAAATAGTAGCACTCTTATCACTATCTCTACTGGCCAAAAGATCAGGTGAAGTATACCGGAATTGAGCAAGATACAATTCTGAGCATTTCAATGACATTCTGTTCATGCAAGCTTATACTATAAGTTAAACCTAATAATGGTCCAATATTAAAGTTTGAGGCAGTGTTAAGATACTATGCAACCCTACCCTGGAGTTTTAATTTGCTCCCAGAAATCCATTGTCTCATATGTATATAATTGCTTCTTCCCAGCTAGAGGTGATAATATATCTTGATCCAGTCTTACAAAATCTACAGGAACAGTCCTGAAGGGAAAATGTGTCCATTAGCCTCTGAAGATATTGCAGTTTGCAGAAAGGGAAAAATGTGCAACGAAAAGGATGAATACTTCGGAACCAATGTGATAAGTAGAGAAATAAAAGCAATGAGGGTTAGATATTTGTATACTCTGAGCAAGATTAATTTTAATCCCCAAAAGAGAAAATTGTAGTCGACTGTAGAAACACTTTCACATTTAACTCACATCTGAACCAATATCCATGCACCCCATTAAAAAGAGTTGAGTTCTTTTTAAAATAAAATGAAAAATAGTGGTATTTAATCAACCTTGTGGCAGATTGGAGAGTTTCAAAGCTGGAGAGACGACGTAGATTAGCTGCAAAGGTTTCAATAAATCAAGTCAATTTCCAATGGTGCAGCCTTATTGCAAATAGCAAAAAGAGTAAACAAAGCTGGTAGATATAGTGAAAAAAACTAAAAGACATGCAGATTTTCAAGTTCTCAGACATGAATGGCATAAATAGATGTTAGAAATATGTAAGGTTAAAAATACATCAAATATAACGGAGCTGAGTTTAAAAATAATAATTTGACTACTTCAGTACGCAGAGAACCTTCTCATCATATTATAAGATGAAGCATCCCAATTTTTCTTTTAACAAATAAACTATAAGAATGATAATATATGGGTCATCTTGTCACGAAGTTTCAATTTTGGTAATATACTACCAAATGTTACTATGTGTATAAGTGAACATAATAAATAGTGATCACAATAGAAGCACTATTACTAACATAACATTTTTATCTTTCTCTACATTTCTGCTCATGCTGTGTGATTCTAATTTTCTCATTTTGTGGTGCATCTTCATTCATGTCTCCATTCTCAACAAATTGGTGATCAAACATCTCAACTTTAGCAGTTTTGGGTATTGTGCCTACATTGTTTAAAATCTAAAGTTGAAGCCAAGTTAAAGCTTGTATATCACGGAACAAATTCATGAAACACAAGTCCCTTTTACGGCTGAAGCTTTTTAAATTATGATAAAAATAAAATGTCTGCTTCTCTGTTCATAATATATACCCCTTTTATGCAAACTTGTTAAAATTGCTGAAGGTCAGAGCCAAGTGAAATCCTGTGTATGCCTTCTTGTTTCATAATATATACCATTCTATGCAATACTCATTGGCTAAAATGCTAAAGGTTGAAGCCAAGTTAAATCTTATGTTTCAGAGAATCAATTCATGCAACACAAGTCTTTAAGATTGAAACTATTTAAAAGGTGATTGAAGGAGACTAACCTCTGTCTTCTCGATTAATATATACATCGCGGATGGCAGTAAAAATATCAGGTGTGAAAACGTAAACACCACAATTTATCAAATTGCTGACCTACATATTACACAATGATAAATTATGTTTAGGTTGTAGTCAGTCAGAAGCAATATATATATATTATACCAATCAAAATCGAACATAGGATTGTGCTATTTTTCTTGGTAAAAAAAACGAAGAAAAACAAACCAAACTAAAAATACTCACAAATGTCTCAGGTTTCTCAGTATAATGCAGCAACTCATTAGTGGTTGGATCAGCAACCAACTCACCGAATTGGTTAGCAGATTCAGCTGAAACCTACACAAGATATCCGCAACCCAAAAGGAGAATGAAAGAGTGGTTTTGTAATGAAACGCAACAATTATCTTTATAGATATCCTTTGAATGTATTTAAACAGCCCTACGACAAAACAACAATGAAGTCCTTTTCCCACTAGGTTCTAGGTGGAGTTGTTATATCGATCAAACAATGCCATAATGTTCTATCGTGAATTGTGTCTATAGAAAATCATTGATCTCTAAATCCTTAGTCAGTCTCTGCCTCTATTGACAGGCAGATTTTACCACTTTTTTCTACAATAAGAGTTATTTAATTATACCCATTTTGTTATGCACCAACCTTGATCACCAACATTGTCCCCATGCCACCATATCTTTTATGGGCATCTGCAAAAAGAAAAAAAAAATCAGCAGCGACATACTTCCAAAGAACTACCACAGTTTAACAGCAACATACTTACCAAGCATTGCTGGTAGTGGAAAACTGCAGCAAACATCAAAGTTTAACAGAAATATATGTGACTGCAATAAAAATGAAGCCGATCTGTTACAATTTATACATTTATCATTCCAAAGTTAATCAACAATTTAACATAAAATGGTAAAAACAGAGAAGAGCCGTGTTTCTAACTGGGCTGTCTTCCATGATAATATCTCTGAAGTAGTAAAAGCCACCTGCTGAACCATGTGGTTTATCCTCTTTCAAATATCTAGATTGATATCAGTAACAAACCAGGGTCAGGTCAATTTAACAAAGCTAACAAAAACACTTTCTCTTATTAAAGCTGCATACTAATGCACTAGTCACCTTACTGGTAATTTCAGCTCATTCGAGATTGAAGAGACATATAGAGCAAATTCTCGCTCCTCATAGAATCCAATAAGATATATTTGAACCAAATTGGGTATCTGTAGAAGACAAAACTAGTAAGCAAAAACACTTCACACCTTTTAAGTCACACATCTCCTCTCCTTTTCATCAGTTTCTAAGCCGATCCTCAATTTGAATTTTCGACTAATGGAGACCATGTATATTTTATACGCACACAGAAAAGTATGTTAGTCAACATTGAAACTAAAGTTCCTTCTAGTTCTTTTTCCCTCAATTTGATCAAATCTGAATTTCAGACGATGGAAACCATATATACTAACACAACAGTTTTTAAGCTGAGATTCAATTCGAATTTTAGATTAACGGAGAACACATACATTGAAATTGGAGTTCCTTGTAGTTTTTGTTCTCAATTTGATCAAATTTAAAGCACACCTATCCACAGAATAATAACAATAAAGCCTAATCTCATTAGGCGAGTTTGGCTACATGGATCATACACACGCGTTCGCACACACCGAAATTAAAGTTCCTTCCAGTTTTTTGTTTTTTCTTTTCCCAACTTGATTTTCTCATTAGACTAAGCAAACCATATACACACACATTTTTAATTTTAGAGTTTAGACTAATGAAGACCATGTGTATTTACACACACACACACAAGTATGCAAGACAACATTGACATTGAAGTCCTTCTATTTTTATTTTCCCCTCAATTTGATGAGAAACAGTGAGAAGGGTGATTAAGGAGAGGAGACAAAGAAGCAAACCCTTTTGCAAGCAGAAATAGGATGGTGAACCATTGGCTGGCCAGCCAAAGGGAAAAGGGGTTTGGGAATATTGAAGGAAAGAGGCCGAAATCTGGTCCCTGCAGACACAATTGGACAAGGCCATGTAAAAAACTAAGACAACCCCAAAATCCCAAACGGGAAAAAGACACTAACTTTATAAGAAAACATGCAAAGATTTCAAATACCTTTGGTGGGCCCACCCACCATGATCACAGCCACCACCTTCTCCGAGTTCTCCATGGCCAAAGCACTGATCTTTAAACTCAGGTGAAAGTGTTGGATCCAATAGTTCAGTGGATTATTTGGTTCTCTATTTGTGAATTATGTTCACTCAAATTTCCAAGGTTTGGACTTTGGAAAAGTGAGCTCAGATCAGATCCATAGTATAGTATTATGATTATAAATGAATTATGAATACAATTGGAATTGGTGCGTTTGCTTTTAGTTGTCTTGGAGCAGACGAAACAAACATGCACAGAAATCTTAAAATATAAATTAAAAACCCTAATTTCTTAAAATTACTTCATTATTATTCTTAAAATAACGGATGCACTTATCGTTATTTCTTAAAAAAAAAAAAAAACTTACAACATCTCTAATAAAAATTATTTGAATAAGTTATAAATTACTTCAAACAAAATCTTGATATAATAAGTTAGTTTTAAAAAATTTAAATTATTTTATTAAATAGTACTTCAAACAATTCAATATCATTAACAAATATTATTAAATTAAAATTAAAATAATATAATTTTTTTTATTATTTAACGATTATGTAATATAATAGGATTCATAATTTTCATTATTTAATACAAAAACTCATGTAAATTATTTCTATGAAGATGTGGTTATAAACTTTCTGTAAATCAATTTGTAATATTATTAAATTTTATAATGATAGGTTTATTTTTCCGTCTTAACATAATTATAATTTAAAATTTTAATGAAAATAAAAT
This sequence comes from Macrotyloma uniflorum, assembly GCA_016859785.1. Lineage (NCBI taxonomy): Eukaryota > Viridiplantae > Streptophyta > Magnoliopsida > Fabales > Fabaceae > Macrotyloma > Macrotyloma uniflorum. Next base: position 1,069,731 of record BDMB01000009.1, on the reverse strand, counting down.
TAATTGACGTTCTCAATTTAATAAAATATTGTTTTGATTATTTCAAAAAAATTATATTACTGTTTGAACTTGCGATATATAAAAATAATGTATTTACGAATAGAATTACATTATTTTAAATAAATCTCATATTTTATTTTTAAAATATAATATTTTAAATAGTATAAACATATTTAATATTGCAATCATTTAATTTTGAAAGAATGATTTTATAAAAATAAAAGAATAAATAATTTAATTTTGAAACTCCAGATTATATGTTTGCCTAATAAACAAAGTACCCCACAATTGAAATCTCAATAACCTATTAATATAATAAAAACAAATATATTTGTATTACTTTCCTCTTTGTACTTCGTATTTATATATATATATATATATATATATATATATATATATATTTTTTTTTAAAGCACATTTCGGAAATTAAGTTATGAAAAAACAAAAGGGAAAAAAGAGTGTAAAAGAAAAAAAAAGGAGTATAAATAAATTGGGCCTAATAATATTGACTTATTCGTCCAGCCCAAAATCCACTGTAACCCAATAAGAAATATGTCTTATTAGTCCTTACAAAACGCTTTTTCGAGATATTATTTGCACCACCCCTTGTTACTAATACACTCCTTCGATAACATCATAGATAAATCTATCTTATATACAATTATTAAAAATATAAACATAGATTTGTGAAAGATTATAAATTGATATAATTGACTGAAATATAAAAATTGATTAAAAATTTGAATAAACTGAAAATTGAAAAACTAAGAAAAATTATTAGATTGGATCATATTTTAGATATTTTGATAACAATCGAAACTTATATATAAATATTTATTTTTATTTTATAAATTTATGATAGCACTCATGTTTATATTTTATTTCTTATATATTTGTAAAATTATCACAACTTGTTCTTATTAGTGAAAAATAAAATTAATTAAAGATAATTATTATATTTTTTTCTTTTTAAACATAAATATTTTTAACTATTTTCTTCCTTTACTTCATACGAACGACGCCAGCTCAATTAATATAATTAATTTCACAACGCGGTTCAATTAAAACCATCATATCAAATTGTTATAAAAATAAAAAAAATTTATTATAAACGATTATTTGTTATTGGATAAAATTATTTTATATTATTATTCCATAATTTATTGTCTAAAAACAATCTAACTTATTTTTTTTGTTGATTATACAATCAATTTAAGAAAATATTTTCAAGTACTTTTCGAAACTAAGGAATAAAACATGAAAAGTTTTTATTGAAACTATAATATTATACCATATGATCTAATACAATTTTTATTATAAATATTTACAACAATATTTCATATATTTATAATTCATTGAATGAAACATATTTATATTTATGTTGTATTCAGATATTTTAACTATATATCTTAATCATAAATATAATATACTCAATAAAATATAAATAATATATTTAATAAAATATGAATGTAGTATAAATATATGGTAATATATATATATATATATATATATAATTTTCAAATACTTAATTTTTAATTATTATTATAACATCATAAATATATAATTAACACTTATTTAATAACCTTTTAATTAAGTTGTTTACTTTTTTCTTTTTCTGAAATTAAATTGTCTACTTAAACACACCTTAAATTAGTATTTATGTGCCCAATTCTTTAGGCACTCTTTGCATTAACATTTTCTCAATTTTGGATTCCTCTAAGTAAAATGAGAGTTGACTTTAATAACCTAATTTATTGTTTAAATTAAAAAATAAGTAAAAGCTTAAACTTAAAGTAATTGAGAACAAAGGAAAATATGGTCCAAAAGTAAAAAATTGATAAATAAAAATTACACATTACCTATAATCTATGACAAATATGGGATTCATTAATATAATCCAATTACTACTTACTCATCGTTTACTTGTAAGTTTTTTTTAATATAATATATTTTAAAATTAATGTTCAATTAAAAATGGTTTTAAATAAAATTTAAAGCAATGGTTACGAAATTCAAGTATATATTTTAAATTATGATTGAATAAAAACATTACATTACTAGTCTAATTAATTTATTTTCCTTAATATTCATTATAATTCAACTCGATTTATTCAAACCATTAAATAAACACTCTTAGAATAACAAATAATATATTTTCTCTATATATAAATTTATTATTCTATGCTTTCTGATTAATCATATGAGAATGCAGTTTCTTAGGGTTTTCTCATAAGATTAAATCGATTTAGGTTTTATCTGGAAGAATTTCAAATTCGAACTGATTAAAAATGATCGGGCAATGTAAAATTTGTTAAGATCTAATTGATCACAAACAGGTTCATTCATCATATTAAATATTTATAAATATAAAATAAATAAAATTTGGAAAACAAAAATAGGAAAAAAGTAAAAATTATAAAAATTGAAAGAAAATAAATATTTAATTTCTCTCAATAGTTATATGTATATCTACAAAGGATAAATAAATTAAATTAAATATTAAATAATAATTAAAAATTTAATTACAAAATATTATATCTTCTTGGGTTTAAAATTTTATCTAATTACTTCAAGTTAATTTAAATTATCAATCCGCCAATTTTAGCTTAAGAGTTAGACTAAAGTAACTCAATTCAAAATTTTCTTAATCTATTTTTTATAATTAAAAAAATTAAAATTAAAATATATTTTTATCTACTATAGAATAGATAATATATTAAAATAATTTTTGGTCTTAATTTAATTTTTTAAAAATTTAAATATATTATTAAACATGAATAAATGTATATGTAACAAATAAAATTATGACATGTGAATTCATTATATAATTCCCATGTTAAATTTAAGAATATAAATATTAAATTATTATAGAAATTATTTTAACATAATATTTATTTTACAAAGAATAAAAATTTTTTTTTTTTTAAATTTGAGAATCATCATATTTAATTATATATATATATATATATATATATATATTTTCTATTACTATTTGTCAACTTCCTATAGTAAGAAAGTGTCTTAAATCCTTTAAGGGAGTTAAAATTGTCATTATATACATTAATATAAGAATTCAACTTCTCACTATATACATTAAGTAACACCTATAGATAGAGGACTTACCCTTAACTAGTACTCTACATTCTTAGGATTTTTATTTTTTTTCAAGTTTTCTCTTCATTAAATATCATATATTAAATTATATATATAATATTAAATATAAATCATACATAGTATATTATTAAATATATATATATATATTAATAAAAAATTATAAAAGTATATTCAACACTACTTTAAAAAAATTAAGTAATAATTAAAATAAAATATTTTATTTTATATATTTTGTATCATATTATTTTATTCACTTAAAAAACAGGATGATGTGTTGATATTTGTATCATTAACAAATTATATTTGGTGCACTACATTAAAATATGGAGTAACGTAAGAGTTTATTATACTCTTATTCTATCTATCTTTATCTTTATCGATCTTATTTCATATTTTATTTTATTCCATATATATTTTGAAAATATAATATTATAAATATCTCTAAATAATTTTTTCATAAAAGCTTCTAAAGAATTAAAAATTAATATATGTACAAATTAAAAGATAAAAATTTTAAAAAATCATAAAAAAGACTACTCTAAATTAGTTTTATATATATATATATATATAAACTAATTTTAACGTAAAAAAAGAAGAAGTTAATTTTAACACCAAAAAAAGGTTACTCATAAAAATTTCAAGAGGAAATCTAATTTTTAGTTCTTTTCATCTTAGTTCTTACATGTTATAACATTCAATTTTCTGAACATTTTCAAAAGAAGTTTAAGAGTTTAGGAGTTTTTTTTTTCAAACAAATAACTATAAATATTCATAGGTTCTCTTATATAAATAAATAAATAAGATATCTAAAAGTTTTCATATAATGAAAATTCATCTTTAAGTCTATGACGTGTAATATACTGATGAAGTGAAATGTAACAAAAACAGAATCTGGATGAAGTTAAATAATATAATTAACAAATATGTTAAACACAATTTTCACTTTGATTTTTTTTTTTTTCAATGTTACTGATAAGAGTTATATACTTTCTTTGGAATAAAAAATTATTTAGTTATTTTAAATAAAAATATTACACAAAATCTATGCAACTTTTTGGGTATTCTAAATCTAAACCCTAAACTTTAAATTCTTACATTAAATATTTTATTGAGATGATTAAGATAGTTCTTGTGATATTCTTTTATAAGAGTAGGAAAAAAAATCTTATAGAATTCAACATCTTAATGTTTGAATTCTATATTCTCTAATTTTTCTAGAAGGTGTTTATAAAAGTTAAAAAATACATATATCAAGTAGTTGAGTAAAGTAAATGCAACTCTTAATTAAGAATGAACTAGTATAGTTTCTTATGAATTTTTGTTACCTTCTATTTTTGTTAATTTTACTGATTTGTTTGAATTTTTTCTCCAAAATAAATAATTCTTAAAAATAATAAAATTAAGAATATTAATTATATTTCTCAGTAGTTTGAATGGAAAGAATAATAGATGTACTTACATTATTATTATTATAATAAGTGTTATTACTATAAATAAATCATTATTATTATCAATACTTTTATTATTATTTTCGTAACAGTCATATATGACTGAAAATGTCGTCAATTATTTTTTTCTAAATAAAACAATTTTACAATTCCTTAAATTTGTGATGTGATGTGTGACGTGGTTAATGTTAGATTTATATTTTTATTCTTACTAAATATCATCATTGAGTATAACCCATCTACCTTTCTATTTATTCATTTTTTTTTATAAATTTTAAGAAGATGTTTTGCCAAATTCAAGTGAAAAAGAACATCATTAATCAACTGTTAGTGTTTCCATATATCAATCCTGCAATGTTTTTTTTTAATAAAAATGAACTCTTTTGGTTGAATTGAAAATCAATCCTAGTTAGGGCCAAGATATTTCCTCTTCCAAACATCCCTGGCTACTCTGCTACACCAAAACGTAAGAACTGTTAAATTAAATTAAATTAAGATTGTAAAATTAATTAATCATCACTATAGTAACACTATTTATACCTTCCTTTCATTTTTCAAACTCAAATCGTAAACGCTTCACTCCTTTTTTTAATAGAAGGAAACATAAACTGTTTCTTCTACAGAATCAATTCTAGCATAAAATTTGGCTCCAAGGTTTGTTGCTTTGTGAATCAGGTAAACAAATTGCTAATTACTTTTTTGTTTTGTTTTATATATTAAATAAGAGAGAAACTAAATTTGTGAGTACCAAAAAGACATTTTTAGGATGGGAATAATAGAAAATTTTGTTATTTTCTCATTTACAAATATATATTAATATGCCTGCAAACATTACAGGATGAATTTTTATGGAGATAACCAACAAATTTTATTTTATTTTTCTTCGATAAAAGAAACAATAAAGGAAAAATTAGGTTGTTGCAAGAATTACTACATTTTTGTCAAAATATTCTGGTGTGGTACACCATTAATTAAGCAGCAAAAAAAGAAAATTGAAGTTAGATGAGGTTAAAACAGATCTCTGAACCAGCTTCTGCATTCATGGAGGTACTTTAGGATTGATTCCCACGAAGTTTTCTGTTGTATATAAATTTTTTTTTGAGGATGAATCTTTTGTGCTTGTGCCAGAAACCAGAGAATTATGAGGTTGCATGGATCTTTCTGATTTCTGAACATAATTTTGGGGATTCAGAAGGGAGAGCATTCTTTCAAGTACTCTAGAGGTAACAGTAATCTCTTCATTTTTAACTCATAATACTCATCAATGTCATTACCTGGTTTCAAAAACTCATCATTAGGTAATACTTTCTCAATTTTGTTTTTTGTTGGAGTTACAGGCCAAATAAAAACCATCTGTGTCATAATTAAAATATTGTGAAAAAACGACAAAATGTGCAATAATTTGACATGTAGAAAGTTAATTGGGTTGCTTTTCATCAAAGATTTATAGAAGGACGGTGATGATGCAGATTATTGAAAGATGGAACAGAGACACTTAGGCCAAAACTTTAGTGTTCAATGCTGGGATCACTCACACAAAGTGGAATCAACCCAGAGATTCGGATCCCCTTTTGATTCTTTCAAAAATAGCCTAATTTGGAACAAATTGCCAAATTGAAGACCTCCTAATTGTCCCTTTTGGTGGAGATTAAAGTTAGTCTAGATAGAACACCACCTTTTGAACATATCCTGATAACACCCTTCACAATTATTTGATAAAAAATCCTAAGGGGGCATCACTTTCTGTCCCAAAAGCTTTTCCATTACATGCCTGCTCCATGCATCCTAGTCTGCTTTGGCAGAAAAGAAAGCCAAGCACTGCTCTCATTGCTCTTTGTGCAGAGATACAAGGCTTTGTCAATGGCTTTCATGTTTGCCTATGCAATTTCATTCATTCACGACACAGTGTTTGCATTGTTCAAAACTCCAAACAATGTCCAATAACATGAAGACTATGTGTGTTTCCTTTTGTGAATGTTTTTCTCTGTGGATAACACTGCTCTTAGGGATTAGATCTACCAGAGAAATAAAGCATTTGCTTGTGCATGTAGCATACTTGCAAAAATTGTTTGGACTATGCAGCTTTTTCTTTTGTTTTTAGAACACCTTTTGCTTTATGGAAAAAGAAAACAAGTGATGGACTAGTTACGTAATATGTTAATTAGTTGCATTTTTTTTCCTGTGATTGAGTTGAGCCAGGACCAGGAGTGACAAGAAATATATTGCAGAATCTGTCATTGACACAATTAAAAAACACATACATAGTGTAGATTTTTGTCTGTACAAAAAAGTTTAGCTGAGTTTGGTCTAAAAAACATAACAAAACGAGTCTTACAATTTACAAATTACTTGATGATTAATATATTGAGTCTATTTGTATAATTTTCTTACAAACACTTACTAAAAAAATAAATATTTATCTAGATCATCAACACTTATGAAGTCTTCATATATAAGGTAAACCATTCTAACTTGGGTACTTCTGAGATATGAATTCTATGTTCTATCCATTACCAACCTCAAGGAACCTTCCTTGGCCCATTCATAATGCAGTAGATATACTCAAGATTTCTTTAGAAGATATTCTAAAATATGTGTAGTGCAGAAAGATCATAAACAAAGGGAAAATCAGTGGTGGCTTGAAATCGGACTGTTGCAGAAGTATATGCTTTGGTGTATTGTTCATAATTTGGAACATTAATTTCATCAATAAATTAAGACTTTGATATATATAAAGTGGCATGTCTATATGCTAAGAATGAGAGTTATGATTGGGCAAGAAAAACAAATGGCCTTGTTTTTTTACCTTTAATTTGCTGAAGGGAAAACAGAGTAGGGTTTGAACAATTGTAGTGCGTAAGCGCACTCATGCCAACATAGTGTTCCTTTCCTAGGTGTCAACTAAGAAATTTCTGCATAAACAACAATACCTGTCACATAAACTTTGGTCTCTATTCAGAAAATAAATTAATAGAGTTTATTTGCAAACACTTTCAGTAGAAAAATAAATTAAAATTAATTTTTATACAAGTTAAAAGCTTCATTATATAATTTTTATTTTTTTAACTTATCTACAAGTTAATTTTAATTTATAAAAAAACTCATTTATTCATCTTTTTATAGAGTTAACGGTTAATTATAAAAATTGAAGTTTAACGAGTTCCCAAATTTATAGAGTTTAATTATGCTCGATCAACTTTAAGAATTTTACTATTTTTTTTCTTTCACTTAGAACAATTTTTATGAACCTGAGACAAGTATCAGAAGTTCTCCACAAATTTATATTTTTCAATATGTTTCACAAGAAATTAAAGAAGAATTTGTGAGAATTAGTTCTTAAGTTTGAGAATCTGAAGTAAGAAATTTTGGTTAGAAATATTCTTAGTGGCTATAGAATAATCTAAATTCTAAGTTCCCAAAATGTGTTTCTATGCTTTATAAGCATATTATTGAATTAGGAGTGAGTTTGGTGTAAGAAGATGGATAACTACTTGAAGGTTATGTTCAAATCAACAACTAGTCTCTCAATTTGTGAAGACAATGATGTCCTAAAAGAACCCATACTTTACCTTTAATCAAAATTCATTTCGTGTGAGTTTGATAGAATTGATTTCTGAAAAAGAAAAAAAAAGGAGAAGTGAAAATTTTTAATTTTTAATAATTATTCTCTAATTTCATAATTTTAAAAGTTTTAATTACTCATTTGCTCTTATAATTATGAAAACCTCATATCTTAATCTTTTCTTCAAAATAATATCTTACTTTTACATTTTTTTTTATTTCTTGTGTATCAAAATTGTTCAATTTTAACTTCTCGAATTTCAATCTTAATTAAATTTTTTAAATATGAAAAAATAATATTTTAGTTAAGTAATTATAGATTTAATTTATCTTAAAATTAATTTAAAAAATAAATATTTATATATATTAAAATTAATCTTATTTTTAATTTATGTAAATTTCTTTTAATAAAATTTAATTATATAAATTGGATTCTTATATATCAATAAATTGATTTTAACCTTTTATTTATTGGAATTTGATAATAATATTTAAAGATTAAAATTATACTTTTTATTTTTTATTTTTATAATAGTACATTTTATTATGAATTTTAGTTTGATACTCTTGTAATATTTTTGTATTTTTTTTTTTATGATACTTTAACATGTGAGGGACTTTAGAGTTCCAATTGTGGTGGATGTAATTGTTCCAAAGAAATTTTAACGTTCATAAAAAGAAAATCATAGATTGACACAAATAAAGTTCTAAATTTCAGATTCAAACTATATATGTTTATGATGCTCGACTCAATTGTCACAATCACGAGGAACTAAACGCACAATTATTATATTTGGAGAACATAGATTGCAATTAAACTATTTTTGTTTTCAGTTATTGTACATAAAATTTTAATTTGATCTTACATGTTTTAGATTTTCTCAAACATAGTCTTATAACTTTTTTTTTTTCTAACTATATTATTACATGATCTTTTGACTTAAAAATAAAATATTGTAATTCGTTTGACCAAACATTTTATGATAAAATTAGTAGCATCATGGGAACGTGGAAGGGTTGATGAACACATATTCTGCCACTACAGTTTGTGATCATATAATTAAACAAAGTGGTGTCCATCTCACTGAAGCACCAACGTTAAAGACAGAAACAGAGATAGATGATGCATGACCATGTTATCTTCTGTCTGTTCAAAGACTAGTTACTTAAATATATCATTTTTTTGGATATACTTGTCACTTCTGAACTCATAACAACCTCCTCTGTTTGTTTATTTTACCCTTTATCTGTTCATGCTGCATGTGTTTGGTAACTCCTGAATATTGTGTGTGCATGTGGGGTGCTTCTTCCAGCTTAACATTTTTTCCCTACAAAAATGAGTAAGTTTTACATAATTTAGAACTTTCTGATTCAGATGAGTTTTATTTTCTTAATCAGAAAAAAACTGTTAATGACATATTAAATGAAGATTGGTTGAAATTTTATGCAGAAAACTATCTGTCAAAATGGACAGTTCAACTCACTCTGATCTTAATCTCTTCTGACAGATTCTATTTTTATGAGTATGGTCTGGTCCATTGGGTTAAAATTGGACTATATAAATTTTATATATTTATTTTTAATATAAGGCTGATGATGATTGAAGACATGCATTTTTACACGGAATATAATATATCCTTATCAAGTTATCATACATTTGCCATTTCACTAACATTCCTTGTATATGTGTAATTGTTCAAGTGATGTAATTGGTGCAAATATAAATGGGGTAGGCCAAACATTGATTAGATGCATCATAAAATCTAAACAAAGAATAAAATTTTGTTCCACGTAGGTGTTTGGTGTTTCAATTCCTTAAAAGAATTCGACCAAATTTAGAATCTTAGGATTTAATTGGTATTCTAATCCATCTATACATTTTGTCGGTTTTACGTATCTTTCTTTTCTTTAAGCTAATTTCTTTTTTATCTTTTCAATCTACGAACAATTTTAAATAATCACATTTTTGTATATTTATATGAAAGGTTTTTATATATATATAATTTATCTATGACTTACAATTGTGATATTTAATTAAAATTAGATGTTTTTATAAGAAAATATTTAACTAAAAATTACATTTTGAAGTTGATAGTTAGGGTCATTCCTCAAAAAATTTGAATCAGATCAAAATAAAAATGTTTTCTTATATTTAGCAAATAAGTTAACTTTACTATCGATTATCTCTTGATTGTTTCTATGCCTACATGTATATATAAGATTTATTTTTTCATTAAAATTGAAAAGCTCACTCATTTGGTATAATTTTGCATATAACTTGTAAGTTCTTCCAATACTTCAAAAATAAAAGTATATTATTTTCTGGAACATGACAAAAATATACGCAAATAAAAGAGAAAAAATAATACATTATCTAAATCATAGTGTGTTTGGATTTTTTTTTAAACATTTTTATGAAAAAAAATATTTTTTTATCATTTAAAATTAATTTATGTATAAGTTAAATTTTTAAAGAAATTATACAAGAGATTTTTTACAATTCAGTTCATTTTTATACAAATTCATTTATAAATAATTTAAAAAAAATATTTTTACTTTTTTTTTTTCTTCTGAATGTGTTTACAAAGAAATTTCTTTAAACATATAAAATTACTGATAATAAATAAAGAATGTAAAAAGGATATAATGAGGATAGAAAATAGAAGTGAAAGAAATTATTATGGTTAATTCTTATTATTTTCAGACGTGGAATAGTGCTGTCACTGGAATTATGGCACCTAGGGTTTTGTAATATATTATAACACGAAATATTTAACACGATTCATGGTTTGGTTACGTGGATCAGGAAGAGTGGTGTTGGACGTGTTGAAGCATGCAGCAGTCACGTGTGAGTAAGGGGAAGAGAGTGTGTTTGGAAGAATCCTCCTGATGCTATGCACGATTGGTTCCAACCCTTTAACGCCATCATAACGCCATTTTCTCAACACCCAAAGAGCTTTAACTTTTGCACTTATCTGCTGTGTATAACGGTTATAATAATAAATAATCTGCTACAATGAACAAAGCAACAAGGGATTAATTTTTTCATGTGGCATGCGTTTTGGTGTCTCATGCTAGGTGTAGCTGCCAAGTGAAAAGCCTAGTGTCCCATTACAAGGATCTAAAGACAGCAATGATCCATCTCCATCTTCTCTCTCTCTCTATATATATATAAAACATGTTTGATACAATCTCCAAAGTTTTTTAAAGCCGTATGGTGTTCGAGTTTATTGGTGGGGGTTGAGCTGAGTGCACAGTGATTTGTGACTGAAAGTGCCAAAACATGACCATGGGGAAGCACAACCCACTTTGTCTTGTGGTGTTCTTGCTGCCTTTTTAGGATCATCTGGTGAAGTTCAGAGTGCTGTTCGGTTCGTTGGTGTGGTTGCTTCTTTTTCTAGGTGCCTTATCTTGTGTATTTCTTTCCCATGGCTGGAGGACAGAAACAACAGCGGCTCAATAAGTCATGCATTCTTCTCATAGGTAAACATTTTCTTTGTCTGCTGTGTTTTCAACCATGGTTGTTGCACTTGTATTTGCTTGAGATTAAGCATGGTAACGTGTTGAGAATCATGCTTGGATGAGAAGATGAAGTATCTTAATCCCAATAATGATTTTGTCTCTAGTTCTAATAAATGTGTCTTAATTACCATCTTTTGAGAACAACTTAGTTGCCAATTTTGAGAATAACTTACTCAGATGGATCTTAATACTTAAAGGGATTAGTTTGTGATTCTTGTCTAGGGCTACTAGATTCACCAAAAAAATATTTTCAGAGTATGCAAAAAGGGAAAACATCCTTAAAAACCGAGAAGCTTAGGAAAGGAGTTCTATTCCAGCATCTTATAAATATCAGAAAAAAGAGTCAAGAATCTAACAAACATTATAATTCTAGTGTTCTCGCCCTTTCTGATTTTCTATTAGGCCATTTGTGTTTGGGGTTAAAATTTAACTTCGACATGTTTTGTTGGTGCACTTTGACAGTCATTGCAGGAATTGAGAGGTTTGCATTCAAGGGGGTGGCATCCAATTTGGTGACGTACTTAACTGATGTTGTGAACTTAAGAAACTCATCTGCAGCAAAGATGGTTAACAGCTGGGTAGGATTTACTTTCATAATGCCATTGCTGGTGGCACCCATTGCTGACGCTTATTGGCACAAATATTCCACCATAATGGTCTCATCTTTCGTGTATTTTGTGGTGAGTCACCCTCCACAAATTTACTTTCACCCTTTCACATTTTACATATTTATAAAAGTAACTCCCGTATGAAGTTCCATGTAAAAATTAGTAGTAGGATGAAACTTGGATGCAATTTCAGAAGTTCTTTTATGCTGTTTTCTAATGACAAATGAACTTTCACCTCATAATTCGCATAATAAAAGTTTCAAGTAAAGATCAAGATAAGTCAGAGGTGAAATTTTAATTCTGATTAGATAACAGTGTGAAAAAAAAGAGTCTAAAGAAATTCTTATACTTTTTGTCCTTAGTTATATGTTGTAGCTTTACCATACCTCTTGATTCTTTTGCCTCCTAACTTTATTGGGCACTTCGGATTTAAATATGAAACATGTACGTGGCTGTTAATTTAGCTGACCTACTTTGTGTACAAACATATGATTAGGATATCCATTGAGTTTGTAAATTGGAGTCCGAGTCATAAGCACTCTTCTCACTTAAAGATATTTGAGAGTAAGGACTTCAGTGTTTTGTGGACAAATTGGAGTGTTCAGCAGCCTCAGAAAAGTAATTGGTGTTTTGGAAGATTCAGGATATCCCTTCTCAATTAATGAACATTTCACCTATTTCACCTTGTGTCAACCTTAGTGCCGCACGTTTACTACCTCTGAAATATGATTCTCTATACTCCTCACCAAAATATCTATCCAAACCTTGATTAAGAAAGAAAAATGATGGAAAGAGTCCCATTGGCAAGAAAGAACGTGTGATATTTTATTATTCTAAAGAACTGTGGTATTTTCTTCTACATCATCAGAACAAAATTCACACCAGAGATGAACTATCAAACACTAAAAATGTCTAATGGAATGCTCCATATATAGCTTAGAGTAAATGCCTTAGTTTGAACAACTCTGCAAGCTGCAACATGCAATCTTAGGCACTGAATTTGATATGTTTTAGCCACATGAGGTAGATAAATATCCATGTATAGTAATTCAAAAATTGATACACGTGCAAAATCTTGTTGTGTGTGTGTGTGCATCCACTGGTGGGAAATAAATATAATATTCATGTTACCTTCCCTGTAGTAACTCAAAATTGATACAGTATGTTCTTATTTAGAAGGTTATCATTGTTTATGTCCTCTGTTGACTTAGGAGGACATCTCAATAAGTGAAATAATTATTCATTTTTAGATTAGCTTCATTTCTATTTTAATTCTTATTTGTTAACTTAGGAGCATATCACACAGGTTAAGGAATGAATGTTGTCATTATTTATAATAAGGACATAATCAAAAAATAGTAATTAATACTGAATGAGTGGATAAATACAAATGAAGTTTTATTTCAAAAGTGGACTTTGAAATAGGAATCACATCAATGACATGCAACTTCATGGAAGTAACTCAAGTGAAGTTGTCATCAATTTACACCACACAATTAACACAAGACAAATGATTTTATTATTATAAAAATTCTTGTCTTACTTTAGCTTTAGAGGAAAGCATGCCACTACTCCTTTTTGAAGTTATTAAATTAAGAACTATAGCACCACTAGCTAAAAGGGGATCATTACTGAAAAAATCCCTCAGTGAAATGACCTAAAGTTATTTACCAATTATAGTGTCATGGAGAATTGACTTTGATATCATGAATTCATCTCAATAAGGTAATTTATTCATCAGAAAGCATAAGTAAAACCACAGTACAGTGATTTTTGAAGTGCTTAACAATTTTTCATATTATTGGTATGTGGTTTTGTTACATGACATACATGCACAATGACAGGCATCATTTTGTGGATGCTTCTGCTTGTAAATTTGAATTTTCAACGTTTGCTTCTTAAGTTAACTATATTTTCTTGTGTTCTCTTCTTAGGGACTTGTAGCATTGACAACAACAGCATTAGCAAGGTCATGGCATCACAGAAACAGAACAATATCTTCTTCATTTCTCTCTCTGTCTCTCTACTTAATTTCATTAGGCCAAGGTGGATTTAACCCATCTCTACAAGCCTTTGGAGCAGATCAACTTGGTGAGGAGGAAGAATTGCCTTGTAGCAAAGATGATAAAAGTAGCAAAAAAAAAGCTCTATTCTTCCAGTGGTGGTATTTTGGTGTTTGCAATGGAAGCCTATTGGGAGTTACAGTCATGTCCTACATCCAAGACACCTTTGGATGGGTACTAGGATTTGCCATCCCTGCTATTTCAATTATTATGTGCATTTTAATTTTCTCTGGTTGGAGCCCTATATATCAATATAAACAACATGATGTCCTTCAAGCTAAGAAGCCCCTCATGAGCATATTTCAAACCATAAAAGCTTCTGCATTGAGGTGTTTCCATAGTGAAATTACCCTACCAAATGACAAGTCTGAATTGGTGGAGCTAGAGTAAGTTCCACTTTCATAGAAAGTCGCATTTAGACTTGATTTCACTTTTCTTTCCTTATTATAATCGAAAATTCAATTTTGATCTCACTATTTTCATTATGAAAATTTGGTCATCTAATGTTTTAATGGTGCAGTTTCGTTTCTTTCTTTAACTTGACATCATCAATATTTAATAGAATGTTGACTTGGCAATGCATGAGAGGGTCATGTCAACATTTGTACTAAATATTGGATATTAACAGATGAATTAAAATTGCACAATTAAACAGTAGAGGACCAAAATTGAATTTCAAGAATAACAGAAGTAGTAAAAGTACAATTAAGCTTACATTTACTAATATGACATACCAGAAATGTTTAATGCACACCCATGAATCCTTGTACACCCATTAAACATCTTGAATCCGTTGAATTCTAGTACAATTCAATAAGTAACATTTATTTTATAATTTAAAAATGCCATAATATAGGTGTAGGATGGATGTAAGTCTCTTTTTGGGGTGTACCTTTATCATCTTTCTATGACATACTCAATGTACTAACATATTATTTGGTTTTCTTGTGTTAGGCTTCAAGAGAAACCCCTTTGTCCTGAAAACTCAGAAAGGCCTAATGATTTGAATAGTGATCCTAAAGCTGGAAAGTTTCTGCTAGAAAATGCCAAGGTTATGGTGAGGCTTTTGCCCATATGGGTAATGCTTCTCATGTTTGCAGTGATTTTCCAGCAGCCTGCCACATTTTTCACAAAACAAGGCATGACAATGAAGAGGAACATTGGTGCAGATTTCAAGATCCCACCAGCCACACTCCAAAGTTCTATAACATTGTCCGTAATACTGCTGATCCCATTGTATGACAAAATATTCTTACCAATCATTCAGGTGATTACTAGGCAGGAGAAGGGTATAAGTGTGATGCAAAGGATGGGAGTTGGAATGGTTCTCTCAATCATAGCCATGGTTATTGCAGCTTTAGTCGAGATGAGAAGGCTTGAGATTGGAAGGCAAATGAGAAGTGCAGGATTAGATTCAGAAACAGTTCCTCTAAGCATTTTTTGGCTGCTACCACAGTACATTCTTCTCGGCGTCTCAGACATTTTCACCGTTGTTGGCATGCAAGAGTTCTTTTTTGGTGAAGTTCCCAGGACAATGAGGACAATGGGAATTGCCTTGTACACCAGTGTTTTTGGGGTTGGAAGCTTTGGGAGTGCATTGCTGATTTCAGTAGTTGAAGTGTACACAAGTTCAAAGGGAATACCAAGCTGGTTCAGTGATGATATGGTTGAAGCACGCTTGGACAATTACTATTGGCTTCTAGCATGGTTAAGTGCAGTGAGTCTGCTACTGTATGTACTCTTGTGTAGATATTACCGTAAGAGTGATTCAGATAGTGAATATTGAGGGTTTTTTCTCTTTGCTTTTCAGGTGTTATCATCCTTTTAGGCTATAGTTTGTTGAACTACTGGAACTCATATTGAATAACCAATTGTATCAAACTAGAGTCATTGATAACTATGATGGTTTGCAATTAATGGCACAGTAGATGCAACAACAAGATCATTAGATATGGGTCAACTTCTCAATTGTTTTGCACTAAGATTATACTTCCACCATTTTTAACATTTTGATCATTCAAACAAATATTTGTAACATAAATAAGAAGTAAAAACAATCAAAGTTTTAAAACAGAGGAAGTACTCACTATTTCACTCTATTACCATTTTCTTTTTTGAAACTTGTTTTTATGAAAGATGACCCATCGATAATAACAATTATTGGTTGCTTTTAGCTGTCACAACACATTTTAGATGTTGATTTTAGATGTCACAACATATTTTTGTAAAACAAAAATGATTTTATAAGAAAAGACAACCTATTTTAATGTTTTTTACTTGCAAAGAGTCTCGAACAATTAGGTGGGATATCAATGATACACACAAAAAGAAAAAAAATTAAACTTTTCATTCTAAACATTAAACAAGTTAGATCTTAATTTTCATATATCAGAAGTACAAAGTTTCATACATTATCAACAAATTATCAGAGATTTTTTCAAGTACAATAGTGATATGAAGTTAACATTTAAGATCCCATGTAAAAATCTAACCAAACTCTTGACTACTAAATCAGCCCTAATGGATACTAATCTCAGAAGAGAATTTGGATTTCCTTCATGATTGATAGAATATAGTGTGGATATGCTTTGAAATTAAAAGAATATAATAATAATAATAATAATAATAATAAATATAAGTAGGTGGGGCCATATGTACCCCGCAATGTCCTAATGTGGATTGTCCAATGTCCATAATGGCCCAAGTTAGGATTCTCACAATTTTGTGGGTCAATGTTCCTAAAGATTTGAATAGAATTTGACCTACTCAATTCAAATATGAAGCTTTCTTTAAGTACATGTTGTCCTTTGATAAAGGTTGTTCTTGGTCATGTCCTTCATGGATTCCTTCAAAGCTTCCACAAATAATGGTTCAAATCATTCTATGTTCACAAATAATTATTTAATAAATAACACTTGTATGTTTTATATTTTTAACAATGTCACACTCATCTCTTTTATTTTATTTAAAAATAACATATCTATTATTATTTATATAAAAATAAATATGAAAATAAAATTAAAGTTTTAAAATATAAAAAATATTTTTTTAACAAAAATATTTTAATTATAAAAAACTATTTTAATGTTTCTTGAAGGCTTCATACTCCACACATTATGAAGAAAATTTGTGGTTTGATTTTCATCATGTAAAAAAACTCCTCGGACCCACAACAATCATAATATCACAAATGGAATTAGTCTATGAAGCATTTGGTTGAGAAAAACTTATTATAAGATAAAAGAATAATATTATAAGCTAATTTTAAAATTAAAATTCACCTCTTAATATTATGTTATTAATAAAATAACAATAGTACTCTTATCTTAACTTATATATTTGTATCAAATTCAAATGTAAATTTAATAATATATTTTATAACTATTTTTTTTTTTTACATTCTCCA
This sequence comes from Macrotyloma uniflorum, assembly GCA_016859785.1. Lineage (NCBI taxonomy): Eukaryota > Viridiplantae > Streptophyta > Magnoliopsida > Fabales > Fabaceae > Macrotyloma > Macrotyloma uniflorum. The sequence goes on along the minus strand of BDMB01000009.1, from coordinate 1,052,009 downwards.
TGGCTTCACTGAAAACCAATTTGTAAACTCTGAAAAAAGCTAAAGAAAAAACAGAAGAAAAGAGAAAGAGTTATCCATCATTTAAAATATAATAAATTTAGAGTATGAAGCTAGTTGTAATTATAAGATGTTTCTTTGCACTTATTATATCACCCATAAACATATAATGAGTTCATAATTCAACCTTGAATGTACCACTCTTAAATAAGTGAAAAAAGAAACAAATGAAGAACATACAGAAAAATAGCAACTTACAAATGTAACATATACATTTTATGAAAGTAACATACATTTTATGAATCTGAAACTGTGAAAGAAAAAGAATTAAAATGGAGAGTGAGAAAGAAACAGTTTATATATGAATATTCAATGTCTCATCAACTATGGATCATAAGAGAGTGAATTACTTGGTGGGGTGTTTTGTTTTTGGTTTGATAGGTTTATTGATGATAGAAGCAAAGGGAGAAGAAGAAGATGATGGTGATGTGCATAAATGGAAAGAATATTCAGGAATTTACAACTTTGGGGACTCAAATTCAGACACAGGAACCTTTTCTGCAGCATTTGCAATGGTTTTTCCTCCCAATGGTGAATCCTTTCCAGGAAATCTACCTAAAAGGAATTGTGATGGCCGTCTCATCATTGATTTCATCAGTAAGCACAAACCAACTTAAGAAATTCAGATTAATTTCATAAGAAAGGTTGATTTCTCCATTTATCTCTCTCATTCATGTTCTTTTTTCATTAGGTGAAGAGTTGAAGATGCCATACTTGAGTGCATATTTGGATTCCATTGATTCAAATTACAGTCATGGTGCAAACTTTGCAGCAGGTGGTTCATCCATTCGACAGACAGGCTTTAGCCCAATTTATTTTGGGCTTCAAATATCTCAATTCATACAGTTCAAGTCCAGGACAATGGCTCTCCATAATCAAACCTCTCACACCAGTTTGTTATCTTTCCTTTATTTATGTTGCTCAAGAGTAAATCAAAATTAGTCCAAATTCATTTCATTTTTGATTTTGCAAGAAGAAAATCATTCACTTTTTTTTAATACTACTATATTTGTATAGAATATTGTTGGAAACTTATTAATTATTTTGGTGTTATCTCCTCTTTCAATTACTTTTTTTATTCATCAGATTCAGATTCAAGATTTTATTTAAGAGAACTTAAAGTTGTATATATGTATGATGTATTTTGTATTATAGGAGTAGATGCATCTTTCAAAAGTAGGTTACCTGAGTCCATGGACTTCTCCAATGCCCTATACACCATAGACATTGGTCAGAATGATCTTAGCTTTGGTTTCATGAGCTCAGATCCAAAATCAATCAGATCAACAATTCCAGATATATTGAGCCAATTCTCTCTGGGATTGCAGGTAATGTGTTATTGCACTGATTTGTTGGGGAGTCATTACTGAGAAGAGTTACTGAAAAAGAAAACATTGAAAATGTGTTAAGGAAAATGAAGATTCTACATTCAACATTGTCACACTTAACCTACAATTCTAGATTCCCCTTTTGCTCAAACAAAGTACACAGTTTCATCCAACTCTTGTGTTGTTTGCTGCAGCAACTTTTCAATGAAGGGGCTAGGTTCTTTTGGATACATAACACAGGTCCAATTGGATGTTTGCCACGAAAAAACTTGATGAACCAGACCACACCTGAAGAGTTGGATTCTACTGGATGTAGAAAATTTGAGAATGAGATTGCTCAGGAGTTTAACAAGCAACTTAAGGACATTGTGTTTGAGCTAAGGAAAAAGTTAGCCAATGCCATGCTCACCTATGTTGATGTCTACTCAGCCAAATATGAACTAATAAAAAATGCAAGCAATCAAGGTGAAATTGTAGTTGTAATTTTAAGATAAAAATATGCTTTTAATGTCTCAAAATATTTTAAATCTGTACATTGATTTCAATAGAAACTACTTTGAAATGATTAAACTTTTGAGTAAAGGAGTTATTACACTTATACCTTGAAGGTTTGTATATGGCAGGTTTTGTTAATCCAAAGAAGTTCTGCTGTGGCACAAGCAGTGTGATCCATGTGGATTGTGGAAGAAAGAAGATTAAAAATGGAAAAGAAGAATACTGCAAATGTAAACATCCATCAAAGTACATTAGTTGGGATGGGGTGCATTACTCTGAAGCAGCAAACCAATGGCTTTCCTCTTTCATTTTGAATGGCTCTTTCTCTGATCCACCACTTCCTATAGGGATCCTTCCTTCTTAGGGTTAAAGAAACCTCTAACTTTATGGTTTCCATAGATTTTATTAATTTGAATACGAAACTATGAAAAAAAAATTATACGATAATATATACAAATGAAGTGTGGTATAATAAATCTAAAGAAAGGGAATATAATAGATTTAATAAATTTATTGGAATAAATTTTGATACCATTTCTATTATAAATTTTGAATAAAGTTAATTCTAAAATATAAAAAAGATTTTTTTTTAAGTATACTTAATTAAAAATAACATCAACATGTTATAGATTAAGATTAAGATGAATTGCATTAACTAATTTTTAATTATAGTCTAATTTAATTAATTAAATATGAAATTTATTTAACTTTCACAAAGAAAAAATAAAATTAATTTGTAATTATCATTTAAAAAAGTGTTAATTGGACATGGGCTATTTTTGAGATGGAAGATGATCAATTAATTTCTAATTTTATGTTGAATTTAACAGTTATATGTTATTATTGTAAGAAAAACTAATAATTTTTTACTATATACATATGTGCTAATACATAACTTAGGTTTTTTTTTTCTCGAATGATATATATAAAATATTTGGTTCAAAATTAAATGAAATTATCTTTTGTTTTTATGTCACATAAGTTAGTCTTTTTCTAATTTGGGCCCATGAATATTTATACTAGTTGCCCTACATTAATAATGTTACCTTTTCTTGACATGAAACAATCACAATCAATTAAAACTATTTGTATATGAAAATGTATAATAAGTGGTTTCTCTTTTTCTTTCCTTTCTCCCGTATCTCTTATCTCTTATCTCCTATCTTTAAAAAATTAAAAATATTTCAATCAATCTAAATCACAAAAATATCGAAGAACATGAAATCAAACCTGTCATTATATTAATGCATGCATACGTATTCAAATGAAAGCACAATATTTTTGAATTAAGTACTTATGATTCTTCAAGTTAGGGAGTGCAACTATGACCACAATCTTCAAACTAAAACCTTTTGTACCGACAGACAAATATTTGCTAAGATTGCCCTAAAAATGCCCTAAAAATGGTGTTGTTTAATGAATATGGGTGCCCCCAACAACTCAGCCATGTGCATATGAAGAAACAAAGGGACATGCGTGTTCAAAAGAGGATGTAACAACTCAAACAAATGCACATGAAGAAATAATGTTATGTGTTTCAGATATTATCTCAGCAACAGCTTCAAAGAAATTTGATGTCGGGAATGAATAAATGTTTGTTTGGAAAGAAAAAAAAAAATAAAGTGAGATTTTTTTTCTAATGTTGCAGTTGCTATACTGTATATAGTATATGAAAACTTAAAATAATTTTTCTTCGAAAAAGTAAATGATTTTTTATTCTTAAAGAAAATGGAAATAATGCTTATATAAATATCACTTAACTTTGACTAATCTGTGTGAGTATTGATAAGATGTTAAGGAAAGAGAGAAGAAAAATCTCTTGAAATAAGGAAAAGTTAAAGTAATTTTGCCGACACTAAAAATACTTTGATATTTGGAACAACCTAAATTTAAATCTCAATTATGCAACAATCAATCATGTGGAACATATCTTCTCCAAATGAAGTCAAACTTTGTTTCTTTTCCAAATTACTTTATGTGCTTCAATTCCTTCTCGCGCCACACAGAAGCTAATTATTATTTTAATCTATAAATTTTTAGTATTTTTCAAATCAATTCGTATATAGTGATTAAAAATCTATTTTGTGTACAAATCAATATTAAAAATTTATAAAGAAACTTCTCTAATAAATTAGTCATAATTTATAAAAAAAATTAATCTTTTTTCTCTTAGAAAATTTTGAAGAAACTCATCCAAAATTATTTTGGAAGAACTAACTTCACCACATAGGTGGGTGGAAGCAATGATTCAAGATGTGAATTGTGAAGTAATTAGTTAGTAATAGTTTAGGCATTGACATTGAAAGATTTGAGATAACACCTAATTAATTAATGTATTTCGGATTGAAAGATTTGAAATAATTACCTAATTAATTAATGTATTTCGGATTATGTTGCACGTACATTGATACGAACATTAAGTATGACATGATTTGAGAATATGACATTTTTATTTTTTATTTTTTAAATAGGGTATCAATACGACAATTGATATTACTTAAAATATAATTAATTATTTTCTTTATTTCTTATTCTTTTGATAAGATAATAATCTCATTAGTTAAAAATAAGTAAATATTTGTATAAATTTTTTTACTTGGGAAATCTTATTGCCTCTTAATTTACCTAGGACTTATTAACAAGACAGATAATGTTTGTGTGAATTAATGTAAGTCCCTGTCAGGATTAAAAGGAAATCTTATTGTATCCTTTTTGAGTTCGTTGAATCTAATTCATATAAACTCTTCCTTTAACAAACAGCTTATAACAGAGATTCCAAATATTTATAATAATTATATATTATATATATAAATATGTTCTTCTGCAGAATGCAGATAGTTTTTCTGATACAAAAGCAAGCTAGCTGAGAGCCTGAGACAAGATTCATGGATCTCTAAAAGCAATACATGAACGTCTGGTTGAACATTCCAAGATCATGATGAAACACAGCACAAACTACAAATACAAATTTTGGTGGTGGTCACATCGAATCGGAGAACGCAGTTGCTACATATATACACAAATGGTTCATTCATTGAGTTGGTTGATTCAGAGAAATGGAGAACCACCATGTCGTCCTGCACAACCCCTTTATTCATGATTGAAGCAAAAGCCACACCAACACATAGGTTGGAGTTTTCTGTCAAGAGAAAAACACTGACACAGCAATCATGATCAGGCACGGCACATGTAGTAATATGGAGCACACCTTGCCCACTTCAGCAACTTCCAACATTGTCCCTTGTTCTTGTTCTTGTTCTTGGTGTTGTTGTTGGATTTCTTGGAAGAATGACCAAACTCTGATTCGTTTCTGTTCAGCATCTCCCACATCACTTGAATGTCCTCATACTCACATGCCCTCACATCATGCCTTAGCTTCAGTAACCCTGCAAATTTGTTCCCCAAACACATTCATCTAGTTAAGCAACTTTGTAGCTATTTTATGAACTCTAACTTCACTTCAACCATGTTTCTCCTATCTTAAAACCAACACATAGAAATTCAGAATTTGTCCACATACACTTATTCAAGAAGACATCTTTTTTCAATGAAAATTTTCTCGACATACACCATTACAACACATTTTACTCTAAAATTATTAATGAACAGAGACATTGCTCTTACATCATATTCCTCAAAATTTCCAGCATCTACCACTATTTCACTATTTCTCCTTTCTGTTAGGTTAACCAAGGAGGGGCTAACACTGGAGAGATTTTTAACAAATGAGAATAAACTACAGCTATATAGATTTTCAACAAATGAGAATAAACTACAGCTATATAAGTGAATACGACTCCACCTCTTACCCAAAACCTTAAGGCTACATGTATTTGTGTCTTTCTCCTTTATATACTATTCAACATTCCCATTCCCATTCCCATTTCTACGCAATGTGGGATTCCAACTCACCTTGAACTCCAACACTTTCTACTAACAAAAACTCATACTTCTCATACAAAATTCATCAAACAACCAAATCAAAACAAGTAAAACCACTTGACTACTGACCACTACAACACATTCAAAACTCAAAAGTCCTAACCACACTTAAAATTATCATACCCTTTTCGAAATAAAAAAATATAGAAACTGATGAAAAGAGATTGTAATTATCAGAGAACTTTACCATTTTTGCGAATCCGGAGGCGCGTGGCGACGCCAAACCAAACCCGTCGAACGGGGTACATCATGTTCTGCCACCACTCCACCCGCCGAGAAACTTTCATCTCCTCCATCATCTTCACAATGCTATAATTCAAGAAACAAATAAAAAAATTAAAAGAATTAAGAATTGCTTTACCCTTTCAAATGAAAAAGTCGAAAGTGAATGCAGAATCAGAAGCTTAGCATTTGACAAAGAGATAAAGAGAATTGAATTAACAAAAACACGGAATCGGTTGGAACAAGAGAGGAACAAGAACTAACTGAGAATTTCGAGGTTGTGTTTTCCGTTCCTCGGCGAAACGGAGGGACAACTCAACGAGGTTGTGAGGAAGGAACGAGGTTCGTTGTGTTCATAAAGTGGTGTTGTCAACGAACTGTTGTAACCGACAGAGCCATCGTGGGTTTGCCACGTGGCAGAATCTAGAACCGTTGCTGAGCTGTGAGGTGTCTCGTTGAGATTACGACTTTTTCGAGTGTGTGGAGAGCAGCTATTGGTGGTTGCTTCCTTTGCTTCGTACAGCCATGTGACCATATCTTCCAACTGGGCCCCACCTGCCAGATATTTTTTACTAAAAAATTATATATTCTCGTATCATAAATAAAACTAAATTTACATAAATTATAATAATAAGATTTTTTTTTAATGTTTTAATAAAGTATTTACAGAAAAAAAATGTCTCTAAATAGGTGTTATTTTAGCTTTGTAATGTAGTATTGATTATTCATCTGATAATATTAATAATTAACAATAGAAATTAAAAAAATTAACTATGAAAAGATAAATATTATAAAAGTATTATTTTTTATATTTAACTTTAAAACAAATCTTAGAAAAATCGTTATAATACGGAAGAATATTATTTGAATTTATGTGTGGTAAACGTTATTGGTCCCACTTATGAGATTTTTATTGGGTAATTTGGGCCCAACGGAAGAACGAACCAATCAACCAAACCAAACATTTGCTATCCGTTACAAAATGTTTCATCCAAACGGGATTTCAAACAAAATGAGTGGAGTAAAGCTAGATTCAAAATTAATATGAGTATTTGTTAGAATTTTTTTTAATATATATAAATATATATTTTAAATTAAAACCTATTTAAATGCATTCTTATGATTTTACTAATAAAAAATAATATATTAACAAGTCAATATATTGAGCTAAAGGTTTTTTATTTTACCTTAAGTCTAACTAACTAAACTAAAAAATGACTTAAATTAGTCTTAATGTAAACTAGGTTATATTATTATAAAATAAAAATTTATCATTTAATTTTACCCTAAGTCTAGCATTACATTCAACATTAAAAAAAGAAAAAGGAATCATTATATTATTATTAAAGAAAAATTTCTAATGATCCAAAATTATCCATGATAAATATTTTGAGAGATGTTTTTCAACCATTTAAGAGAATTTTTATCTATTATATCCTCGAAAAGTTACATAGAATTTTTCCCTAAGTTTTTATTTATAAAAATTGTAGTGGCGAATTAAAAGAGTATATTGGGCTTTTTTATCAACCTTCTCAGGGAAAGCCTTCTTCAGTGGATGCATTTCTAACCACCACTCACCTAAAAAAACTGTCCAATTCCTTGGTAGTTTCTTTCATGGCCTCCAAAATTTAAATACCAAAAGTTTGAATTATTTTTATTTCAAATTGTTAGTAAAATTTCTCTCATGATCACTTTCTTAACTTTTACATTTTTATTTACTTTGAACCCAAATTTGTATTAGCCCCACAAGTTTGAGAGGAGTTAAAATTACAAAGATAAACTACAAAGATAACAAGTACTTTTAATGAAAATACAAAGATTGATAACAAGTATACATAATTTATGAGAGAAACTAAGATAGCAAGTAATGAAAATACACTATGATCACGTAGCTAACACAAGGATAACTTAACAAGTAGGAGATAGACGTGGTTTAATGAGAATCTCAAGTGGAGTGGCTTTATTGCTGGTTAATCCAAAGGTCTCGGTCATATCAATAGGATCAGTTGATGGACTTAAAATTTCAAAAGAATGCAAAAAACTAGCAAGAATGAAATGCACCATTTGAAGGCTAAACGATATTCCAGGACAGATTCTTCTACCACTTCCAAATGGTAATAGCTCGAAATGTTGACCTCTCATGTCAATATCTTTGTGAGTGGTAAGAAACCTTTCTGGTTTGAACTCCAATGGATCTGACCAAACACTAGGATCTGTGTGAATCTTCCAAAGATTTGTAATCAGATGGGTTCCTTTTTTTATCTTATAGCCACTTAAAATGCAATCATCTGTGAATTCACGTGGTCCCGAGAGAGGACCAGGGGGATGCAATCTTAGAGTTTCTTTGACTATAGCTTGAAGATATATTAACTTACTTATATCAGACTCACTTATGCACTTATCTTTTCCAACTTGAATGTCTAGTTCAGCTTGAACTGTTTCCAATACCAAAGGGTTTCTCAAAAGCAAACATATTGCCCATGTAAGAACAGTATTACTTGTGTCAGCTCCTCCTGAAATCATTGCCTGCAATTTCAAAAGAACATATCATTTCGATTTCAAATGAACAACATTGATTAGACTGATGTTAAACCGACGAAGTAAAATATATTTACTGTTATCTAAAGTAAGTTATAGACTAAAATTTTATAATATATAAATGATTTTGTCTGATAGTTTTGTTAAATTTTGTTGAAGTTTCACATTTTGAAAGGATTATATATGTGTAAATTTCAGCATATACATACCAGTACAGTGGATTTGATCATGGTATCTGCATCGACCCCATCAATTGTGCTTCCATCAAGCAAGGAAATCATCACATCCATGAAATCTTGAACTCCATCAACCTTCTCACCGAGAGCCTTGTCTTGTCTATGTTTCTCTAACCACTCACCTAAAATACAATCCAATTCCTTGGCAGTTTCTTTCATGGCCTTCTCATGGCCTCCAAAATCAAACCATCTCAACCAAGGTATAGCATCTCCCACTGTGAACACCCCCAACAGACGCATGAATTCCGCCACAGCCTTCACACATCTCTGTGCCTTCTCATCATCCACGATTTGAGCACCAAAATATCGCTTCCCAACGATCATTCGAAAAACCATGTTGAATACCAAGTGAGAAAACCATTGCTTCAGATCCACCAACACATAGCCAGACTCATTCTTTTGGCTGTGCCAAAGATTATAAAGATCTTTGATGGAGTTCTGAACTTCTGAGACTCGAACATGTTGTAGCTGCTCCACTCGGCTATTGGCGAGGATCTCTAACGTTGCTATCTTTCTCAGTTCACGCCAATATAGACCATAGGGTGAAAACCCAAAGACGGTTTGGTTGTAGGTCAAGTGTTCAACGGCAACAAGCTTGGGGCGAGAGGAAACGACCATGTCGTTTGTTGTGAAGCATTCCTTTGCTACTTCCCAGTTGTTGATTACCAAAGCCTTTTTGAGACCTAGTTTGATGCTGAATACGGGGCCATATTTGTCAGCCAAAGCACCCAAAGTTCTGTGGGGTGTTTGTGAACCCCTCAGCAATGGAAGGTGACCAAGTATTGGCCTTGCACCTGCAACTGTGGGAGCCTCATTACCTTGAAAAAATTTGAAGGGATTGTAAAAATATAAAAAGAAGAGGATTAGAGAAAGAAGTCCAATGGTAGTAGTATTCAGATAATTTAGAACAAAATCCATTTGAGCTAATTCAGGTTGTGTATAAGTTGAGCAGGAATGTTGTCTTTAAATAGATCATTCATTTTTACAAAGAGAAGGAAAAGCTCAAGTGGATGGATAGGTGAAAAGGGTTACATTTTTGTCTGTGATATAAGAAGTCAAAGCCATGTGTTGAACTCAGTTAAAGACATTAGATAAGTTCATGACAACAAAAATTTCAGTTCGATTTTTTCAAAACTCGTGTACAGAGAAGAAGAGATTATTTTTCAAGACTTCACAGAGTGTTATGGATAAAGTTGCCTAATCGATAAAGAGATAATATACATCTTCTTCACCGTTCTTCTTCCAAAAATACTTCAATATCCAATTTTAATAAATATTACAAATTTTTTCTTAAAATGGAATGTTTACATGGACTTGAATTCTGATGATAAATGAGTTGTCCAAATTGCGTTGCAGCAAGAGTGCCCCACTGTGCTTTTTATGCACTAAATTTTGCTGTGAAGATTATAAGGTTTGAAAGAGATTGGTAACTAAAAAATGGTCCTAATCAATTTCCTCTGTGTAAAGGCAAAAACTGCAATGTAATGCAAGTACTCAATCTATCTTAAGAAAATCTATTATATTTTATTTCTCTGTTATAAATATGTTTGTATCTTATAGACATAAATGATCTTTGATTTTAATTTTCTATTTTTTATTTTACTTTTTAAAATAAAAATTGTTATTTTTAGTTCATCTAATTGAATTTATATTAATTTTGGTATTGATTTATATACTTTTTCTTTTTATCCTTTAAAAAAGTTGAAAATATATTTTTAATTTTTGATATTTTAATATAGATAAATAATGTGACCAAAAAATTCAACGATAGAGATAAAAGTGCACCGCCAAATTTTGTCCTCAATCTAGAAGATAAGGTTTGAAAAAAAGGTGACTATAAATGGAAGGATTTTACATTGTCGATCTATACTTGCAACAAATCAAAGACTAATTATGATGTGGTGAAAAGAAAATGTTTATGACAGTATAATTATAATTATTGATACTTTTTTTATCTATGTTATGAGATAAAAATTTATAAAAATTTTATTGTGTTATAAACATAGAAGTTATAAAAAATTAATAATTTATATGGAGCTGGTAAACCACTCTTTTGAACGTTCACTAATTGTTATGATTTGATTGAAATTTCTTTGATAACTACGGTCAAAGGCTGGTTGTTTCTTGATGTTATAGCATTTTTGTTTGTTAGTAGATACTGAAGTTCAATCAATTATGGATGTGCATATGAATAGTTATGAATTGAAATTTTCATATCGATTCAAATTTAACAAAGATTAAATTTAAAATTTAAATACATTTAATTATCTAAACTGTTCTAGTTTAATTTAAATTAAATTTATATTGTTTTAATAATTTAATTTAGACAAAAATTCACATTAAAATCGAAATTATTATATCTTATAAATTAAAATTAATTTTTATTTACATTAGTTTAGTTGTTTATAGATTTATTAAGTAATTAGGATATTTTTAAAGTCAAATTAATAATTTTGGGAGAGAGACTCTTAATGGTTTAACAAAGGATATAATTATTCAATGATTTTAATTAAGTATTACTTTTTTATACTATTTAATTATTTTTGTTATAAAAAGTTTCTCAACTTTTTTATCTTCTGAAAATATAAACACTGTGTATATTTCATGTATTCTGTCCATTCTAATATGATAACTTATTTTTATTAACATTTTTTATTATCTTTAATATTAGTCTTAAGAAAATAAATAATAATTTACATGATGAAGAAAATTTATTATTAATATAATGATGGATAACATTTTAATTGAAATTAACCCCGTAACTCTTAAAGTATGGTTCAAATTAAAGAGATGCTTTCAACATTTTTATATGATATATCATCATTAAAGTTAATAAAATTGGTTAAGTATATAATCAAGATCTAAATCTTTATTTAGAAAATAGAATTAGATATCACATTTACAAAAATTAAATTCTAATGAAAAAAATATAATATTTCTCTCATCATAATTGTATAATGACTTTTTCTCTTTTCTCTTCTTTCAATATTTGTTGCTGTCATAAGCCTCTCATTTTCAAACTCTTCTGTCAAATGGGACCTAATAAGCTTTTCTATTTGAAACTTGTGCACATAGCAAGAGAATCTAAACCCAACAAAACCTTCCAAAAACAAATGTTGAAGTTTCACGTTTTGAAAGGATAATAAACTGTAAATTCAACATATACATACCAATACACTGGATTAATTTGATCATCGTATCTGCATTCACACCATCAATTGTTCTCCCATCAACCAAGGAAATCATCACATCCATGAAGTCTTGAACTCCATCAATCTTCTCACTGAATGCCTTTTTTAGTCGATCTTCCTCTAACCACTCACCTAAAATACAATTCAATTTCTTGGCAGTTTCTTTCATGGCCTCCAAAATCAAACCTTCTCAACCAAGGAATAGCATCTCACACTGTGAACACCCCCAAGAGACGCATGATTCCGCCACACATTTCTCTGCCTTCTCATCATCCACGTTTGCAGCATCGAAACATCGCTTCCCAACGACCATTCGAAGAACCATGTTGAATGCCAAGTGAGAAAGCCATTGCTTCAGCTCTTTGATGGAGTTCTGAACTTCTGAGACTCGAACATATAGCAGCTGCTCCATTAGGCGATTGGAGAGGATCTCTAACGTTGTAATCCTTCTTAGTTCACGCCAATAGGGACCACAGGGTGCAAACCAAAACATGGCTTGGTTGTAGGTCAAGTGTTCAACGACAACAAACTTGGGGCGAGAGGAAACAACCATGTCGTTTGTGGAAGCATTCTTTTGATATTTCCCCGTTGTTGATTACCAAATCCCTTTTGGAACCAAGTTTGACGCTGAATATTGGTCCATGGTCCATATTTGTCAGCCAAAGCACCCAAAGTTCTGTGGGGTGTTTGTGACCACTCAGCAGCAATGGAAGGTGACCAAGTATTGGCCATGCAACTGCAAGTATGGGAGCTTCTTTCTTCTTTACTTGAGCAGATATGAAGGGATTATGCAGAAACAAATAGCAGAGAATTAGAGAAAGAAGAGCAATGGCAGTGGCGTTGAGGTAATTTAGAACCAACTCCATTAATGTACACTGATTGTTATTCATTGCAACTGTTTTCTTTTCTTATAGAGATGTGTGGAGTCCAGATAAGATAAGGGTGGAAAGAACGTATATTTATATGATTGTGATTGCGAGATAAAATTTTAGTTATAAAACGTGTATGTATTTCGTTTTTTAAAAAAGTTAATATTAATTACAATTTTATTTTGAAAATATTAGTTAAATAAATAAATAAAATTTGTAATGATTAATCAACGTAAAAAAATTCTATTTTCCATATTTATAGGTAACTTTTTCTATTAATATATTACAAATTTTTCATTTAAGAATTGCTTTTCAATTTCATAAATGAATCTTTTCAATTTCATGAATCTGTGAAAAATATTTTACAAATTTTTTTTTTTTATAAATAAATTTATAAAAAAATTTCATAAAAATAAATTTTAAAAAAATATTTAATAGATAATTAATTATTTAAAAAAATTCGTAAAAAATATTTAATAAATAAATAAACGAGTTAATGTTTCATATTTAATAATTTAAAAAGTTTCTTTATTTTATATGTTAAATTAAAATTTATTAATTTATACTTTTTTATAATAGAATCATATATTTATATTTATTTTTCATTTTGTCACCCAACATAAAAACGAATAAAACCCTAAACAACAATAAAAATTACTCAAATCACGCCAGATATAACCCTTTGTCTTCAAAAATAAAAATATTAAAAAATCCTTAAGTCTCTTAAATGAGATAATATAATGTAAATATATTTAAATTAAAATTATGAAAAAGGATAAAATAATTATTTATCCATATGAGCTCCTGAAAACAATCTTTAAGGTCTCAATCATAACACAGTTAATAACTTAATGGTTATCTATTAATTTTATTTTATGCATTTAATTCCTTTTTATGATAAGTAATTTTTAGACATGGTTTGGTAGGAAAAGAAAGATATAAAGAACTAATAAAGAAAGAAAAAAGAGGAGAAAGTATTTCAGGTTTTTGAGACAGGAGAAAAAATATATCGAATTGAAAGTAAATGGTTTTTTTCTTCTCAAATTTGATTGGGTAAAAAATAATAAGAGAAAAAGAAAATATATATTTGTTAAAAAAACTTTCCATAAACAAAATAAAATATAATAAAAAGAATAACAATACAAAATATTTTCTAAACAATGCAAAAGTATATATAGTCAGCATACAATATAAATTAAAATAAATTTAATGAATTAAAAACTTGAAATAAATAAATAAATTATAAATTATTTTACCAAAATTTTCTTTCTTTTTCTTTGTAATTTGTAATGGACAAAATTTGTTATGTAATCCACTAAAGTATTATTTTTCTTATTTCTATCTAAATCAAAAGGAAATACCTTTTTTTTTTCTTTTCTCATTTTTCATACAAACTAGGTAGTGTTGGGGTTTGATGAAGAAAAAAAAAAAGGAGAGAAAATTAAAATTTAAAAAATAAGAAAAAATAAGGACTCTAATTTTGGTTTCTAAAAGTATTTTCTTTTTCAAAAAAAATTCAATTTTTTTATTAATAAAAAAAAAATCTTCTCTATCTTTATTTCTCTTGGCTAAACATACCATTAATTAGTTATTGGTTATTTTGATAAACTTATTACCAATGTATATTTTATCCCAAGTAAATTAAAGAAAAAAAGTATTTGAGAACATGAATTGAAACAATCATTTGAACAGAATCCTAATACATCTCAAACAACAACTTTATTAACTTTGATAATAACTATGTTAAAACTTACTTTTAAATGATTCATAGAATAAAACTAATAAATTATTTCAAGTGAGGTGAAAGAGGAATGTGGGAATTGAAAGAGGAAGATAACAACTTGCATTAAAAACTGTGTTCTTAGGAAAACATCCATGTAGTAGTGTTCCTCTTCTACCGACAGCTTCTTTAGCAATTCAATTGGCACCACAAAATTTTTGTCCTGAGGATAACGTTTGGCTGAAAAGAAGATAACTTGATGCATCAATTTCCTCATCTTTCTCGAGGTAGAAAGCATTGTTGAATTTTTCCCAAATTGCAGATGGACATTGGATTTAATCATACCATCCTTCCTTCCTTTTCTATACAGACATTACAATATGGTGGGTCTGACTCTTACCATTTTAGGGTTTAGGAAAAAAAACAGAGATTTGAATTACGATGATGGCGAGTTTATGATCTGGGATAGTACTTTTTTAAAATTAAAAAATTGAGAAAAATAAAAAATATAATTTCAAACTTAAACTTAATGTTATTATGAAGGAACAATATCCTTAAATTCAAGGGTATGACTATATTCAGCAACCAAAATTTTATTGGCACTCTTCCATATAAGTTATAAGAGACTAATCTTCCATGAACAAATATGTAACTTAAGAAATTCATGGTATGACAAGATTCTGAAACAAAATTTTGATTGCCATTCATCCTTATAAGTTATAAAATGCAGAGTAATCTTCCTTGAACAAATATGGAAATTAAGAAATGAACACATATGCAAATTAAAAAATAATCTAAATATTGAGAATTCATATCCTTGATTTCATCCACAGAGACAAACGATGGAGATGGATGTAATATCAGAACAGCTTGGATTAGTCTGGAACAGTGATTGAGATGCATATTTTCATGTTTTAAACCTCTTTCTATATCAGTTCTTATTTGAACCGATGTAAGAAAGATCTTTTTTACATATGTTTATATTAGATCTTCTTCACTCAGTTACGATATAATCGTTGTGAACGAGTTTTGTAAAATTGTTATAGCATCACTTTCTTATTATTTGTATGAGGCTATGCTAATACGTATACTCTGTAATTTGCCTCTGGCTTCCATTTATTGCATGTCAGTCAGGGTTAAGCCGTCGAGAAATTCATTCATACAATAAATCCAAAGCACCCTTGGAAATAGGGAATGCACATGTCCATTTCATCCTACTTTTATGATAATAGCTTCTCCTAGAAATTGCAAACCAACTCAGAGATACAAATAAATTCGTTACAAGACCACATTGTTGCATGACAACTAAATATGTGACATAAATCTAGCTAGGAACAAAAATATAACATGTTTAAATAAGATTTTCAAAGGAAGAGTCGTTTTAACTTTATAGAATAGACCACAAACCATGACTCTATTGGACAATATACAACAAATCACACAAGCATAGTTTTAAAGTGAAGCTAGGAACAGCAATTTTAGCCGCAAAATAAAGACAAACTCATCAGAATCACATCGGTCGCATATGTCCACAATTTCCACCAATGTCAAGCTTACAACCTTGACTACAAGCATAATAAATTAGAACCTTGCACAATACTAAACATAAGGATTATAAATCTTCATAAAAGTTTGGAGATAGACGTGGTTTAACCAAAACCTCGAGTGGAGTAGCTCTAGTGTTGGTAAATCCAAAGAACTCAGTCATATCAATAGATTCAGCCGAAGGATTCAATATGTCAAAGGAATGTAACAAATTAGCCAAAGTGAAATGGATCATGTGTAAGCCAAGGGACATTCCAGCACAAATTCTTCTCCCACTTCCAAAGGGTAACAACTCAAAATGGTGACCTCTAAGATCAACATCTTTGTGAGTGGTGAGAAACCTTTCTGGTTTGAATTCTAATGGATCTGACCAAACATTAGGGTCTCTGTGGATCTTCCACAAGTTATGCATTAGTCTAGTTCCCTTTTTGATGTGGTATAAGGTGCAATTTTCTGTGAATTCATGAGGTGATGAAAGAGGTGCTGGTGGATAAAATCTTAATGTCTCTTTAACTATTGCTTGAAGATACACAAGTTTACAATTTACAACTAAGTCACAGATCCTTTCAGCTACGAAAATTATTCACACAACTTCACAAACATGGAGAATTAAGAAAAAAAGAGCAACTGATATATATGTAACAATTTTGAGCACATGTTGATGGACCACAAACAGTGTACATAACTATCACAATACTCGCTGAGGCATTTATTCAACAGTTCATTGGCAGAAATACATAAGTTAGCTGAATGAATAGTGGCGATGAATGGCCTGAGTACTACGAGCTCAGTAGGAGATTCGTTGTTGTGGTGCCTGAAATAGGAATCGAGAGGTGGTGCATATAACAATGGAGCCACCAATGGAGGGTCAGAGAAGGAGTTCATACCTCATGTCACGAGTGCCACAATCCATTATCATAATGAAATTTAGTGGAAAGGTGGAAGAATCGATGTTAGTTTATTCTCTTTCATTATCAAGCCATGAATCTATTCCTACTTCAACCAAAAGAAAGACAAGATAGCAAGTAGAATGAGTGTGAAAGCATTTTGAATTGAGTATAAGCGAACTGGTCCATTCCATTCAACTTGGTCCACCTTGACTTATTTGTTAAATTCAGAAAATTTGACCTTATCCACTCCACCTTAAATAAAAAGAATTAAACAAAAACACTTATTTCAAATTACTATTTCATGACAACTAAATGATTGCCACATAACACTTTCAAATGAAGACTCGATTTAATTGACTTAAAACATACCTAAAGTATCACTCTTGGACAACAATCAATAACTAAGAATCACACTCAGATTACTATTTGCAAATTGCAATCAGCAACTGCAATTATAGCCGTAAAATATACCTGTCAAATTTTTATGACAAACTGTAACCGCTACCGCTACCATAATTTAGAACATGCACACTACTAACATAAGGATTACAAAGCTTCATAATAGTTTGGAGATAGACGTGGCTTAACCAAAACCTCAAGTGGAGTAGCTCTAGTGTTGGTGAATGCAAAGAGCTCAGTCATATCAATAGGTTCAGCAGCAGGATTCGAGATGTCAAAGGAATGCAACAAATTAGCCAAAGTGAAATGGGTCATCTTTAAGCCAAGGGACATTCCAGCACAACTTCTTCTCCCACTTCCAAAGGGTAACAACTCAAAATCGTGACCTCTAAGATCAACATCTTTGTGAGTGGTGAGAAACCTTTCAGGTTTGAATTCTAATGGATCAGACCAAACACTAGGGTCTCTGTGGATCTTCCACAAGTTATGCATAAGTCGAGTTCCCTTTTTGATGTGGTAGCCACCTAAAGTGCAATTTTCTGTGAATTCACGAGGTGATGAAAGAGGTGCCGGTGGATACAATCTTAATGTCTCTTTAACTATTGCTTGAAGATAAACAAGTTTGCTTATATCTGACTCTCTTATGTATCCATCTTTGCCAATATGCATGTCAATTTCTTCTTTAGCCTTTTCCATTGCAAGAGGATTTCGCAATAGCAGACTAAGTGCCCATGTAAGAGTAGCAGCAGTTGAATCAGTTCCTCCCAAGATCAATTCCTACAAATATGTTCAAGCTTTATCAAAAGAGAATTTCTTTGTATGTCTTATTTTTATTATTCGCATGTCATTAGTATTTAATTATCACAATTCAAACTTTAAATATATTATACTACTTACCAGGGTAGTGGCTTTGCATATGGTATCAGCATCAAACCCATCAATCTGAGCTCCATTAAGTGCTGAAATCATCACATCCATGAAGTCTCGATCGTCTTTTACCTTTCCACCTAAACCCTTCTTCTCACGGTGCTCCTCCAACCACTCGCTCAACAGATTATCCATTTCCTCAGCCGTTGCTTTCATGGCCTTCTCATAGCCCCCCAAATCCAACCACCTCAAACAAGGAACCCCATCAGCCATAGTGAAAGTCCCCATCAAACGCATGAACTCGCTTATGTTCCTCATAAACCTTTCTGCCTTCTCCTTTCCCTCCACATGCACCACGCCAAAGTACCTCTTCCCCACCACCATCCTCACTACCATGTTGAAAGTCAAATGAGCAAACCACTCTTTCATGTCCACCAAAGTAGTAGTACTATAACTAGATTCGTTATTGTTATTGTTGTTTACTCCAGTATAACATAAATTGAAGAGCTCTTTGACTGAGGTTTGAACCTCTGAGATACGAATGTGGCTGAGTTGCTCTATTCTGCGGTTGGAGAGAAACTCAAAAGTCACAATCTTTCGAAGCTCTCGCCAATAGGGTCCGTATGGTGCCAACCCTACGAAGGCTTGGTTGTACGACATGATTTCCACGGCAACGAGTTTTGGGCGTGATGAGACTGCAAGGTCGTTTCTGGTGAAGAGTTCCTTGGACATTTCCCAGTTGCTGAGCACCAAAGCCTTCTTCACACCAAGCTTGATTGTGAACAAGGGTCCATACTTATCAGCCAAAGCACCCAAAGTTTTATGGGGTGCTTTTGAACCATTTAGCAGTGAAAGATGACCAAGTATTGGCCATGCACCTTTCACTATTGGAGCCTGCTTGCCACGAGAATTTCTATGATATAGAAAGAAAAATAAGAAGACTAGAGAAAGGAATGAAGCAATAAAAGTAGCATTTAGGGTTAAGCTGTTTAGGAGAGAATCCATTTTGGTTGTTATGGTGGAATGGAATATCTTGAAAGTGTTTTCTATTTTCTGCTTTTTATAAGGAGAAGATGGGTCTGGGTTTTTGTGAAGAATAGCCGCCCCATGCATGGTTGGACCAATATGAAGTCATTTTCATTATATTTGGAAAAGTCAGAATTATTTGATCTGCAAGGATTAAATCTTCCTGGATGGTTCTGCATAATTGAGACAAAAAATGAGGTTGAATGCTATTTCGTTTCTTTTCCCTTTCCAAACTTCACTGCATACTTTTGTCATTATTTGTTACCTGAAGTAAAATTAATGTATTATATTTTTCTAATAAAATAAACAAATTTTGAATTTCATTTTTATGAAAAAATATATTTTTCTTAAACTATTATTTTTCTTGTTAGCGAGAATAGATAAAATACAAAAATAATAATATACAATAAATATATTATTTTGCAGAAATATTAAAATTATTTTTTATTTCTTGTGTAAAATCAATACTTTATAAATACTTTTATTTTGCTTTATAAAGTTGGAAGAAGAGTGAATAAAATGACAACCTTGGTGAACAAGGATACTTGACCAGCAAGGACAAGATTCTTGTATTTTTATTGACTCATCTGACCAAAAACAAGACCCACTCAAACGGTGTGGGTAGTGACGTTTACACTTTTTTTAAGAATCAATAGAAAGCAAAAGAAATGGAAAAACTAGAGAATATTATAATTCATTTGTTGAAATAATCTATATAAATCTTATTTACGTGTTGAGGTAAAATCTCTTCAAATTCATAAGTGAAATTAATATGATGCATAGGAGGAAGTAATTAATGAATACAAGAGTATATATATATATATATATATATATATAAATTAGTCATTAAAATACCCTTTTGTTATATACAAATTATTGAATATAACGTCAGGTTTAACAATACCAATTCCTAAAATATATAGTAGTAATTCATAAAAATAACTAACATTTTTTTTATTAGTAGTAAATCGTTAATATCCACTATATTATTGTGGTCGTTAAATATTGTGATTATATTTCCTTTTTTTGTATTATTAAATTACTATCTCATAATTAATTTCAATAATTTCCCAAAAAGAAAAATATTTATTTGTCAAATCCATTTTAATAATAATAATAATAATAATAATAATAATAAAACCCTAATCAGTTTATGTTTAATGTGGGTGTCAATAATATATATCGATACTCTTTCAAAAACGTGATGGTGTTATACAATTTCACCACCAAGTTAACAACTAGCCAACACAACACACTTATGATGCACTTGAACTATTCAACTGAACTCATCAAGTGCAGCAACATCATATCACTATCAAGTTCTAATTCCATAACCATATAGAGCTTGTATGCCATCTACATCATCTTGACTTAGATCTCTCTTCACCCCTTCATAACTAGGGTACATAATTGACCCTGGAACACTACTGTGTCCTAGTCCTAGAAGGTGACCTATTTCATGCAGAGCCACCGTATGCAAATCAATTCCCCTTCTTGTTGGTGGTGGTGGTGGTGGTGGTGGCCTTCTAGGAGTCACCCTCCTCCAACCCCAACCCCAATCCCAATCCCAGACCCAATTCCCACCTGTCCCAACATTCTGACTCGTTATTGGGTCGGTACTCCATGACTCATCAGCATCAAAGTGTAATCTTCCATCTTGTGGTGCAAAAGTGTGGGCTAAAACCTGACCCGACCCATCAAATGGGTGCCCGTCACCATGGTCTCCACGATGAAATCCTAAGACTATGTTAGTCGGGTTAGTCGGGTTAGGGTTAAGATTAGGAAAAGGGTTTAAATTATTTTCAGAGGGAATTTCTGTGAACGTGAAATCACTCACTCTTGACCAACTTTCAAATGCATTCTTCACTGCATACCTCACAAGATCCATGCTCAGCACATTAGCACTTGACACAAATTTGTAGGTCAGTGCCCTCTTTGACTCATCCCATTTTGGTGACCCTCTAAAGAAGGTATAGTTTGCAAGAATCATCGACCCTTTAAGGTTGTCATGGGGGGTGCTAATATCAGCTACCCCACAACGTGGAAGACTCATTTTCTTTATGGTTTCAGCATCCATATGACCTGTGACATGTAAGTGGTGGAACATTTGGTACTCTTTGAGAGCAATCTCCACGCTTTTGTCGAAGTGGTTGTTGTGTGAAGAATTGTTTAGGTAGCCAAATTTTTCGAGGTAACTTTTGAGTTCGACCACACCTTTCACTCTATGTCCCTTTCTGATGCCCCTCAGGTTTCGGAGAGTTTTGGTGAATGGATGCTCGAAGGATTCTTTGATTCTTGGCTCAGCAATTGGAGATGGTTTCACCATCAAAAATAGAAAGAATGAGATTGAAAGTTTTATAAGATTATGAGCCATGGTGGTACCACGGTGTTTGAGGTTTTGTAATGGTTTGGCAGATAGAAAAATGCATAGATATGTGACTATTTTATACACAATACCAGTTGATGCAACTGGCCATGGACATTGACTTAAAAAAATATTCATTTTGTATAAATTTTAACATATTTTATTAAAATTATTACAAATTTTCAATGTGAAATTAGTTACCACATTTATTAATCTAATTAATTTTCAAGGGTTTAGTCGCATAGACTCACTATTTTTCTTCCAGGATCACCAATATTAATTAGGGTATTTAAGTTAATTACTAGTTATCATATCTACATATAGCCCACAATGTATGACTGGGTGTAATTACTTCTCTGCATGACTTGCATAAACATAAAATGGATTATAATAGTTTAAAGTCAATTAACTCACTCATGGTTATACAATTGTAAAATCGTTAATTTCTATCTATTTAATTAGTTAAAAATTGGGGATTTCTCAATGAAATCTTCTCTTCATATACATAATTAAGAATCAAATTCCTCATAGTATGTTTCAAAATTCAATTATCTATCAAGTATATTAGACTTTGTTGGCCTAATTAATAAAATTCTTATATTAAGAAAGGTAATTATTGAGTTTCATTCTTATATATGTTAGTTATATTCTTTAATTCAATAAAAAAAAATTGACATCTATTTACAAATAAAAATTTAAACTCTCTAATCAGTCATGCAAAGTCTACCCACTTATAAAGGGTTTTTAATAGATAGTGCCCTCAAATTTGAGTGAAGAGAAACACACCCACCTAGAAAGAAAAAAAAAAGTCCATTTAATAACGGCAAATTTCTTATAAATACTCAAAAGGGTGTGGTCATGCAAAGATTCAAATCAAGAAAAAATCATATCTAATTTATTTAATTTGACTTAATAATTTAAAATTTATGTAATTTTGATGATTATATCTAAACCCTAAATTTAATAGAAAATAATCCCATAATACTTAACAAATTTATTAATTTGATTATATTATAATAAAAATAAATTTTTAAATCTAATTTATTTTTATAAAATTAATTTAATAAAATAAAATTTATATTCAATTTATATATATTAATTTAATATTATTTTTAATCGATATATAATTTTTAACTATTATAAAAAATATCTAAAATGATATATTTATATGGTCTTAAAGAACTTATAAATAGAATCATACAAAATTAACCCAAAACATGTGTTTCATCACATAACAAAAGAGGATCTAATTAATTTTAAAAGATATCTAAAAATTTGAGGCAAAATAGATTAATTTTCAAACTAGGTAGATACATACCAAACAAAGACCACGTAATTCTAGTTCTAGAGAATATCTTGTAAAATGTGGTATACATGTGCATAAATAAGCATTGAAGCCGCAAAATTTGATTGCCGAAAGCAACATAACTCTCTCCTATACTAGGTTTTACATCCCTCTACTCAAGCTTAAGCTTCTTTATTAAAAAAAAAACTTTTACTTATGAAAATATGATGATTATGAAGTTCATATGTATTGATATAAACTTTGATGTGAATCAAAAAGGTTTAGAACCTATAAACCCAACACAAATGAATTTTGCTCATATATAAAAAATGAAATTTAGGTTTAAATGAACCACTTAAACCTTGACAACAATAAACAAGGACCAAAAAGACATCACAAAAATAATTAAAATTCACTTAATATTCTTAATTTCACAAAAAGAAAAATAGGTACATTCTCTAACTTATACTTTTGTCATATTTAATGTGAAGATATATATATATATATATATATTTATTTAAGCTTAAACATAAAGAAAATTTATAAATAATGGCATTAAATAAGATTAAAGTAATTGGAAGTTTATATTTAAATCTAAATAATTTTTTTTCTTATATTTTAATTGAAAAAAATCCCTAATGATCCGAGTAAAACAACAACAAAAAAGAGAGAGGAAATGATCAAGCTCATATAAATGATTAAAAGAAAGGGGAAAAATTTTCAGTAAGTTCTTTTTTTCTTATCCAAGGTTTAATTAATCTTTTTAATGATTTCCTTAGGAATTTAGTTCATAATTTTATCAATATATATTTTTTCATTCTTATAAACTTCGAAATAATAAAATAAATATATTTTAAGGAATTTTTTTTTTTGAAAAATTACTATTTAAATATATTTTTTATCCTTAAAAAAATAGACTAAATTATTTTAAGGAAATAATAATTTTTTTATTAGATACTAGAATTTTGGGTGGAAAAACATTGCACATTCTCTTCATCGATGAAGTAACTAACGACTACACAAATGTTGCTTCCTGCAACTCACTTCCACTTCTTCCACACTTTTCCTTCTTCTTCTTCATCGCACTTTTTCCCTCTTCAATTCCCCAAAACCAAATTCCTCGTTCGTTGTTCCACTCCCAACTCTCAAACCCGAACCCGTCGCTCCTCCGCCGTTGAACAAATTGCGGAAAAGCTTCGCAGCCTTGGCATCACCGAACCGCCTCCCTCCTCCTCCGGCGGCGAAATCCGCGTGGTGTTCCCGCACGAACTCCCGAAGCAGCGCGGGGTTCAAAATTTCGAGCCGAGCTGGAGCACGCCGCTGAACCCGGTGCCGGTCCCTGGGAGCGGTATCGCGGCAATGAGCGCGAGCGAGGTGGCGAGGCGGAGGAAGCGGAGGGAAGAGGAGTTGAGGAGGCGGAGGGAGCTTGTGCCGACGCTGGCGGAGCTGAGCCTCCCGGACTCCGAGATCCGGCGGCTGACGTCGCTAGGGTTCGCGGCGAGGCGGAAGGTGCGGCTTGCGAAGGCCGGCGTCACGGAGCGGATAGTGAACTTTATTCACGAGGTGTGGAAGCGCTCCGAGGTGGTGAGGATCTTTTGTGAGGAATTTGCTAGGTTTGACATGAGAAGGACTCATGAATTGTTGGAGGTAAAGTTAACAAACACTACTGCCACTTTTGTACAGAAGTTATGTTTGTTTACGCTGTTTTCTTTGGCTTCCATGGAGTATGCTTTTCAGTAAATTTCTTTATTAACATTATGTTGAACAAAAAAAATAAGAAGAAAAAATACTTAAGTGTTTTTTGTTAGGAATCAAGTTATGTGCTTAACTTTATAATTTTTATAAAAACTATCTCATTTAACTTTTTTTTTTAGCTGCATAAATCAATTTTAACTTGTGGAAAGAAAATAAGATTTATTTAAAATCAAATTATATACTTACTTAACTTTTGGAACAGTCTCTCATTTAACCTTTTTTGAAAGCTGTGACGTATAAATGGATTTTAATTTATGGAAAAATTCAATTTGTTTTGCCTTCTTAAGATACTGGGTGGATAAAC
Source organism: Macrotyloma uniflorum (assembly GCA_016859785.1). NCBI lineage: Eukaryota > Viridiplantae > Streptophyta > Magnoliopsida > Fabales > Fabaceae > Macrotyloma > Macrotyloma uniflorum. The sequence continues at coordinate 1,026,975 of BDMB01000009.1, read as the reverse complement.
CTTTCTAAAGACTAAAATCAACTTTTGCGCTTAATTTTTATTGAAGCTTTTTTAATTTAATTTTATAAAAAACTAAGGTACATAAGTTGGTATGAAAAAGCATAACTTGTTTTACCTTCTTATTTTCTTGTTCTGCAAGTTTTTATGGAAACGTTTATTTAAACAAGACTTTATTTTCTTTTCCTACAAGTAATGCTTCTAGAGAAATTTATTCAAATAGAATTTTAGTGCTGTGAGAATGAGATTTGGCTTTGTAAACGACATTGTTTTTTACTGATTAAAATGTAAGAAAACTTCTTCAGCCATATAAGTAAATTTAGGAAAATCCCATGTGGTTCAAAACTAATGCAGCTCTTGAAGCTGTTAAAAAGTGTTCATGAGTGAATATAGAAACATCCCATATGGTTCAAAACTCAGCAATGTAACTCTTGAAGTTGTTAAACTGTAAGTGTTACAAGTTTTCTGCCTGTGTGCACCAGTGAATAATCGACACCAATTTGCAGGGTTTGATGAAGTTCCGGGTTCTAGTTGATAAGTTTGCATACTTTATTTTCAGGCTGTCTCTAGTTTCTAAGAGATTATTAGAGAAACTAAATGAGAATGATTTTGTTGTTTTTATTGTTACCCCGGCAATTTTTTGAGTCAGGTGGCAAAGTGAAAATGAAGTGTTATATTTATAATTATTAGCTTAAGCACATAAAGTGAAATAACCAAACAATGCCTAAGTTTTCAGTCACAGGAGTCCTTTACCTCCCCCTACCCCAACCCTTTTCCCCCTCAAATAACCTATAGTTGGAGAGCCTCCGCATTTTAGCCTTTTTCTCCAGTATGATATTATGATTAATGTGCCCTGTTTGTAAATGATCTGATTGTAGCTTTTCTTTTTCCTTTCATGTCAGAGAAAAACTGGAGGCCTTGTTGTTTGGAGATCTGGAACTAAGGTAATATTGTACAGAGGGACTGATTATAAGTATCCTAACTTCCAATCAGATAAAGTTTTGAAACAAGACAACACTGGTGATGCTTTGCAACTTGTCAACAGTGATGATAAATATTATGATAAAAGTGAGAGTCACCTGTCTGAATTAAAATCAGCAGCATATACTGTGGAAAATTCAAATATCGAAACAACAAAACCTGCATTGATACTAGGTGTTGGTACTCCCAATAAAGTACGATTTCAACTGCCAGATGAGGCAGAGCTAGCTGAAGATACAGACTGCTTGCTAATGGGGCTTGGGCCACGATTTACTGATTGGTGGGGATTTGACCCTCTACCAGTTGATGCTGATCTTCTGCCTGCCTTTGTGCCTGGTTATAAGAAACCTTTTCGTCATCTTCCATATGGGGTGAATCCTAAATTATCAGCTGAAGAAATGACCACATTGAAGAGACTTGGCAGACCTCTGCCTAGTCATTTTGCATTAGGTAAGTCTGTTCTACGTTTTCTTACCTGACCAAAATTAGGTTTAATTGCTTTTCTTCTTTTGTTTCACAGGGAGAAACAGAAATCTTCAAGGATTGGCTGCTGCAATTATTAAACTCTGGGAAAGATGTGAGATTGTCAAGATTGCTGTAAAAAGAGGTGTGCAGAATACTAGCAGTAAGATAATGGCTAAAGAGTTAAAGGTCAGTTTCACTGATAATTTTCAAATTTATGAAATTTAGCACTTACAGTATAAATTAAGGAAACCTTCAAAGAGGTCACAACTAAGGTGGGATAGGGGCGACTACAATTAATGCTGGTTTCCAAATTCTTGCCTGAAGTGTAGCAAATGCAGTTAGCTCAACACTCTGGTACCACTTAGAATTTAAATTTAGCTTAACTCAACTCTACAAAATTAACTTGTAAGATGAGGTATTGTATCTTATTTTTATATTTTATTTCAGCCATATATCACTAGTTGATGTGGGTATAAAAGACCACCTTGAGGTTGCAATTAAGACAACTCCAAAGAGGCTCCAACTAAGGCGGGTTAGGGATGATGACAATAGGTGTCTTTCTAACATAATTAAATATGATAAATGGAAGTGTATAACCAGAAATAGTCTATAACTTCATTTTCTTGTGCCGCATATTGTATGTGAATGATATTCTCTGCATTTAACTGCTATTATTAACTGATTAACCAGGCAATGCCTCTTTAGAGAAAGTCAATAGATTAATGTGGTCAAGATATGATATGATGTTGATTGATTAACTGCCATATGGAATTCTTTATTAGTCATAAGTTGCTAAATAGTTCTTTTAGTACGTGTGATTGCTGAAGATTGTAATCACCTAGTGATGTTTCTTTTATTTGGTGTAATTAGTAAAATGTATCTTGTGAGAAAATTTTGTCGTGACCTCTGACATTACTCATGAGGGCAGGAATAGTAGTAGACCTGAAGTCATGTTTAAAATTGATAGGGTTGGCTTTTTCCTCATCTCATTTCTCTTTTTCCTCAAGAGATGAATAAAAAGACACAAAGACCACTCTAATTTTTTAATTTAATATTGCATTACTGGTCTGGCAAACTGTCTGAGGAACCTGTAAAACAGGTTTTGTAGCAATGGTATTAATGTAATATTTAAGATGGTTGATTGATAAACTTAATTACAATACAATCTTATTTAAAAACCAAAATGGTATATGATATCATTATATCTCAATTTCAGTTTAATAAAATATATACTTCTCTGCAGCGTCTGACTGGAGGAATTCTCCTTTCTCGGGATAGAGAATTCTTTGTTTTCTATAGAGGAAAGGACTACTTGCCAGCTATTATGTCTTCAGTCATTAAAAAGCAGAAGAAATTTAGATTGCGCAAACTGAAGGCTGGAAACAGTTCATCAGCTGAAGTCACTCCAGAACAGAAAGAGGGAACCATAGAGTGTGATTCTGAAGTAAAGGTTCCAAAATTCCAGAAGGATACTAAACGACTAAAGATGACTAAGGCTGAGTTAGCTATTAAAAGAATTAGCATCAAATTATCAATGGTATGATTTCATTAAAAAACTTCAATTTACTGTTTTTTACATTTTCTTTTTGAGTTACAGATAGTATAGGTTTGACATACAGGCATTAGAAAAAAAAGCAAAGGCTGAAAATCTTCTAGCAGATCTGATGAATGCAGAGAGTCCCCAAGAACAACTAGATAAGGAGGGTATTACTAAAGAAGAGAAATACATGCTGCGGAGGATTGGTTTGATGATGAAACCCTTCCTATTATTAGGTGATTCTTGAAGATGATTTTTGAAGTTCACAACCATAGATAGTTGAATATTCTGAATTTGTAATGAAACGCATGACATCTTTGAAGCTATTTAAAATACTTGATAACAACCTTTTCTGATTATTCTCAGGTAGACGCGGTGTTTTTGATGGAACAGTAGAAAATATGCATCTTCATTGGAAGTATCGGGAACTTGTGAAGATAATATGTAACGGAAGCCTGGAAGATGTCCATCAGATAGCTCTGACCTTAGAGGCAGAAAGTGGTGGAATATTAGTGGCAGTGGAGAGAGTGAGAAAGGGGTTTGCAATCATTGTGTATCGTGGAAAAAATTATAGTGCCCCTCCTTGTGTGAGGCCTCGAAAGCTTTTAAATAAAAGGCAAGCTTTGAAGCGTTCTAAAGAGGCACAGCGCCGTGAGGTAAAATTCTCATCAGCAACTTGTATAGGGGAGGAGTGTCAATTTGTTTTCAACACTTCCTCTGTGAAAAATAAGGGTAGGATGGGGCAGTGATTTATTTGCCTATTAGCTACACCACATGTAAAATGATAACTACCGGTTGGTTTGCCCAAGCTTTCAGAAAATGTCTTTTCTATATGATTTTTTGTTTTCAACATTTCCCTTGTAAAAGAAAGGGTAGGATGGGGCAGAGATTTATTTGCTGTAAAATGATAACTGTAGGTTGTTTTGCACGAGTTTTCAGAAAATGATCTTTTTTATATGATTTTTTTAAATACCTATATAAAAAGATAATGGTTATTTTATGTTGGATATAAAATTTGAGAAGCACTTTTTTTTTTATATCTTAACTAAACAGCATTTTTAATGCTTTAAAAATTATCTTTCTTACAAGCACAAAATCCTATCTGGAAAAAAAGAACATTTTGTATTTTTTTCAATACTTCAGCATTTTTTAGCTCATACGAACCCACTAAAGTATATATATATATATATATATATATATATATATATATATAATAAACAACTTCTTTCTTATCTTGGAAAAGCAAATTACGGTTGATGCTTATTTGGTAGATATTTGAGTTAATTCCGTTACTATTTGGTCTTTAAGGTGACCACTACATTGTGGCATGGATTTCCTTCCTCGCCATATATTCCCTCTTTTTTTATAAAACGAATTGACTACTAATCTTATATGGTATAAATACCATCACCTTATTCCTTTTTACTCATTTCCTGCAGTCGTTGAAGCGTCGTATTTTGATGCTAGATGGGAAAATAAATGAACTGAAACTTCAGATGGTAAGTGATAACGGTATGGGTGTATTTGAGTAGTAGAAGTTTAGTAAGAATTATTATTGCATTGTTGTTACTGTTATGGGTCTGTAAATAGTATCTGAAGTAGTTTGTGGCACGATTCAAGGCTACAGACAAACAAGAAGCTTGTTCAAATTCCATAAATTGGAACTCTCCTAAAGAAGCTTCTGTCGACAATCAACAAGGAGTAGAGGATCAGCCAGTTGAGCTGATTGATAGTGGTGGAGCTGATCAAGGTGCACAAGAAAATTCCGTAAAATGGAAATCTCCTAGAGAAGCTTCTGTTGACAATCAACAAGCTATACTGGAGCAGCCAGTTGAGCTGATTGATAGTGGTGGAGCTGATCAAGGTGAACAAGAAAATTCCATAAATTGGAATTCTCCTACAGAATCTTCCGTTGACAATCAACAAGGAATACAGGAACAGCCAATTGAGCTTATTGATGGATGTGGAGCTCATCATGGTGAACCAAAAAATTCCATAAACTGGAATTTTCCTAAAGAAGCTTCTCTTGGAAATCTACAAGCAATACAGGAGCACCCAGTTCAGCTGATTGGTGGATGTGGAGCTCATGAAGATGAACCAAAAGATTTCATAAATTGGAATTCTTCTAAGGAAGCTTCTGTTGACAATCTACAAGGAAAACAGGATCAGCCAGATGAGCTGATTGATAGTAGTGAAGCTCATCAAGGTGAACCAGAAAATTCGACAAGTTGGAATTCTTCTATAAAAGCTTCCATTGGCAATCTACAAGTAATGCAGGAGAAACCAGTTGAGCTGATTGATGGTGGTGGAGCTCATCAAGATGAACCAGAATCCTGGCCTAGTTTGATTCATAAAGAAACACAAGTAAGCACACAGCTTTATTGATGAAAATTGAACTGCAATGATCTCCTGGATTATCATCTGGTTATGCCAAGGTTTCATTTGACTTGTTTTTGGCTTCTTATTTCGTTTTTATTGATTTGGTAATTATTGATTTTAGTTGGATGAAATGAGTGATTCTGTGGCTGATACTGAGGATTGCATCTTCAATAGCAAGGCAATGGAATCATCAAACTCATCATCAAAACATGACCCTGAACCGTCAGCTCCAGTGATAAATATGAGTTTTCCTTCTAGATCTCTGCATCTTTCAACCAAAGATAGGCTTCTTCTACGGAAGCAGGCTTTAAAGATGAAGCAACCTGTCGTTGCCATAGGTATTGTTTTCTGCTATACTATTTTTTTGCCAATATTGACTGTTCTAGGTTGTTCTGCTTTAGTGACATAAACTAGTTTTAGCTGTCATTGACTAGCTCTCAAGGTTTTGGCCCTTGTAACAATAAAGGATTGACAAAAACTGTTCGCTTTCCCTATCTCACTTCAATTGATGTCAACATCTTGAAAAAATTTCATTCTTGATGATGTTTTAATTACTTTTTCTTCAGAAGGCTTTGGAACTGCTGCCTCTTGATATCTCTTGTGCTGTATTTCTTTTGTATTTTTCTGAAATTATACTAATTGGGAGGGAATCATCTCCTTCTCTCTCTCTTTTCGATGGCCATACAATTCTCAGGAAAGAGCAATATTGTGTCTGCTGTTGTGAAAACAATTAAAGCTCACTTCGAACAGCACCCTCTTGCTATTGTTAATGTCAAAGGAAGGGCTAAAGGGACCTCAGTTCAGGAGCTGGTGTTCAAGCTAGAGGTGCACATGCTTAAAATTCCTTCACTTTCCTCATCTCTCCTCGTTGAATCTTTCTTTCTTGTCTCGAGCAATGAATACTCCCTACATGCTAATTTTTCTTTTTCCCTGTTTTTCTTGCAGCAAGAAACAGGTTCACTTCTAGTCTCTCGGGAGCCTAGTAACATCATACTTTATAGGGGTTGGCCAGCAGATAAACCTATCCGTGCAATAAATGGTAATAAAATTAGTAACGAGAGAGGGACAAAACCCAGTGTCTCCCCTGCCTTTACACACAGGATCAGGAACAGGAAAAGAAGAATAAGTAGTAGTAGGATAGGGAAAAGAAGTATTGGTTGGAGAGGCTCAAGGTCAAATTCTAATTTTAGGAGAAATTCTACCCCCATCTTTAACCCTAGTTCGTAACATCATAATTTAGCTATGTGAAGTCAGAGGGAAAGATCAGAGATTATTGAAATTTTTAGTGGGAAGAACACCAAACAGGAACTGAAAAAGAAAATGAAGCCTCTACTAATTTTGAAGCCTTCCTTCAATCCTCAAAGTGCCTAGTATTTTGTTTCTGTCAAACGTGTTTTTTCTCTGGGACTCAACCCACATGTCTCATCACGTCTGCCAGGTACAAAGTCACAATACTCGATATGCTTGAATCATATATGGGCAATAGAAGAAAAAATTGTTAGAAAAATACAATTTGATAGAAAATAATATGAAAGGGAAAAAAATAATAAAGTTGTCTTTGTTCATTGAAAATTTGGAACTCCATTTCATCCGTCATGACTCCTTTTCTTTTTCTATTTTTATTTTTATTTACTATTTTATCTTTACTTAAAGAATGTTCAAATACAATAATATGAATTTTAAAAATTGAAAGAAAAAATACTTTTTCTCAGATTTTTAGCATTATACAAAATTTAGCATATTAAAACACATATAATGTTCATATTTAGTGCTCAAACATAATAAAAGGGGATTTTTTTTTTACTTTTGTGAAGTTATACTAAATTATATTTATATTCTTTCTAATTTTAAATAGATGTTTTGTTTTTAATAAAATGATATTTATAAATTTTTTTAAATAAAATTCATATTCATTATGTTTTTTTAATAAACATTCATAAGAATGAAAAAAAATGTAAAATGGAATTGGTTTAAAAAATTTCATCCTTTTTTAAACTTGAAAAAAGCATTTAAATTCCAAAACGTTTTTTTTAACATCGTAAGTAAAAAAAGAATTTAAAAAAAATTATAAGTATAGTAGTTTATGATCAATGTCACAAAATAACATATTATGTTAAAATTTCGTATTTAAAATTAAATAATCAAATTACAAAGGACGAGGATGAAAATAAGTAAAAGAGAAAAATTTTATGATGATTGAATTATTGAAAAAGGGATTATATAAATACATGATTTATTGTTCAATTTCTTTTTTTTTTCCTTTTTTTTATTACATTTGTTAATTACATCTTTCTTTCTTTATTTTTCTTTTCTTTCAACCTCTCTTCTACTTTATTCCCCTAAAAAATTGTAAAAAATAAAAAATAAATCTCCTTCCAAATGAGGTGGATATATAGTATTTTTTTTTTCTTAAAGAAAATAAGAAAAGAAAAAGAAAAATTGTGCTGTCTTTCTAATTAGTTAATAAGGTTGAAAAGCACAAACTCATTTCAAACCAGTTTTAACTTGTCTTAATGACCTTTTAGTCCAGATAAATACTATAGATAAAAGAAAAAAACGACTAAAAATATGTAAAAAGATAAAATAAATATTTACATTCTTTACTTAAAAAGAAATAAAAAAATGATAAATAAAATAAAAATATTGATAAATCTTACCATTTTTAGAATTATATTTACTTAAAATAAAGTATATCAAACATACTATTTTATTTCTATCTGCATTCCTAACCCTAGAAAAAGAAAAAAGAAAAAAAGTGAAGTGGGATAAGTTGGCCCATCCATAAAAGTGTGAAAAATTAATTTACCATTGTGTAGATGTCAGTTGACCGATTTACTCACAAAAATCCATCCAAAAATCTTAATATTACACAAACATGCATAAATTAAAATTAAAGAAAAAAAAATAGGGATTTTCATTATTTATCTTTCTAATTTATCTTAATATTTTCAGAATAATTTTTTTATAAGAAAGATGATATTTATTCAAACAGCATATCCATAAAGAGTATCGTTATCCATGTGTATGTCGATGGAGTAACTAACTACTTCTCTCTCAAATGTTGCTTCCTGCAACTCACTTCCACGCCTTTCCTTCTTCTTCATCAACACTTCGCATTTTCCCTCTTCATTTCCCCAAACCCAAACGCAAATTCCTCATTCGTTGCTCCGATACCGAAACCCTCCCCGACTCCGCCATTCGCCGAATTGCCGACAAGCTCCGCAGCCTTGGCATCACCGACCACTCCTCCGCTCCTCTTCCCGCTCCCTCCTCCGCCGCTGGCGAGATTTTCGTGCCACTGCCGCAGGACCTCCCGAAGCAGCGTGTGGGGAACACGATCGATCCCAGCTGGGCGAAGCGGGAGGAGCGGGTGCCGACACTGGCGGAGCTGAGCCTGTCAGATGCGGAGATCAGACGGCTGACGACGGCGGGGTTGAGGATGAGGCAGAAGCTGCGGGTGGGGAAGGCGGGGATCACGGAAGGGATCGTGAACGGGATTCACGAACGGTGGAGGAGTTCCGAGGTTGTGAGAATCGCGTGCGATGATCTCTCTAGGTTTAACATGAAAAGGACTCATGACTTGTTAGAGGTAAGGAAACAAAGTAAAACAATACCCCATTGTTTCTGCTACTTCTTCAAAATTGCTAGCATTTCAAAATGTAACGCTGTAGTGAGTTCAAAACAGTGTGTTAGAGAGTATATTGCTAGCATTTCTCCATTTGGATGAGTTCTAGCAGAAAAATATCTGAAGCACAAACACACTCTACAATTGATTAAAATTTAGCACTATAAAAGTATAAGAGAGATTCTTTAAATTCTAAGTGTGACCGACAAATTGTGATTTCCAATCATTTTCAACTAATGTTAGAGTGTGGTCAGAAGAGTGTGTTGCTAGAGTTTTTCCGATTGTGATGGAAATAGCACAAGGTTTGGAGTTGAAAGCTCCGGAGATGTCACTCAGAATTAAGAATCATAGTAGCTAGAATTTTGGCGATTTTGGAATTTTTTTTATTCAAAAACACTTATAGGAGAACAAAATAGTAGCTAGAGTTTTGGCTTTGTTTAGGTACATATCTGTGTAAGCACTTATAGGTGAAGAAAACAATAGTTAGAATTTTGTTTTTCTGTGGATAAATTTCACTATAAGTACTTGTAGAAGAAAAAAAAAAACAAGATGAATTGAGTTTCTCTCTTAAGTTAAAATCAAGTTATAGCATGTTTGGTTGGACGTCATCAACCGTTGACGCAAGTCCCTCTGAAGCATTTCAATCTTTCTTCTACTATCTTTAAGATTTTAACGTGTTTTTACCTTGGCTTTGGTTCGGGAGAAGCTAGGTGAGATAGTTTCTATAAAAGTTAAATGTATAAGTTGATTTTGAGACACTTAATTCATTTTCATTTCTTACTTTCTTCTCTTATTAAGTTTTTATAAATAAGTTTATCCAAACAAAATTTTAATTAGAATGCCCTTTTTACATTTTTGTTCAATCAAGACTTGTCTGGTATGATCACATTATTGGCTTTTACTATAAGAGAAGTGCTAGCAACTTATTTTGAAAGTCATATCTATTATCGATGGTGATATTTTTATTGGTTGACATTGACAGGATAATTTCTTTAATACTGTCAATCAATAGCTAGTTCCAAAGGGGAGTAGAAGCCATATTTTTGCTATTTGCAATCAAATCTGTGTATAATTTCTCCTTTTTTGCCTGGGATAAAGTTAACAATTAATGCAGGAATATTTGAGAATTGATGATATAGTCGTATTGAATCAGGACGGATAAGTAAGGAACCTAAGTTAGAGATCAACAAAAACTTGAAAAGAAATCGAAAAGAACTTTAAAGTTTAAAATGTGATTGTATTGCACCCAATTCATGTACCTGTGCAATACGAAGAAGTTCCCTTCGACCATAAGTAAATGCAGGAAATACTATGTGGTTCAAAGCTCACTGCCTCTGCATGGTTTGATAAGCTTAGAGCTGAATACCTACGATGGTATTTGTTTTATTTTCAGTTATCAATTGATATGATTTAATTTATGGATTTTACGAGAATGCCATTCTATTTTCATGTTGTCCTGTGTTTTCAGGGTATTTTTAAAATGGCTAAAACATAATTTTGGTTTTTTCCTTGATCCTGTTTTCTTTGAAAATTCTTGAAATCAAGAGATAAATTGAAAACGTGTCATGTTTGTAATTATTAGTATAAACGTATGAAATTAAAATAGAAATATACAATAAGCCTAACATTACCTAGGTTTATAACTGCATGAGGTTTTCTTCAAAAAACTATGGCTGGAGGGACTATCATTTTATCCTTTTATTTTCTCCAACATGATTTCAGTGCCCCTTGTGATTGTCGCTTATTCCTTTGTCATTGTCAGAGAAAAACTGGAGGGCTTGTTGTTTGGAGATCTGGAAGTAGCATAATATTATACAGAGGGACTGATTATAAGTATCCTTACTTCCTATCTGATAAAGTTTTGAGAGATGACCACAGTGGTGATGCTTTGCAACATATGGATGAGGATGTTAAAAGTTGGGATAAAAGAGAGAGCCACTCGTCTGAAAAGAATTCAGTGACATATACTGGGCCAAGTTCAAATGCCGAAACGGCAAAACCAGCTTTGGTACAAGGTGTTGGGACTCCCAATAAAGCACGATTTCAACTGCCAGGTGAGGCAGAGCTTGCAAAAGATGCAGACTCCTTGTTAACAGGGCTTGGGCCACGATTTGTTGAGTGGTGGGGATATGACCCTCTGCCTGTTGATGCTGATCTTCTACCAGCTGTTATTCCTGGATATAGGAAGCCTTTTCGCCTTCTTCCATATGGTGTGAAGCCAAAACTAACAGACGATGAAATGACCACAATGAGGAGACTGGGCAAACATTTACCATGTCATTTTGTATTAGGTGAGTTTGCCGTACTTTTTCTTATCTGACCAAAATTAGATGTAATTGTTTTTGTTGTTCTTTTGTTTCACAGGTAGAAACAGGAAACTACAAGGATTGGCTGTTGCAATTATTAAGCTTTGGGAAAGATGTGAGATTGTCAAGATTGCTATAAAGAGAGGTGTGGAGGATACTAATGGCGAGGTAATGGCTGAAGAGATAAAGGTCAGTTATTTTTTTCTGATATTTTTCAAATTTATGAAATTTAGCACTTAAATTATGTTAAATGGAATTGTATAATCTGTTGTGTGTACTGCTGTCAACCACTATCATTCATTGATATCGTAGTGTAAATTATTTGAGAAGATGATTAGCAAGTGTATTTTACCCTGGATGGTAATTCGCATATTTGCTGTCATGTTTATTTTTTTTCTACCGCTCATACGTGAACAATTATGACAAAAGTGGATGCTAGATATGTTTTGCATTATATCAATTTACTATTGGATGTTTCCAATATCCTGAAGGTAAAATTCGCTACTGCCTGTAATCTTGAGGACAGGAATGACAGCCTGAAATCTTGTTTAAAACTCATATAGTTCGCTTTTTGCATTATCTTATTTGCTCAAATTTTTGTCCAAAGATACGAATAGAAGAACTCAAAGATCCATTATCAGTTTTATATTGATTATATTACTAATCTGGCCGACTGTCAGGGGAGCTAGTTAAACACTGATTTTGTAGCAACATTGAACATAACACAATTTTTTTGTAAATACTAGTCTGTGATAGTTGTTTTAAAGAACTTAAATAAAACTCGATCTTGATTATGAAAAAAAAAGATATATAATGCTATTATATTTCAATTTCAGTTCAATAAAAAGATATATTTCTCTGCAGTATCTGACTGGTGGTACTCTTCTTGCTCGGGATAAAGAATTCATTGTTTTCTACAGAGGAAAGGACTACTTGCCAGCTGCAGTGTCATCAGCAATTGAACAACGGAGGAGTATTGGAATGTATAAACTGAAGACTGGAAATAGTTTGTCAGTTACGGATGCTCCAGACCTGAATGCTGGAACCATAGAGTGTGATTCTGATGTAAAGGGTATGAACTTCCAGATAGATACTAAACAAGGAATATTGACTGAGACTGAGAAAGCTATTAAGAGCACCAGCGTGAAGTTGTCAATGGTATGATTTCATTAACAAGCTCCAATTTGCTGCTTTTCAATTTTATTTTCTTGGAGTTACAGATGGTATAGTAGCTTTCACATTCAGGCACTAGAAGAGAAAACAAAGGCTGAAAAACTTCTAGCAGAGCTGGAAAAAGCAGACAGCCCCCAAGAAGAAGAAATCAATAAAGAGGGTATTACTGAAGAAGAGAAATACATGCTGTTGAGGATTGGCATGAAGATGAGTCCCTTCTTGTTACTAGGTGATTCTTGAAGATGATATTTGAAATTCATAATCATATATATTTGATTGTTTTGAATTTGGACTGAAATGACTGAGACCTCTATACCTATTTTAAAGTACTTGACCTAAGACAACATCTTTTCCTGATAAATCCTCTCTTCTTTCTCAGGTAGACGGGGGGTTTTTGATGGAACGGTGGAAAATATGCATCTTCATTGGAAGTATCGTGAACTTGTAAAGATAATATGTAATAAACAGATAATAAGCCGGGAAGATGTCCAACAGATAGCTCAGACCTTAGAGGCAGAAAGTGGCGGAATATTAATTGGAGTAGAAAGAGTGGGCAAGGGCTATGCAATCATTGTGTATCGTGGAAAGAATTATAGTCGACCTGCAAGTTTGAGGCCTCGAACACTTTTAAATAAAAAGGAAGCATTGGAGCGCTCTAAAGAAGCACAGCGCTACGAGGTAAAGGTGTCATCATTAACTTGTATTAGCAGAGGAGTGTCTGTCAGCTGATTTGTTTTCTACATTTTTTTTGTATGGAATGGCAGGTAGGAGATATTTATTTGCCGGTATACCGCATGTAAAATGAGGATTATAGTTTATAGATTTGTTTTGCAACACCTTTAATAAAAAGGATCTTTTATATGTAATATTTTTCTCAAAAAATTATTGTAGGTAGAATGGTCGATATGGTCCTTGAAAGTGTATGTAGGTTTTAATTTAGTCTTAGAATTTAAATAAATTAAAATAAAGTTCCTAAAAGTAATTTTTATCTTTCACATTCATCTTTCATTCCAGGTAGGTCCCTACATATCAATAAAATTTAATTTAGTCCCTATATATTATTATTAAAATACAATTTAGTTCATTTATATAAGGATTAAATTACATTTAGTAATAATATATAATGATTTATTTGAAAAGAAGGATGAATGTGAAAGAAGGAAGTTATTTTCAAGGACATTTTATTTATTATTAACATTTATGGACTGATAAGAAAAAAATGTACACTTTCAAGGACCAAAAACAGCATTTAACCATTATTTTATGTTTTGATGTAAAATTTGAGAACTACTTATTTTTTACTTTTTAATATTTGAACCGCTTTTTCAATGATGTAAACAAGATACTTTATTAGAAGCATCATTATTAACACAATTTCTTATTATAGCTTTTATTGTAATAACTTTTATTATAATTGCTTTTATTTGTTAATAATATATGCTTATAATAGCTTTCTAGGTTGTTCTTACAATAGTTTTTTGAGTTAGTATTTAAAATAACTTTTTATGATTTTGTTAGGGGTGTCAACATTGCTATGTGCGTTTTTTATTTGTAAATGATAATTATATAAATATATTATTATTAACACATAATTTCTTATAATAGCTTTTATTATAATTGCTTTTATTTGTTAATAATATGATTTTATAATAACTTTTTAGGTCGTTCTTACAATAGCTTTTTGAGTTAGTTCTTATAATATCCTTTTATGATTTGTTAGGGGTGTCAACATTACTATCTGCATTTTACTTTAGCTTGAAACAATTCATTTGTTCTTTTTTCAATGCTTCAATTTTTAAAGGGGGCTCATCTGAACATACTATTGGTGCTCAACCAGTGACCACTACATGTGGCATGAGTCTTCACCCTCGTCTTTCATTTACCCCATTATTTGAAAAGGGAATTGACTGCTAATCTTGTATGGCATAAATATCACAAACTTATTCCTTTCTCCTCACTTCTTGCAGTCATTGAAGCTCCATGTTTTGAAGCTAGATAGAAACATAAATAAATTGAAACTTCAAATGGTGAGTGGTCCTTGTTTTCTTTATTATGTTCCTGCAATACATTTTGATTTCAATTAAGGAATATAGGTTATTCTCCTTATTAGGCTCAAGATACGGAGGCAAACAGTAAGCAGTCTCCTGTTGACAATCAACAAGCAATAAAGGAGCAGCAACTGGAGCTGATTGATAGTGATGGAGCTAATCAAGCTGAACCAGGAAATTCCACAATTTGGAATTCTCCATATGAAGCTTCTGTTGACAACCGACAAGCAATACAGGAGCAGTCAGTTGAGCCGGTTGATGGTGGTGGAGCTCATCAAAGTGAAGCTGACAATTTCATAAACTGGAACCCTACCAAAGAAGCTTCTGGTGATAATCCACAAGTAATACAGGGGCTACCAGTTGAGCTGATAGATAGTGGTGAAGCTCATCAAGGTGAACCAGAAAATTCCATAAATTGGAATTCTCCTAAAGAGGCTTCTGTTACCAAAGAACAAGGGATACAGGATCAGCCAGTTGAGCTGATTGATGGTGGTGGAGTTCATCAAAATGAACCAGAATCCTGGCCTGGTTTGATTCCTAAAGATACAAAGGTAAGCACATAACTTTGACTGATGAGAAATGAACTGATGACCTCAATCCTCTCGTGGATTATCATCTGTTTATGTCAAGGCTTCCTTTGGCATTTTCTGAATTCTTGCTTCTTGTCTAAATATTGATTTGGTAAAAATTATCTTGGAATTCAGTTGGATGGAGCTAGTGATTCTGTAGTTGATACTGAACATTGCGTCCCAATTAGCAAGGTAATGGAACCGCCAATCATATCATCAAAGAGTGATCCTGACCTATCAGCTCTGGTGAGAGATATGAGTTCAAAAGAATTACCTTCTAGATCTGTATATCTTTCCAACAAAGAGAGACTTCTCCTGCGAAAGCAGGCATTAACTATGAAAAAGCGGCCTGTCCTTTCTGTAGGTATTGCTTTTGGCTTTATTTTCCTTTTGCTAATATTGTTTGTTCTAGGTTGTCTCCACACTTTCTAAGTCTATCTAAGTTTATATGCTATGCAATCTTGCTAAGATTTTTTATTTTGTAGCTCTATCTTGTGGGGTTTGCTACTTTCTCTTTTCTTTTTCTGCTCTCCTCCTTTTTGTATGTGTGGTTTGCTACATTAATGACAGAAACTATAGCTTGTTACTGCAAAGATAGCTAACTAGCTAGGTTTTGATTAGAACTGTCAATTCGACCCATGGCACATGGATCGGTCCTAGCCTCCTCCTAAACTATCGTCATTATTTTTAGTGGCCCACTTAATTAGTGGGTTGAAAAAGTCCCAATCCCCAAAGCCTTCACATAAAGTAAGGGCCAAAGAGAGTTAGGGTCAGGATTAAATTGGGTTTGACTCACTATAAATAAATTTATATTACATAAGAAATAATTGTTTATTTCATAAATACTTATAATAATATTATATTGTTATATTATTTTGGTTTTTAAATAATTATAAAAAATTTAATAAAAACGAAGTTAAATATTTTATTTCATGTTTTTAATTCTTTTTAAAATAGTATAATTTGATTAATTTAAAGAAATAAATTATTTGAATAGAATATTACTCTATAAATAATATTTATAAGATTGTTAGAAAGATTGGTCCGTCTTCATTTGACTTGATCTAAATTAACCTACTATGTTCCAATCTGATTTAATCTAACTTGTCTCGGTCCAGATATATCAAAGTAAGCCCCCGCCTTGATATGATCTCATCCAACTCGACCTGGTTCAAAGGATTTTTGTGGGTATTTTGATCTATGAGCTTTTTCTTTTATTAGTATTTTTGGTCTTGAGTTATGCAGATCATGGTCAAGTCTTCTGGATTGGACCAGATTAACATGACATTTTTCGTCCTTTGGTCGCGCTTGACTTTGGTTTTTTGGGGGCTTCTCTTCTCCTTGTGTTTGGTTGAGAGGATGTAGAGGATTTAAATAATACTGTAACATTGTTTTGTAGAAGGAAACAGGATAAATAATTTAAAAAATGACAAGACTTATTATTATTTTTTACTGATTCTCTCTTAATCTCTTTTCCTATTTCTCTTTAATCATACACTTCTATTTTTCACTTTGTTTTTCCCCTATTTCTACTTATCCATTTTATTTCTATACAACATTTTTCTTTCCTCTCTAATAAACAGAGCATAGAAGTAGCTTTTACATTCTTAATCAACTACAAAAAAAAAAAAACAGAAACTTCCATAGAGAGCTAATTGGCGGAGCTTCTTGCCTAAGAAGACAAGCCAAATGGAGTACTACATTTTAATAATATCTTCGATCTAGTTTATGTAAATTTTCAATTAATATCAACATCTTGAAAAGGTCTTCATTCTAGATTATGTATTATTTACTTCCTTTCCACGTGGATCTGGGGCTGAAGATTCCGTTTTCTGTTTTGCCTTATCCCGATTGTATGTATTTTCCTGAAATTATACTAATTGGAATAATGTTTATATCTATTTATTGTTTTATGGCTGCAACTTCTTTTCAGGAAAGAGCAATACTGTAACTGGTATTGCGAAAGCAATCAAAGCTCACTTCCGGAAACACCCTCTTGCCGTAGTTAATGTCAAAGGAAGGGCAAAAGGGACCTCAATTCAGGAGGTGGTGTCCATGCTAGAGGTGCGCATTCTGAAAAAATTCCTTCCTTTTTTTCTCATCTCTTCCTCAATGAATTTTTATTTCATGTCTTGGGGAAAAATCATTCCCTAAATCCCTGAAATTTGTTTTCCCTATCATTCTTGCAGCAAGAAACAGGTGCCGTTCTAGTCTCTCAGGAGCTTCACAAAGTCATACTGTACAGGGGTTGGGGGGAAGGAGAGAAACCTAGCACTGCTATAAATGTTAAGAAATTGGGTAAAGAGGGAGAGGCAAAGCCCAGTGTCTCTCCTGAACTCTTGGAAGCAATCAGAATTGAATGTGGATTGCAGTAACAAACATAACATTGCAGCTCATTGCTGATAAAAGTTTTTACAAACATTGCCATAATTTTCTCATCAACACAAAACTAGGATTTATATAGAGTTACTTAGTCAAGAGATTTGGGGATTGCTGATTACTAATATTGAAATTTTTAGGGTGTCAGAAACATTTGATTGTACAGTTGTACTGGGAGGGAGAAGCAAACAAGAACTGAAAAAGAAATAAGAAGTACACAAAGGGAGAGCTTAAGTGTCTACTTCTATATGTTTACACTCATGTAATGGCTCCCAGATGAATTCAACCATGGATAGGTAAATGCAGAAGTCCGTGATCAACAAGCAAAGTCAATTATGGCGATGTGGCAAGTGATGTTGGATAGTTTATGTGGGCAGAGTGTTGACATGGTAGTAATGTGGTAGGTGACTTGGCAAAGTAGCTGCTGTCTGTGGTAGATGATTGGACGTGACACAAGTTTTGCATCTCTAATGTACCTTATCAGAACTCATCAAATATCGCCTCGTTAGATAGTTTTTTTTTTTTTAATAATTATTTTTTTATTTAATCATATTATTAATGTTTAATGCTCAAATTTTTTTATATTATAGTGATGTGGTTGTGTTTGTTCATGCTATATTTATAGTATGTGAATATATATATATATATATAATGAATCGATATTAGTGGACATATTTTTTATAATATATTAATCACGTTAATATAAAATTGATATATAATTCAATAAATATGATTATGTTAATGTTAATGTTATATTATATTTATTTTAAAATATTATAATGAGAAGAAAAATATTGAATCATTTAAAAAAAATGGAATAAAATTAATAATGAGAGGAAAATAAAAAAATTAAAAAGTAATAAAAAAAAAATATTTACGTTAAAATATTCTAAACGTTGTGCTTTATATGATGAGATTCAAAGGGTAAATACAAATTCAAGCTAGTAATAGAGTTTGATAAAAGTATGGAGGCTTTTTCTTTTTACACTAAAAATCTTGAGTCAGGGTTTAGGGTTGGACTCAATACTCATTGGTAGAGTGAAAGTGTTGGACTCAATAATTGTTTTTTAAAAAAAAAAAAAAAACTCCTTAAAAGGTGTCATTTCTACCGTTATCTTTGACAAAATGCAAAGTGCAAAGTGAATGCATGAAACATTTTTTTATGTAACTAAATGTTAATGAATACGTCATTTTCTAATTTTATAATTTCTTTTACAGACATTTATATAGCAACTAATTCAGGATTATTATGTCATATACCCCGTTTCTTTATTTCTGCGAAATTACTCCTTCAATTTTCATAATTAGTTATATTGAATATTTCGTTATCAGTTAATGATATAGCTAGACAAGTTATTTAATATATTTTTTTAAATATTGATATTAAAACTTTATTAAGTTTAATTTTGAATTTTTCTTTCAACAATGCATGAATTGTTAATAATATTTATAAATGTACTTGAAGAATCACATTTTTTTTATAGATACATCATTTACTAACTATTTATATTATTTTACTCTTTTTATATGAAAAAAAAGTATATATGTATTTGAAAAAAAAAAATCTGAATAATTAAATGTTAATTGGCACATCATTATCTACTTTGTATAACTTATTTTACAGCTTTTTCCAAATTAAATAAAATTAATTAGGCTAATTTAATAACTAATTTCACAAGAATAAAGACATGTGAGCATAAATGATAAATGATGATAAGAGTTATTTATATGATGAATTTGAAATCTCAATTAGTTGCTGCATAGAAGTATGTGGCGATGTAGAGAAAAGAATAAATAATTTATAGAACCTACTTATATTATTTCTCATATATTTTAATTTCTTATTCTATTTTTTTATTTCCTATCAAATTTAAATAACTTTCAAAATATTTTTTCTCTATTTTTCATATATTTTCACTATCAAATAATAAATATTTTATTCTATTTCTTCCTTCTTTTTTCTATTTCTATTTCCTCTTATTTCTTTGATCCAAACATTAGCTAGCATTTTCGCAATCTTGACTACTGTTATCACAGTCACACGGTACAATTCAATTCAACTTTTTACTTCAGTCAAAACTTGTCAGACACAGAAAAAAACCACAACAAAAACTAAATAATTTTTTCATTTTCATAAGAATTCTTCTAAATTCATAACTTTTTAGTAGAGAATTTCGATATATAACCTTTTATGCTTTTATAATTTCTTTTCATTTTCCTCTCATTTTTATCTTCTTTCTTCTTCTTTTCCCTCTTATCTTTTTCTTGTCTTTTCTAAGTATAATATAAAACATACAATTATTACAAAATTGAGTTTAATTTTTTATACATTGTAAGAATAAAAAAAATGTGTACGATTAGCCATCAAGATATCACTTCACGAATGGTTTTTAAAGAATTATCATTAAAAACGAATTATTTTCAAAGCTAATTTTGGTTACAAAGTAAAAGTTTTACACCATAAATATATTTGTAATTAAATTCTAAAACGTGCCATTTTCCAATTATTTATTAATAAACAAGTCTTTGTAATGAAAAGATATTTAAAATTACAAACTTGAAAAAAAAAACATGAATTTTATTACAAGATACAAAATTGAGATGAAAAATAGAAAACACTACCTTACTCCTCTTATATATATATTTATATATATATTTATATATATATATATATATATATATATATATATATTATCTAGGTCTTGTCATTGAGAGATTGGTTTAAACTTGATTGGAGGCAAAAAAAAAGTTATGTTATAATTTATAAAGAACAGGTTTGATTCCTAAACAATGAGATCACATTATTTGGAATTGTGACTTTGAAAAGGAATCATTATCTCTGACTTAGAGAGTTAACCTCACAACTCTGCTGACAAATGTCAATGTAAAAAGAATAATGAGTGGTTAAGGTGTAATTTAATTTTTATTTATAAACAAATTCCCATTTTAATTTAGTCTTGTAACTTTATAACCACTTATAATTATTTAATATTTGCATTTAAACAATATATCTTGAAGGTCCATGCAGAATATGTCACTAGTTGCAAGTAGTCAATATATTTCCTTCCCAGAAAATGTTCACATGAACAACCTTCTCAAGAGGCATCATTTGACATAGGATTTGTCTAGTTCTAACATCAAATAGATCTAAATTAACGAAGTATCTGCTAAAGAAATTATCAAAGTGTAAGAGTTATTACATTAAGAAAGATCTCTATAGACCAGAAATCATGTAAATGCGATGTTACAGTCTACAGAGGCTTCCTTTCCATAATTCTGAGTTCTTTTTTCCAAGCATGCAAAAGTAAAACTTTTGTTTCCATTGTGAAGAAGATAAAATTCTGATCCGTGTGTAAAATTGTCTGCAACATACCCACGTTAGCAAAGAGACAAATAGGCACAATATATGCATTCATATATCATTATTTTATTGACTTTACTGTGATATAGAATAGATTACTGTAGTAAAGGGTAGACCTGAGAAGGCACCATAGGTTTCATAAATGGATCCACTCTCGCCCATGTCAGAGATTGATAAAGAGAGAGAGAGAGAGAGAGATAAAGAGTGCACAATATCCTTGAACCTCTTCTGCCTCTGTTTCAACGCCAGAAATCATCATGTCCCTCTGCTATGTTCTCTATCGCCATCATTGTGCCCACATCATCATCACCATCACCCTCCTTTTCTCCTTAGCCCTCAACCACCCCACGAACCTAAACCCACCACCATCATTATTACTTCTTCACCTCCTCACCACATCCAACAACACCAAAGTCATGAAAAAAGCAAAGGAAAATAACCACAACAACAGCAACAAGAAGATCTCAATCCCACTTTCATGTGTTGTTGTTGTTGTTGGTTGAAGAAAAGAAAAAACAGCAACAAGAGAAAGCCAACGAAGCTAGAGCCAACAACATCACTTTCTCCTCTGATACCATTGTTCCTAGTTTCTCACCGAAGAAAGGGTACTGTACTGCTCCTACTACTGTTCTCTCTCTTCATTCTTTTTCATCTCTCTCTTTCTGGGGAATCAAGCGTTGTGGTCCGATCATTAATTAACTTGCTACATCAAGCAAGTTAATTTCTCTACTCTACTCTACTGTATTTAAGCCTTTTAGTTTGTAAACCTTTTTCCTTCATATGGGTTTCTTTTCTTTCCCTTTTTTCTCTCTTGTCTTTACATATCTAGGGTTTATGTTTCGTTCTATCTGAAAAGTGAATGTTCGAAAGGTTGTTATCTTATGTTAAATCTTTGCTGCTTTGAGCTAGGCTACTATATATTCTGGTTTAATTTTTCCTTTGTATGAACTCTCTTTTTTATCTATGTATTTGTGTTCAGTGATTCATATACTTATGTTCATTCCATCAAGGTTTTGGGCTTGTAAGAGAAAATATGTTAAATTCCAATTTTCTTAGATCTATGTCATGGTTTTGGTTACAGTTTAATCTTCTCTTTTCATATCTGAGATTACTTCTCTGGAAAATCACACACACACACACACACACACACACACATATATATATATATATATATATATATATATGTATATATATCTCACATGGATACAAAATGAAGAGCAATATTGAATATATAACATTGTTACACGTTCTTGAGTACTAGAAAAGTGTATCCCATCAGAAAGAATTAAGAAGAATTTTCATGGACGATTGGGTTTCTACCCTCTTTTTCCTAGTGTGATTTTTTGTTATGCTTACAAGAATTTTCGTGTTAGATTGTACTTAGGTTTCTTTGTACTTGATCTCTATTAACCAGGATTCATTTTCTGAAAATTAACTAAATTAAACTATCAGTTAAAAGGTATTGAAATGAGTATCCATGGTATATATGTTAACACAGAAAAAACCAGATCGATTGAGTAACAGATAGTCTTTTAGTTCTTCCTTTTACGATGATATCAAACCCCAACATGTTACTATTTTTATTGAGGATCGAAAACTTTATACAAGTAATACTTATTTAATGATGTACTTATTTTATGTTTGCATTATAATTAATGTATCAGAATATTTATTAATGATGTGGTAGTACATCTTATAGGAGTAACAGTTACTAGTATATTGCATGCTTCATAATGACATCTATGCAATTGAATGATCTTCATGATTTCCTTTGTCTCGAAATTCGTTCACATAATTAATACTATTAACTCTTATGCATTCATCTTTTAGAATTTCAAAACATTTTAATATTTTTAGCCTTCAATTTTTCATGTCTTCTTTACATTTTAACTACACTATATTTGTAAATCAATACACTCTTTTTTGTCTGATACTAAGTTCTGGTCAAACAAGCAAAATATATATATATATATATATATATAACTTTTATTATTTTTCTTAAAAAGACAAGGTGATAAGTTCCAATTTAAGATTTCTCTGCACAAAAAAGTATGGTCAATATCCTGTAATGTCTAACTATATATATGAGCCAGTTACCGACACAGTGATTGAGAAGATATATGGTTCTTTTAAAAGGAAAAAAGAAAAGAAGAAGAAGAAGAAAAACTCAAATATAGTATACAAATTAACTAGTTGTTAGTTCAATATCTCATGTTTGGTTTCTCTTAATACAAAAATCTTACATCTTTTTAGAGATATACTGAAAGTATAGGATATAAATGGAGACAACTTTCTCCTATAAATTAGTTTTATAGGATTTAATCAAGATTAAATCTAAATTTATAATGATATTGTAGTTTATCTCAGTAATTATTGTTCTGTCTATTTAATCATTAAATCTCCATCGACTTATTCTGAAAAATGTAATGTAAATTTCACATCATGTGGTGATATTTAAAAAGACAACTTTAGATATATAATTTTATAAAATCAAATCTAAATTTTAAGTAGCTAAACCTGAATTTTAAGAATTTTATTTTTGTATTGATAGCTATCAATTAGGATATTAATAGGAGGTTAATCTCATTAATTTATTATTCATTCGTTTGAAGGAGACTGATCATCGATATTAAGTGGCTGGAAAAAAAAATCATAGATATTATTGTGTTTCTTTACAAGTATGGTTTAATTAAAAAAAATGATAAATTAACAATTATAATTTTTTTTTACTTTAATAAAATATTTATAATATTTCTATTTTACTGTTTTTATGTCAACATCATAATAAACATAATAAACATGTATATGTAAACTATTTATTTAAATGAAGAATAAAGATATAAATAACAAGAATAATTTAAATCATTTTCAAAATTATAATAATTAAATAGAAATTAAAATATTTACAAACTATGGATTAAAAAGGAAAATTTTAATATAGAGGAGAAAAAATAAAATAATTTTTTTATAAAATAATAAAAAATTATGAAAATACTCTTCATGGCTATTAAAAAATAAGGCAAATTTACATGGTAATTAATTAAGTCTAAACGGTAGCATTTCTAAGAAGATGGTAATAATAAATAAAAATTTTGAAATAGTTAAATGGTACTATTTTTTTCAAACACAATAATAATCTAGGGCAAGTAGTGTTTCGAAATACACGAAATACATGCAAAACACGTTAAAATTTATGAGTTGTGAAACAAAAATCATGTCGTTGTTTACCCAAAAAAGGAAGTGTGTTTGTTTCACTGTTCTTTATTTTCAATATTCGACTTCACTCAAGTCAAGTTTTTTGAATTTTAATTGCTTCAACAGCTCCATGATTTGGAAAATAAGGCTTGTGATTGAGAGCGTGTGAAGAACCCTAAGTTAAATTAGGGTGCTTTTGCTACTCACCAAATTCAAATTAGTAGTGTTGAACAAGTTTCCAATGATAAAGTTAATGGAAATGGAACCCACAATAGATCTAATATAACTTATAAGTGAATGTGTAATTATGCTAATTTAATCAATCTCGTAAATTAAATTTTAAATACATGTTTCAATAAAATAATTATTTTAACTTATGTATAAATAATTGTAAAAATCTTCTTTTATAATTTTTGTATAAATTATATTTAATTTATAAAAAAAAATCAATTTAATTTTTTTTATTTATCTCTTTTAAAAGTTGTTATAAAAAATACTGGTCTAAAACTGTATTGCGTCTAAAATATTTGATTATATATATGATTAATTTTAATTTAAGTAATGATGTTGAATTTCAATTTAAATATACAATTATATTAAGTATTAAAATAAAGAACTTTATCACTTATCTTATTTATTAGAGTAAGTTTATGAACTAAAAAATAGATTTGACCAATAAAATAAATACTAAATGTAAATCATTATTAATAGATAATCATATTTCTTAAGTATTAATAATGCTTAGGATATTAAAGGATAGATAATGTGAAGAAAATTGAGATCTTAAATACTAGAAAAAGGAGTGAAAAAAGTTAAAATAGTATGTAATTGGGCCCAAAATTAGCCCAAAATCTAAACTATACAGACCCAACAAAATCAAACTCCATAGCGATTGGATTCACAATTGGCCCAATTGGTGATCCAAATGGTGAAGGTGATGTGGATAAGAAATTGAAGAGAGCCAAAGAATGAATAATGGTTGGAATTGGAACTTTGAAAACCTTCAACATCAACAACCATTTAGATATTTTTACAATGAGTGGCTTCTACTCACTCCTCCAACTTTTCTTATTCCATAAGAATAATAATCCCTAATATAATTTTTTTTTTGTGATAACCTCGTTTATATATTCCTTTCATTTTCAAACAAAATACAAAAACTACCATAAATCACATACAACATAATTTTTTTGTTCTTAAAGTGAAATAATCTTAATTTTCAAGATAAGATTGTTATAAATAGTAAGTCAAATGTAATTTACTTTTATTGTTTATGTCAAACATGTTATAAAAGCATTTAAAACTTAAACAATCTCATTAAACTTGATTTTTATGTACATAGAATAAAAATGGATAATTAATATATTTTAGCTAAAATAATAAAGATTAAAAAACATATAAAATGCAGAGTACAGGTATTGTTTGTTTTGGTTTTTTTCTTTCTCACACAATCTGGGAGCCACACACAAATCTTTCCCTTTTCTCGCTCAACTAAATCTCCGCCAATGACCACCCAAACTTCCGCCTTTTCCTTCGCCGTTCCCTCCGTCACAACCCCTTTCCGCCGCCAACGCAATCCACTTGTTGTTCGAGCCCAAGGTAGAGTTCATTCCAATGCAGTGCTTTTTTTTTTTTTTTTTTTTACATTACCCCCATTGTATATGAATCGATTTCGACCGCCCCAATTGATTGTCTCTGTGCCCCAATTCTTCATTTGTCTTGGGTGTAGTTTCATCTCTGCGTCGTCTAGAAGGTGTTTGTGAAAATATTCAGTCACTAAATCCTGAAATTCGGAGTTTTTTCTGTTATTACAGTGGAATTTCGTAACACTTGAATTGAATTGGGTTTGGGGTTGAGTTTCATATTTTTCAAATTTGAAAGCTTTTTGGATTTTACGGATTTTACAGAATTGAATAAATTGTTGTGACATGTGGAGTGGAGTTTCTAAAAGAGTAAATCATATATTTTTTAATTTATTAAAATTGATAACTACGATATTATTTTTTATTTTTTTCATTCATTTTTATTGAATTTTGCCTAATTTTGCGGTTGTTGTGTTTGCATGTGATTATTTGTTAACATTACGTATCAGTAGAAATAATTATCTTGTCTTTCAGCGGAACCTTCCGATAAATCGGTTGAAATTATGAGAAAGTTCTCAGAGCAATACGCTCGGAAATCAGGAACATACTTTTGTGTTGACAAGGGAGTCACTTCAGTTGTCATCAAGGTACAGTTTCTATCTTTGGAATATTCCTTTTAAATTGAGTAGAGGGCATTGTCAAACAACCTCTTGTAAGGAGGTTATGCAATTTTGTAAGAGAAAGTCATAGGCAGTTTGTTATCGTTGCATTGGTGCATTTCAGAGTAAATTTAAATGGATTGTTAGGAATTTCTATAGTGACCATCTCTACTTTAATTTAAGCTTTCTTGTGGAATCTGTACCTGTTTTAGTAACATATCAAGTGCAGCGTACACATAGATGTATACTAGGCAACGTTATTAATAATAAGATTTAGAGACAATGAAAAATTACTTGTCATATAGATGATATCACTGTCCCTAGTATTGCATGTGTCACGATACAGATGATATGATGTGATTCCATTTGCTAGCCATGCGAATTGCATGTCCTACCTTTTTCAGGTAGGAATCACATGGCAAATCACTGGAATCGTGTTGAAATTGCATGAATCACAGCTTTCTGGCCCCATCGCACAATTCAAATGGGTCGCAGCCCAAACCTGGTTGGGTTGTGCATAACCCAGTTTTAAAAATCCTAAAGAATTTTTCTTCTCTGAAATTGAGTAAAAAGGAGGGAACCAGCCGATATTGACTCTTCACTTATACCCAGTTGTCCGTGAGAAACACCTTCTCTTGTCTGCTTCTTGATACTTCATATTTTCATCTCTTTTCTGATCTTCTCCATTCATACTTCGTATATGTTGCTGAATTGTGCAGCAGCAAACAACTATTGTTTGCTGAATTTGTGTAGCTGGCGGCCACTTTTTTAGCCTTGTGGTTGTTATCATGTAGTAACTGTCTGATTTGTGATTTCGTATACCGATTCAATTACCTGGATGATATATAGTGTTCAATGTAAAAGATTTAAACTAGAAGTTGATAAAACAACTTAACAACATAAGTCTTATTGAACAAAATTATTTTTTACATTGAGTTTGTGAAGACTTTATTTTAGAAGAATTGAAACAAAGCAATTAAATAGCTAAATAGAGTATATGCATTGAATCAAGTAGTGACAAATAAAGTAGTAATAATCAAATAGGATAAGCTTACAAGTGTTTATTCAATTCCTTTTCATTTAACAATTTAAGCTTATATGACTTTTTTTCGATTATTTTTTTCATGAAAATTGGGGAGAGAAGTGTAAAAATAAGAAAAACCTTGAATCCTTGAATCATATAATTTGTATCAATAACACTATATTCAATTATTCATTCACGTATAGTAAGATATAAAGCTATTTAAAGTTCATCTTATAAGTCAAATTTGTAAGTAGCTAAACTATATTGAATCTTACTATTCGAATCATGAATCATCAGATTATGATTATGATATCTATGATACTTGGTGCTTCCTGCATTACACTTGTAAATTGATTGTTCAATTCATTTTTAGCAATACAAATACTGCTGGAATATATTCCTTCCTTTAGTAATTGGTTTTCTTGTCATGCTACAACTATTAGGATTCATAATTTGGTTTCACATCCTTCTAATCTCCCATCTATCCAATTTGAAACATTTTGTAATGTTAGAGGTCATGAATACTTAATTTACTATATAGATGAAAATGTTGGGAGGTGTTAATCTAAACTTGTTTAGTAAGCTGAATCTTACTTATTAAGGTTTTATAAGTTCTAACATAGTATGTTTCTACTGGGGTTTTCTGGGTCTTGTAAATATTGCCAAGGTAATATTTTTGCTTTTGCATTTAAGAAGAAATTGTTCATAGAAAAGAAGGAGTTTGGTTGATTTCGTATTTTAGAAAATCAACCTCAGGTTTCTTCTCTTAGATGTTCATGATTTGCCTGTTTTAAACTAAGATTTTCTGGGGTGGTTTTGTATTTTTAAGTTTACAAACTTCATTTTTTCTTTTCGTAGTCATACACACCCTTAGCCCAGTACCATAATAGGAAGAAGAAACAACATGAGCTGTCTTCAATAGAGAGGAATGGGTCAAAGGAGTAGATTGGGCTGAATGTAGAGGATAGGGGACACAAGGAGGGGGTTATAGAAAAGAATCTGCAACTTCAGAGGATAGACAAAGAAGAGGCTGTTGAAGTGGTAAACTGACAGGGAAGAAGGCATGTGTTGATTGGCACAGGGATGATTCTGGTATCATCACCAAAGTGTGGGATAAATGTGAGGAAGTTGGTCTGTGGGGGAACAAGGGAATTAGGCCATTGTTGAGTTAATTTGGAGGCTAGGAGTTCTGTAGCATTTGGGACCCTTGTGATCTCTGTGTTTGTTTGTTTTTTTGCTGTTCTACTCTAATACACAGGGCAACCTCTGAATTTCAGAGTTACCATTTTGGGAAGTTGATATTGTTAATATCCAAAGACCTTTTGGCATTTAATTACTAAACTTGATATGTTGTATTAAATTATTAATCCAAACAGCAATTTCTAAGCTAGTCCTTGTTGGTGGCAAGGAGCTTGGTTCCTGTTAAGTAAGGTCTTTGATTTGAATCCTGTGAACAGAAAATAGACACATTTCTCCTTTTATTTAGGTCCACTACAAATATTGAGTGTGTAAGACAAGAAAAGAAGCATTATCTCACAAATCATTTTGAACATTATCAAAACCATGCCCCTTGTCATAAATCTTTTTCCGGTTTTAATGCACCTGATTGAATTATTGTTTTTATCTATGTTTTAAGAAAATGCAACTTTTGCATGTGGTGGGCAGAACCTTGGATGGGAAAATGACTAAAAAAGGAACTTGGAACTGAACTTTCAGTAGGTTCCATGGTTTGAAATGCGGAATATTGAGAATATACAGCCAAATAAGTTATCTAGCCTCATTCATTACTGCTGATGCATAAGATCACATTTCTAATCTAGAATCTGCACAGTTGAAAACTAATTGTGAAAAGAAGTACATTCTGATAGTGATCATATTAAGGTTTTCTGCGAAGGGAAAATTAGGAAAATAAAGGAAAAATTATTTGAAAGACCGAGATTGACATGCTGAAATACATGTAGTGAGTCTGAAAATGAGTTTCCCAGATTGTGATTTGATGGACTAAATTATATTCCAGTAATAAAATGTACTTCCATCTGGAGAATGACATACGAGAGTAAACATACATTTGACCATATTTGCATAAAGCTAATAACGTAGCTAGTCATTTTCTCGATTAATCAACCTTTCTTCCTTATATTATTTCTATTTTGGAACAGGGGTTGGCTGACCATAAAGATTCATTGGGTGCACCACTGTGCCCTTGCCGGTAGATACTTGTTCTTTTAGCTTGTCAAGCAGAATTTGTCTTCGTAGTATAGTTCTGGCAGTGTGGCTGCATAGTTTGATCAGTATTGATGTCTTCTAACTTTCCAAGTCTAAGCCCAAAATCATTGTATTTTAGGCATTATGACGATAAAGCTGCTGAGGTTGCACAAGGATTTTGGAATTGCCCTTGTGTTCCCATGAGAGAGAGGTATGTATATCTAGCATTACTACTTGGAAAAGAATTTCCTATCTTTGATCTCAGTTTTATCAAGTTTGAAGTTCCTTCTATTGTAATGACCAAGTTTTATGACAATTCAGGCATGTGTTTGTGTCCATTAGTTTCATTTGGGATTGTATTATTAATAATGTTTTGAAATCTGCACTGCACAATAGCACACATATCATTCTAGGCTGATGTTATGCATTGATTAATACCAGAAGCTTGAGACTTGTCTATACCCTTTAGTGAAGTATGCAACTACACCCTTGATTACCTTTTACCAGTGTGGAATTTTCGTTTAACCTTCTTTATTTTTTTTTCTTTAGGCATAAAGAACCATATCACACAACAGTTTAGACGTGATCTTATGTATCTTCTAAATACCTATTGGGGGTTGTTAGCAAGTTGGCCAAACTGTCGTGAGGACAATGTTCTCAGATTTGAAACCTGACTACCTTCGTTTATATTTTCTCAGATGCATGTGTAGACGTGATTGTTTTCAGTTATATACTAAATCATCTCTCCACTGATCTATTTTTATGCTATGAAAGCGCGTGTACATTGTATTGTTTTTGGTCAAGAAACATGGATGAGAAAAAAGTTAAGCCCAGACTGTGCCTCTTGGATATTAATTTTCAATTCGTGATTTTGTTTGATAGGAAGGAATGCCACTGCATGCTATTTCTCACTCCTGATAACGATTTTGCTGGCGATGAACAGGTAATTCTTTAATTCAATTTGTTCAAATGTACTTTTACCTTATTAGCTGCAAGTGCTATCTCCTTCATTTAGCAGTACGTGCATATTTGATTAGAACATACTATTTTCTCCTCTAAATTCGTTTTCTTGCCTTGCAGACTATCACGATGGACGAAATTAAAGAATCAACAGCTAGTATGTAACACCCACAATATTGTGTATTGATTGAGTTATTTGTTAGTTGTTACAGGCTGTATGCTTTGAAAGACAAGTCAAAAGAAAGGTGTAACGATATGTAGGTATTATATTTGTATTTACCGAAAATCATATGTAATTTTTCTATCTGCATTCCTATCTTACTCTGTATTACAAATTTCATTCACCTCATCATTTTCTTTTATTTTTTTGCTGCTGATGCTAAACGCAGCTACGTTTTTACCAGATTCATATCATAGCTTAACCATCTGGAAAACCTACACAGCCAAAGAGTCTGGTGTAAAGAGATAGTTTGATATTTCACATTAAATAATAATGACAAATAATATCTAAAGTGAGAAGTATGAATGAGATAAAACCATTTGAAAAGGTCGAGAACCATAAATAGTAGTCATGGCAAGGAAATCTTTTAGCATTTCTGTTCCTAAATAAGGATGTACATTTCGAAGGTGCTATTTATGACATTAGTTTAAATGGGAGCATCGATATGTGCTACCACATGAGATCTAAATAAATAAATAAAAAAAACCCAAAGGAGTTGCACTAGTTTTGGCCCTTTTTTGCTGTTCTGTTCTTGAAACAAAAGCAGCTAAGAAAATCCTTCCACCAACCATTAGCAGCAGAAGATGAGGAAGAAGCTGAAACTCCTCTGCTACAAGCATGATCAGAAGGGAAACGGTGTTTGAGGCACACCTTCAGGTGGCAAGTCTTACATGTGCTGGTGTTGGAGATTGATAAAATCTCTTTGCAGCCCTTGACAGGGCAAATGAGTTTCTTCTTCTTGGTGGGATCACAGTTACCAGACTTGTGGTGCTTCTCCAAGATTGCCTCCTCGTCTTGTCCCAGGTAGCCTGTGGTCTCAATGGACATGGAACATTTTTGGCAAACAATCACTTTTCTGCTTAGGTCGGATTTTGGGCACCCGTGGGACTTGTAGGATCTGTGATCCGAACAAAACACCTGCCATTGCTCCCGTGTTAGTGTTGGCCATGTGACTGTTTACAGGCATTTCAGAATAATGTGAAACCATTAAAATTTGGTATTTTTTTCACAGCATGGGTTTTTTCTATACATAACTAGGATTCAAATTTATGTCTAACATGTTTGAAGAATTCAGTTGTTTACTAAGTATGTTGTATTTCATGGGTAATAAGATTTTTGTTTCGGTAATAAAAAAAAATTCACCATCAACTAATAAAAAGTTGGTGGTCCTAATCTTAAGATTTGTATTTTAATTTAACTATTACTTTTAAAGTTTAAGATGTTTTTCAATTATAATTCTACTTATACCTAATCTTAATTAACTTAATATATATATATATTGAGTTGTAAAAATAAAATAGAAAATCTTATATCTCTTTTTAAAATATATATATATATTATCAAATGCAGTATCACTTACTTAAATTCTTAAATAAATTAATTTTTATTATAATTTTTTTTCAATTTAGTCTAACATATATCTTTTATGTCAAAATTAATACATGTAAAAGAATTCTAACAAGTCAAACACGCTTTACGAAGTAAACTTTTGAACTAATCTGTTTTAAAAAGTAAAATCACCTTTCACTAAAATAATTAAATATAATGCCCTGATTTGTTTGTAGTTATTTAAAAATATATATTTTCTGATAAACAAACAAGTTTTTACTTTTATAAAACAAATTCCATCTCTCTCTCTACAGTGATTTTTTTAAAAATTATTCATTTTAAAAACCTTTATTTTAAAAACAAATTCAGGCTCTAAAATGGTTACCAATCCAATGGCTTAAATATTTTTTTTTTTAATTTGATATCATTATTATTTCGTCTTTCGAGTTAAATTATTTAATAAAAATAATAGTACTCGTGTGAATATAATGAAACATCAAGGTAATGTGGACATATATAATATATGTGTCACATAACATTTCTGTAAATACTTAGACGTAACATATATATATTAAAATCGTCTAAAAGTTAAATATACGTCAATACTCTATTCTATTTTATTTTATTAAACAATTTAAATTTAAAGTTGATGAAAAAGAATAATATTAAATCATTAGGATTGCAAGTAAAATTAAAATTAAAAAAAAAAAGTTAAAAAAAAAAAAAGCTATTTAGCCACGTAAAATACTATACCTTTAGGGCGCATGTATTTTGATTGGAGATATACATTGTTTCAATTGCAGAAGTAATTAAAAAGGTGTCGTAATTAACATTGATGCGATGAGAAGAGAAAGCTGAATTACCCGTTGGCAACCGTCGCAGGTGTATGGAAGAAAATCGAGCTGGTTACAACCGCGGTGCTCGCAGTGTTTCCCCAAATCTGGAAATCTTTCGGTTCCAGCTGATGCCATGGATACAGATAGGCTTCTGACTTTCGTCCAAGATTGAAACACTGATGAATGGATTCGAACGACTATTGAATCGAACAGAATGAATTGAAGAAGAAGATTAAGCACTCACGAATTGAGAGTTTTCCAACACGGTGACGACGCGGCATGGGTATTTTCCCCCCTCTTTTCCTGGTTTCACTGTTATATATATTATTATTTTGTTTAATCTTTCTGTATGATTTTAGTTTTTATGTATTTTTGCTTTATAGAGATTTTTGTTTTATTATTATCAATTGTATTTTAGTTAAACGTTTTGCATTTAAAGTGAAGAACCTAAAAGTTATATTTTAGATTTATAGAGAATAATTTGAATTGTAATATAAAGATATTTTAAATTATTGATAATTTTATAAAATATTGAAATTCATTTTAAAATGGATAGATTAAAAAAAGAATAAATGGTTAATAAAATTAAATATACACATAAAAATAAAAGACTAAGTTTGAGATGGTTAAATGAATTTTTCTATTGTGCGAGAAATCTATATCCAACTAGGAGAAGAAAAAACAATGATAATGTAAATATAGAGAGTAAATAGAAGTAAACTTCTTATTTATTTTGTGTATTCTAATCTATAAATACGAGTAAATATTTACGTTTTTATTATTTAAATTATTGTAATTAAAAAACCTTTTTTATAAGTTTTTTTTTAACTCATAAATTCTCATTTTTTATTGAAATCTCTATTAATTGAATTGTTAAAATCATTTTATTTTTTTCATTCGAAACCCTTTTTGATTTAAAATATAAAGGGTTGGGTTTCTTTTTATGTTCTTTAAAGGTTTTAAATGCTTTTCTTTTGGCAACTTAAAAAACAACTTATTTTTATTTTTTTTAATCTTTTTAAATAATTTGGTTAAAATACATTTTTTGTTCTCCCAACTTTATATTCATTTATAAGTTTCCATTTTAAAATAGAGATATACAGTGAGGTGTCAATAAGAATAGCTATGTGTTTTAGGAAGCTGAAGACTGGTCTTAAATATTAAGGTTTCATGTTTGTAATGGGGTTTTCTGGATCTTGTAAATTTTGTGAATATTGCAGAGATAATTAAGTTTTCTTTTGCATCAAAGAAGAGACTGTTCAGATAAAAGGAGATTGGTTGATTTTGTATTTTAGACAATCAACCTCAGCTTATTTCTCTGAGATTCTTGCCTGTTTTAAATCAAGATTTTCTAGGGTAGTTTTATATTTTAAAGTTCACAAGCTGCATTTTCTTTTTAAATAGTCAAAGATCCCTTAGCCCAGTACTATAATAGGAAGAGAAAACATGGCATGTCTTCAATAGAGGTATGGATCAAAGGAGCAGATTGGGATGCATATGGAGGAGATGAGAAATAAGGAGGGCATTGTAGGAAAGAACTTCATAGCAGAGTAAAGACAAAGAAGAGGCTGCTGAAGTGGTTAACTGACCGGGAAGATGGCATGTGTTGATTGGAGGGGGGAATGATACTGGTATCATCACATCACTAAATTGTGGGATAAATGAGGAAGTGGGTCTGTGGGGGAAAAAGGGAATTAAGTGTTGTTGAGTGAATTTGTGGAAGGCTAGGAGTTCTGTCAGTATTTGGTACCCTTGTGTACCTCTCAGTCTTTATATTCTTTTTTCTTGCTGTTCTACTTTAATACACGGGGCAACCTCTAATTTCAGAGTTCAACTTTCTTATTTTGTAAATAAATTGTTACAACAACAACAAACAACTATATTTCATGGTCCATATTGTCAATATCCAAAGAACATTTGGGAAAAGTTTGGAATTGCCCTTGCATTATACACAATACAAACTAAGGTCCTTGATAACTTTTTTCTACTATGGAATTTTTGTTTAACCTTCTCTATTTTATTTTATTTTTTGCTGAACGAGAGGGGCTATCAACCCAAAAAAGATAACTCAAGGAATATATTCTTTTCTTTATAGGAAATAACAATTGAAAATGTACGTATAAACAACCGTATCACAGAACATTATAGACATGATCTTATTTCCCATTCAATAGGTAGCTTGTAATGAAGTTGGCCAAAAACTACTATGAGGACATTGTTATCAGGTTTGAAACCTGACTACCTTTTGTCTGATGCAGTGTAACTTCGATCAAGAAACTTGGATGCAAAAAACATAAGCCCCAAGTTTACTCCCCTTGCATATTGATTTTCAACTCGTGATTTTGTTTGGTAGGAAGGAATGCCACTGTGTGATCTCACTCACTTCTGATAACGATTTTGCTGGCGAAGAACAGGTAATTCTTTAATTCAATTTGTTCATAATGTAATTCTTTCATTTAGCGCATACATATTTTGATTAGAATGTACTATTTTATCCTCTTAAATTCGTCTTCTTTCCATGCAGATAGTGCAATACCCACAATTTAAAAGATAAGTAAAAAAGAAAGGTGTAACGATATCTAGGTAATATATTTGTATTTGTCGAAAATCAGACGTAATTTTGTAACTGCATTCCTATCTTGCTTTGTGTTACAAATCTCATTCACCTCATCATTTCATTTTTAGGCCGTGGATGCTAAACGTAGCTACGGTTTTACTAGTTTCATATCTAGTCTCATCATATCTTTACCATCTGGAAAACCAACACAACCAATGACTCTGGTGATATTACATTGTCTCACATTAGCTAGTAAGATGACAAATATATATATATATATATATATATATATAAAAGAAATAAGAAATAAGAATGAGATAAAACTATTAAAGAAGATTGAGAACCATCATCAATCTTTTCGTATTATAAGCAACGATGTACATGGCAAAGGTATTTATGAGCTTAGCTTAAATGGGAACAATGATGTCTGCTACCACATGAGATTTAAATAAAAAATAAAAATTCCCATATCGTTCTTCTGTAAATTTGAGCATTCAAATTGCAGAGGAAAATACTATAACATTGTCATCAAACCACTCTTAGAATTATATCAAAGCAATTAGCATTCAATAGGCATTGACAGAAGGAGTGCTAGGAGGAGAGGTAGAACTAGTGGAACCAGTTGTGGCACATTCCTGTCCAGTCCTCCTTGGAGCCAAAAGCCGACTCCTCCATCGACCATTAGCAACAGAGGATGAGGAAGAAGCTGAAACTGCTCTGCTACAAGCATGATCAGCAGCGAAACGGTGCTTGAGGCACACCTTCATGTGGCAAGTTTTACAGGTGCTGGTGTTGGAGAAAGTCAAAACCTCCTTGCAGCGTTTGACAGGGCAAATGGGTTTCTTATTCTTGCTGGGATCACAGTTACCAGACTTGAGGTGCTTCTCCAAGATTGCCTCCTCCTCCTTTCCCACCTGGCCGGTGGTCTCAATGGACATGGAACATGTTTGGCAGACAACCACTTTTCTGCTGTTGTGGTCGGAATTCGGGCATGCGTGGGACTTGTAGGATCTGTGCTCCAAGCAAAACACCTGTCAAATTTCAGCCATGTCAGTGTTGTTGGCCACGTGACGTTTTACAAACATTTCAGATCAAGAAAATTTGTGTACAACAATTTTCTTTTACCCATCTTCTGAAATAATTTATTACATGTCATTATAACAGAAATAGATAGACACAAAAGTATGTATATATTATTTGTATTTTTTGTCAGCCAAAAAACAGACTTTTATATGAAAAAGGAAAAAAATATGCAAATCAAGATAAAAAAACTTCCATTACATAAATGAGCATCAACTACACTATCACATCAAATTACCCTTCTCATACTACACATATACTCAACCTACCAGAATATAACCCAATTGCGGAATGCATTACCAGATCAATGAAATATATTTCTTGGGTCACAACCTCCCTTTCATATTGAAATTTTCTAAAACGAAAGGAATATATTCTTGAAAATCTACTCCAAAATGAATGGAATGCGGCAAATAATTCTTGATAAAATAATACAGTAATCTGCTATATTTAATATCCTCCATATATTGATCCCCAAGAACACTTTCTTGTTGCTATAGATTAATTTGAATTTATAAAGTTAATTCATATTAAATTTGAATTTAAAGATTCTTCAATTATATCCGAAAAAAATCTTCCTATAAACAATTATACACACAGAATATTATACCTTCATTTTGATTATAGACATACTATCGTTTGCTTATGAATAAAAGATATACTATTTTGAGAAGAAAAAAAAAAACAGAAAAAACAAGCTATTAGGTGCATAAATAATTAACAAGTTTAAAAACACGTTAAAAACTGAAAAACCATATTTAGAATATAAAAGTTACTGCTATTAATTTCTGAAAATCACATACGACAAAAATCCAGTTCAAATCAAGAAATTAAACATGTTAAACAAAGTGTTGTAATTAACTTTGATGCGATGAGAAAAGAAAGACGAATTACCCGGTGGCAACCGGCGCAGGTGAAAGGAAGAAAATCGAGCTGGCGGCAATCGTGATGCTCGCAGTGTTTACCCAAATCTGGAAAAGCTTCTGTTCCGCCTGATGCCATGGATATATGGTTAGGGTTTTGAGTTTTGTAATAGAAGGAAAAACGGAAAGAGATTTGAACGTTGAATTGAAGAGAATGAATTGGAGAAGAAGAAAAGAAGAGGTGTATTTATAGGTTTGGTAATGGCTTGGGGTTTAAGTCAACCTTTGCCAGACAAAAGATCATTCTAGAGTTCCAATAAGGCGGTTACATACGCGGCATCATATATTTTTTTTTTAAGATTAGTAGTTCTTACGTAATATCATTCTTTTTTTAAATATGATTTCAATTTTTAGATTATGTCATGATTATAAGTTTTATTTTTTAGTTTTAGTATTTTATTTTGTACATATAAATTTGTTTTTAGTTATTGATAATTTAAAATGATAAATCCCGAATCCTATAAAATAAAAACAAACCCATTCAATTTTATTTTGTAGTTCATATTATAATTAATATCTTCGTGAATTTCAAATTGATTTTCAGTCCCTAAAGATATACTTAGATCTTATATTATAATTTTAAAAAATATTTCTTCTTGTTATATTCAGTGAAGTTTCATCATTTAATCAACTATTGTCACCATTATCATTATAGTAAACACGTTGTCCTTCAAAAAATCATTTCTCATTCTCATAAAAGAAAAACTTTGTTTTCAAAATCATCACTTGACAACTTGCATTGCATATATTGTTTTCTTTAAAGAACTTCATCATGCATGCTTTACATATTGTTAAACTTTTTTATTTTTGTTTTCAAATTTTAATTAAAAATAATCTTGAAATAAAGAAAAGTTTAGTGAAAAATACAGCTTTGGACAATCTCATATTAATACTGAGTATTTATTTTATCAGAATAATTGAAAATAGATAAACTGAAATAAGGTACAATATAAAAATATCTATTCTCAGTTTCGATTTGCAGAAGCAATAAATTGTTCTTCAATGTTTTAATTGTCCTTTTTTATAGTAAAACAAAAACTTTAATGAACAAAATATATTTTCTGCATTTATTTCAAATTTATAAAAGATAAAAAAAAATCCCACACATTAATTAGAGAGACCCACCCCCACCTAGTATGTTAAAAGTTCACACAACTAAATAAAAAAAACAAGATAAAAGATTGATACATATAAGACTTATATTTTAATTGAAACATGAATGATTAGGTTTATCACGTGGTGTGTGGATCCATCCAATGATTAAAATATTGTGATAATGTCTTCTAGGTTGTAAATGTTAAGTAAGAAAGAAGCTTAAGAATTAGGAACACACTTATGAATTCACCTGAGGAAGAATACAAAAGTCCATCCATGATTGTACCATGTAATCCAATGAAAAGAAAAAGGAGAAAAACATGGTTAGTTCATGTTAGTGTCCTCCATTAGGGTTTTGGAGCACTTAGAACATCAAGTTTTGTTTGTTTTTGGAGATGTATTAAGAGATAATAAAGATGATGAAGTGATTTGTTTCAAGATGAAATTTAAGATTGAAAGAACGTGGTTTGAGGAAGTAAATGAAGTGGGGTAGGAAAATGCAAAAGAATCAATCACTTTTCGCAAATAAAGTGAGATATATACAAATAGGTTTGTCTAGCCATTTACATTGATAGAGGGTTCTTAGTGCGAAGTAGACTTAGCTATTAAGATTGCAATAATTAATAAGAAATTGTGGCTTTGGTTGGAAAAACATTAAAACAACCTTCATGCAAACAAAGCATTGCATGTTAAGGTACCATTTGACGTTTTTTGTCCACAAAATTATGCATAAAAAATTACTTACAAATTGCAAAAGTTGCATGTGGGGTCTGCCCAAGACAAAAGAACATCCTTTTATTTTACCTTTTTGTGTTGATTGCCACACACTTTCCTCCCCAGCTACTGTAATGCCTATATTTGGTTTTGGATTTCAACAAAGGAAAACCAGCAGATATTATAGTTGGACCATTTTCTATATAATACTTTTCATAAATTAAAAGTTTTAATTATGAAAGCAAACGAGTAATTAAGATATGGAAATTCTGATTATATATTGGCATCAGAAAGAAGGAGTCTTTGACTGTTCAAATATGTGTAAAAGGGCAAAGTTGTTTTACCAGAAAACTGATAGAAAGTGGTCACTTTGAAACTTGAAAGGAGTTTTGTTCTATTGGCTTAGACGCATCTGCTCCACTCTCTATATGTTGACATCAAATGCAGGACCAGTTTCGAAGCCACTGTAATTTCTTTTTTGTTCTTTCTATTCTCTGATGAATACTAAAATATTGACAAAATTCACACGATTGCACAGACTAAACTACACTTATTATCTCAAACACAAGTTTCTTTTTTATTATTTATCTAGTACAAGAGTGTTTTCTTCTTGTATAAAAATAGAAAACTTAACATTATTGTTAACCATATATGTATATATATAAACACCATACTTAATCATCATTAGTATTGACAGGGTAGGTTACTGGATGCATTAATGTTGTAGATGTTTTTCTTCAGATCATCATCACCCATACTCTCTCACTGACTCACCTCAAATCCACAACTTTCCCTTTTACCCCTTTCCAATTGGGCAGATTTTCCAAAAGCAAAGGAATCCAACCTCTCTCTCTCTCTCTCTCTCTCTCTCTCTCTCTGCCATCCCAACACCAAATCATCATTTCAGTGACACACCTCTTCTCTACTCTTCAACACCTAAAAAGGCCAAAAAAAACACTAACCTCAAACCAAACCTTCCCCTACTAATTGGAACTCCAATGACACCCCTCAATTAACTCTCTCACATTCAACAGTGTGAGGGAGGGCACACCTCAACCATCCCATGGAGATTCAACAAACCTTGAAGCTCACTATCCACAAGAAATGGCCATCATCACCCAAGAAAACACCAAAAGATTCAGAAACAATAACCACCACTACAACTCCAAAGCTGAAATGGAAGAAAATCTTCTTTCACACCAAAACCAAAACCAAAATCCAAACCCCCCCAGAAGAGTTCCTCTGCCCCGTTTCCCGTTCCCTCATGTCCGACCCCGTCATCGTCTCCTCCGGCCACTCCTTCGAACGCTCCTCCGTCGAAGCCTGTAAAAATCTAAACTTTACCCCCCAACTCCCCGACGGCACCACCCCCGATTTCTCCACCCTTATCCCCAACCTCGCCCTCAAATCCGCCATCCTCAAATGGTGCCACACCACCCACACACCCCCTCCTCTCCCCCACAACAACCTCGTACAAACTTCAATCTCCCCTACCACAAACCTCGTACAACAAACCTCAATCTCCCCAAACACCCCCAACACAAACCTCGATCAAACCTTGATCTCCCCGAACCTGGTATCCATAGAAGAAAAAGTCTCCGACAGAGATCCGGTCCTGGATTCCCTGGACGAAAACCCACCCTCGAGCAACCTCCGCCGCCACGCGGAAACCGAGGTGCCCGTAAGACCGACACACCTGTACACGAGCTCTGAGGAATCCATAGCCACAACCTCAGCCTCAACTCCGCCGTTTCAGCTCGCCACGCGCCCCAGTTGCTGCTACTACTACTCTTCCCCTTCCTCGTCCGAAATCGAACCCGCCGCAAGCCCAGAGGAAGAAGAAATCATGGCAAAGCTCAAGAACCCACAACAGAAGATAATTGAG
This sequence comes from Macrotyloma uniflorum, assembly GCA_016859785.1. NCBI lineage: Eukaryota > Viridiplantae > Streptophyta > Magnoliopsida > Fabales > Fabaceae > Macrotyloma > Macrotyloma uniflorum. The sequence goes on along the minus strand of BDMB01000009.1, from coordinate 985,890 downwards.
GAAGCGCTTCTCTCTATGAGAAAACTCACCCGAGTCAGAGAAGAAACCCGGGTCCAACTCTGCACCCCGCGGTTACTCTCAGCGTTACGCTCCCTCGTTTTGTCGAAACACGTGAACGTTCAGGTGAACGCTTTGGCTTCCGTGGTGAACCTCTCTCTGGAGAGGAGTAACAAAGTGAAGATCGTGCGGTCGGGGATGGTGCCACCGCTGATAGAGGTTCTGAAATTCGGATCCCCTGAGGCGCAGGAACACGGTGCGGGCGCGTTGTTCAGTTTATCTCTCGAAGATGATAACAAAACCGCCATTGGGGTTTTGGGTGGTTTGGGTCCGTTGCTTCACATGCTCCGAGTCGAGAGCGAGCGGACTCGGCATGACTCGGCCTTGGCGCTTTACCATTTGTCTTTGGTTCAGAGCAACCGGTCCAAGATGGTTAAGCTCGGTTCGGTTCCGGTTCTTTTAAGCATGGTTAAGTCGGGTCACATGACGGGTCGGGTTCTATTGATTTTGGGGAATTTGGCTTCCGGGTCGGACGGACGGGCCGCAATGTTGGATGCGGGTGTGGTGGAGTGTTTGGTCGGGTTGTTGAGTGGGCCCGAGTCAGCCACCGGGTCGACTCGGGAGAGTTGTGTGGCGGCGATGTACGCGTTGAGTCACGGCGGTTTGAGGTTCAAGGCGGTGGCAAAGGCGGCAGGGGTGGTGGAGGTTTTGCAAAAGGTGGAGAAGGTGGGGAGTGAGAGGGCCAGGCATAAGGTGAGGAAGATTTTGGAGATGATGAGGGCCAAGGAGGTGGAGGAGGAGGATGTGGATTGGGAGGAGTTGCTTGACTCGGGCCTGGGTTGCCGAACTCGGAGCCGACTCGGCAGCGGGTTGGACGAGTCAAGTGCTAACTCGGCAGAGTTTTGAGTACAGTTGAATCATTTGTTTTTGTTTTCTTTTTATGTAATTAATGGTCTTTTTAAGACTAGGTTGTTTTTGGATTATTGTTTTTTAAAAAAATCCATGGTTTTATGATTTTATAGTTGGATGGGAGAATTGGTAAATGGGAGCATTTTTTTTAACTTAATATATATGCATTATCAATGTAATGTTTTGGCTCAATTGTATTTTCATATGAAACTTTCTTAATATGAAAATTTTTGTTTTTTTTATGAATTTGATTCCCATATGATCTTTCTTTAATAAATGTTTTTATTAAATATTAAAAGTTAACACAGAAATGAAGATGTAGAGGGGAGATAAAGGAGGGTGATGGTGTTGTTGATTGAATAAATGAAGGGAAAAGAGTGATAAAGTTGATGATTTTTGAAGCAGAAAGTGGTGATGAAGCGTGGTGTATATGCTTATGCTACCACTTTATTCCTTCTTCTACAGAGTGTAGCTGGTTCTGTTCCCTTTTGGGTTTTTGCCTTTTCTTTTTCTTTTCTTTTACATTCAAAGTTTTGGTATCTGAATATATTTTAAGCTCAGATATCACCATCTTTTCAATTTCAAAGTGTTCCAACTGGATTAGATTAGTTGTGGAGGCAACGCGCAGGATTTGCTTTCAATTTTGATTTAATTGATGTAACAGAGAAACTATGCTTATGAAATTGTCCTATTGCTCTGTCAAAGAACTTCTGCATAACCATTCAAACTGTTCATGAGATGTTGGTGTCAAATGGTCCCAAGAAAATTTTGTTTTCAATTGCAGCCATCATTCATTATTATTTAAACACTTGGTCACATTTTATCATCCATTATTATTATTATTTGAATATTAAGGAAATGTTGCATGGTTGTGGAAGGGAATTAAGGAAATTTCAGTGAAATAATTGTATATTCTGTATTGTTCTTTCTGATTCAGAAAAGTTAACCAATTACTCCAATAAAATTGTTAGCAATAATATTCTTGAGGTGTTCATCCATGTCCCACAAGCTATGTTCAGTCCTTGTTTTTGTTTTTGGGTCAAGACAAATGCTACACTTGTGCCATTCTTATTCCTTTCCCACTCCATTTTTTCTTTCAGCTCCTAAAGGTTATTGTAGAAGCATAATCTGGTATGAAAAAGTAGTATTATGTTGCTTTAACACTGTTCTTTCTACTTAACTGTTTACATACCAATGATGAAATGCATCTACTAACCATGAAAATCAAGGTTTGGAGAACCAAACTTAAAGCTAACTTTTGCTTTTAATAGCTACTGTTAACTTATGATAATGAATAGGGTCATACCCAAAATTAGACCACTCAATTATATCAAATTCAATTTAGGTCAAGAATGTGAACAGGTAACATTGAAAAACAGGTGAGATTGACCTAATTAATATTAGGGTCGGCTTCAAATTTTAGATTTTCCCAACTTTTTTTTCTGAGGAAAAAGATAGATTTTTACCCTACTTAGTTATATGCCATATAGTTGTTTTTAGGTATAGAGTTTGTTTTAAACATTAGGGAAATGTTATAAAAAATTCTTAAATTAATTAATATTTTACAAATAATATGGTAGTTTTGTTTGGTCTATGAATATGATATACTGTTTTATATTATTAAAGTAATTTATTTAAACAATAAATGTTAAGTATAGCTTTGAGGGTTTTTTTTTGCTTGAAATTTAGTTTTCTATTTTTAATCACGGCATAATTATATTTATTTTTAAATTTATAAATTTATCAAAATTCGACCATTATTGAGAGTATCTATTTAACATGTTTAAAGTTTGTGTCTTTTTAACATGTTTTTAGAAAGGCTAATCAAGTCATTGACCCTTAGCATGCGTGGTTTCGAAAAATGTGATAGAACTTTTTTTTTTTAACATAAATGTTATAATTTAAAAAAAAAAAGATAAAATATATTTTTATCATTGTATTTGTTTAAATATATTTTTATCATTATATTTATTTAAAAATATTATATATTTATATTTTCTTAGATCAATTCAATATTTTAATTTTTTTAAATATATAATTTTAATCCTTTTATTAATTTTATAATAATAAATAAATAATCCTGAATATTATATTTAAGTATAAATAATGACTAAAACTATATTTAATGTTTTTATCATGTTAAAATAAAAAATTATCATTAAATATTGAATGTAATTATAAAAAATTAAAATTATATATTTTTAATAAAAAAAATAAAAGATTGAATTAATTTATAAAAAATATAAAGATAAAAATAATTTTAAAAATAAATATAGGAAAGAAACGTATTTAACTTATTTTAAATTTATTATAATAAGTAGATAATCATATTTTGAAATACGATTTTATTTATATATATTTCAATGAAGTCCAAATTTCAATGAGAGATTCTTAATGGGCTTTGCGATTCCCAATCTCTTCTTTACTAAGTCCAACTTGACATTTTCATTTTTTGTTTTCTTTATCAGAACAATTCTTTTGACGGAAAAAATGGGTTATATATTTCGACAAATCTTAGCCCAAACGTATAATAAAAATATGTTTATGTTGTTCACATCAACAAATATAGTAGAAAATGTACTTGTTTGTTTGAGAAGAAAGTGATATGAAAAGGAAGAAAAAATATTATTTTAAAAATAAAAAAATTAAATTTAAGTAATTATACAATTATAAATTTATCTATGTATTTATTTTAGAAAGAAATAAAAGATAAGTAATTTTGAAAAACACGCTTTCCTTATACTTTCAATTCTCTTTTAATATATGAATGAAAAAGTAAAAGATATGATATTAAATGGAAAATTTCATCTTCCTTTATATTTTTCTACCAAATATAAAAAAATATTTAATTTCTGCCCATTTTTCTACACTAATTATTTTTAACTCTATTTTTATAAAAAGAAATATTTTAGAGTGCAAGAAATTCATTTTCCTTTTCTTATATGATTATTTTAATTGAAAAGTTTTAGATAATGCAACTAAGGTTAAGATCTAATCATGATACAAGAACCCAAAATATTGTAATCTACTACATGCATTTCATATATACCTCAATAGGTCCCTCTAAAGTTCTTAATCACAGACATTGACACCCAAATCAACAAATTTTGGGGCTCATAATGAAAAGGGATACTTTTTTTGTCCCCACATGAAAAAGCAAAGGACATTTCAAACTTAAAAGGAATTTCCAAAATGAAAAAGAACAGCAAAGCATTAATTCTTTTATAAATAATTTTTAGATGCTTTCTGAAAATTTACTCTTCCTTTCAGTTCTTTTTATTTGTCTTTTAATGTTTTTTTTCCATAAACAAGAAATAAAAAAACTATTTATCGTAATCAAATGCTTAATTTAATTTTCCATTTTACCTTTTTTTTTTCTCATTTAACACGATAAATTAAAAAGTAATTAATATGACAATAAATTTTACAAATAATAAATAAATTCTTCAAAAATCCATACTTGAAAAAACATGAGGGAATCTTTAACATGGGCCACTTCAATTATACAAGTGACATATATTTTTCTCATCAACTACATTTCTTGTTCTGTAAATCATCTAATTCATATTTATTGATACTGTTACTCAACAACAAAGATCTTACTTTCTTTACAAACCTTTCACATTTTTTTTTATCTTCCTTTATTTTAGGTTTAATGGGGGAAAGATTTTAATTTCAATAGAATTTAATTGCTTAATTTTGATAACATATTTTTCAAATAGACAATTTGAATATTACAGTTAGTTTATCATTGATTTTTTTTACCATTTTAACGATGACACAATCCAATGATTGGAAAAAGGGAGAGAAAGCTAACTGGTGTGAAAGTGGAAGTAACCCAAACCGCGTCTACCAAAATCAAACATGTTTATAGGATTCTGCTATAAAGTTACCTTTTCGGCCATAATCAATGAACAAACACTCTTCAAAAATATACAAAAAAAATATCATTTTTTATATAATACAATTAGTAAAACATAATTAAAATTGTAATATATTTCATAATATTATGCTTAATCTAAAGTATTATCATTTCATAAATGTAGTAATAAAAAAATTGAGAGCTAATAGTTTGAAGTAAAGATAAAAAAAATGAATGAAAGAGTTTGAGTATGGAAAAGGAAGATGATAGTAACAGTTGAGGTCCCACATCGAGAACATTATGGGATTATCCAGCTGGTTCCACATTCATCGCTTCGCTTTACACAACACAAACCCTCTGTCGGTTTAGGTTTTAGCTTTCTTCCTCAATCACCGCCATCTTTTCTTTTTTGTTTATAAGACCAAAACAAAAACTATAATAATTCTTAAACACAAACACAGAAACTGAATTTTTTTTTATACATAAACAAATTATATAATTTCAACTCAAATTATAAGATCTGCAAGAATTATCAGAGTTTGAACTAATCACCATATCAGAGGAGAAAAATTGCAGAGTATTATTATATGAGATAACTTATGCGGCGCCTCTGATGCATTAAAAACTCTGCAACAACTACACAGCTGTATCATAAAACGCGCGTTTGTGTTTAAGCACAATGCACATGCACATGCACATGCACATGCATGATGCAGAAGAAGTTCTTTTCATAAGGGACAAAACTGATGCAGAGTGCAGACAAAATGTGTTCTTCAAAATCCAAAGCCAAATTCTTCCATTATTTATGCACACTTAATTACGTATTCTTCACATAATTATAATATTATTATTATTTTATTACAACTAACTTCAATATCCAACAAAAATGCGTTTTTCCATGACAAATCTATTACTACCACTCTTTCTATCAATAACTTAACAACTCATCTTCTCCCCAAATTCATCACAGATTCTTCAAACTTCAATTTAGACCAACTCACTCATGTCTTAAATATAAACAAAAGAAAAAAAACAATTAAAACATCTAATTACATTAGTTTCATTTTATTTTCACCTTATTAGTTAATATAGAATATAATTGTATCTTTAGACTTATGAGTGAGTTCAAAAAAACTGAAATTGCTTTTTAACATTGACAAACTTTTTCATAAAAATTCTTTTTAAATTAAAATTAATTTATACATAAATAATTCATAAAATCTCTCTTCATCTAACTTCTTCAAATTTATATTTTTAACTTAGTGCATGATTTTAATTTATGAAAAATCGAATTAACTTTTTCTTTTTAAAATTTAGAGAGAAGTTCTCATCCAAATGTTTGTTTAATTACATACATCATTTTGACATTATTATTAATTAATATAAGATCATGTTTAAACATTAAGTTGATATTATTAGAACCAGCAAGTTGTTTTGACAATTGGCTTCAGACTTAAATTCCTTAACTAAAATTTGGGATTCCAACCCTGATTTGGGCATGGAGTCACAAACAAGAGGCATATTTTTGAGATGAAGATTATTTCTCACTTAGGTATATATAAAAAACAAGAACAAGTAATAAGAAAATATCTGTTTTGAGGAGAATCTGTATTCAATCACTCCACAAAAACTCTTTGAACTATCCACAATTAGACTACAGCAAGAGATTATTAGATTAATCTGGTACTAACAAAGACTAGTTTCTAATATTCTAAGAGAAGATGGAAGCTTAAAATGAGAAACTTTATTAATTAAATTTTGTAATATTACATTCAAAAACCAGAACTCAGATTCATCTATCCAAGAACAATAACAATAACTCAATGCCCCATTTTCCCACCTCACACAACCCAAAACTATGTATGTATAATCAACCTCAAAAACATCAAATTCATGCACAACAGAGGTTTCGATTTCATTCTCATTATCATCGTCATGATCATTATAAATCATAGAATCTGATTTGATGAACTGATTCCAGAAAAGAAGAAAGAATCAATTAATCTGATCACACCTGCGTCTGATCTCCCCCTTCCTCCCCGTCTGCACATTAAGCAGACTCAGCTTCTGCATCGCGGAAGCAAAAACCGTAAAAAACCTATCTTGATCCTTCGCGAAGCTCTCCACGAAGGGTCTTGTAGTAGGGTCACTATACAACCCGTGATCGGATTTCAGCACGCCCAAACCCTTCGGAAGGTTCTGGAAGTACACATTGTCGAACTTGTTCGGAGTCATAATGTCATTGAAGACGGAAAGGGTAGGGTTGGTTCTGTAATCGGCGCATGCTTTTGATAAAGCTTGAGAAAAACGAGGGTTGTAGGAAGAAGAGGAGTTGGAGAGATTGGTCACGAATTCGGAACAATGGGAGAATCCGACGGTGTGGGCCCCACTGAGAGCCACGAACTCCTCCACGGAGAAGCCGCGGCGGGTGAAGATTTGGGTGATTTGGGAAATGGGCATGGAGGGGGTGGGGAGGTGGTTCGGGACGGCGGCGGCGGAGGAGTAGCGGCCGTCGCGGCGGCCTAGGAAGACGGGGTAGAAGGGGCCGCCGAGCATGGTGAGAAGGTCCCGGGTGGCGGCGGAGAGGATGTCGGCGCAGGAGACGGTTTTGGGGCAGACGAGTTCGAGGGCGGTCTTGGCGCGGACGACGAGGTCGAAGGCATCGCCGGGGAGGGAGAGGTTAATGTCGGCGTCGCGCTCCGCCTTGTTGAACGCCGTGGAGGAGAGGAGGATGGAGGCGTCGCAGCCGTTGGGTAGGAGGCAGTCGTGGAGGAAGAGGCGGATCGTGGCGGCCGCCGTCGTGGGGCTGGCGATCTGCTTCGCCGTCACTGTGTCGCGGATAATCTGCGCGAACTGCGGACACGTGTCCTTGTAGAAGTCTAACGTTAGACGCGCGTTAACACAGAAACAAAAGAACGATAAGAATGTGACAAACGTAAGAGAAAACGAAGACATTGTGAGAACTCCGAACTGAGAAACTGAAAAAACGTTTCAGATACAGAGAGTGGAGTGATGGGAAGTGATGAGTGTGTAAGGGTTTTGTTTTGTGTCTGGAAAGTGGTGGAGTGAAAAACACGCGCTTTAGTGTGAGAGTGGGACTAGGGTCACGGGATGTGTGCAGCTTGAAGTGGGGACAGTGTGGGCTGGCATGTTGCTAGAAATAGATTGGCGACATCAACGGCTATTGTTTTTTACTCGGCAATTTAAATTCATGTTATAATAGTATTAATAATAATAAATGAATAATACTTGTTTTTATTTAAGAAAATTAAATTAAAAAATAAATGGGTATTTATAATTAATGTTTACTAAGTGCCATTTAGATTAACGCGGTGGCGGTGGCGGTGGCGGATATGGTTTTTTTTGGCGTTGAAATAAATTATTTAATAAATAATTAATATTTTAAAACTCTTCTTCGAAAATAATAACTTTTTAAGGTTATAACACATTAATTAAACAATTATTTAATAAAATTTAACCAAAACAATTTTTTTTTACTTTTCTTTTTTCTTTTTAATTTAGTAGGTGATACTATATTAGTGACTTTTTATTAAATGTAAGTTTAATATAGAAAAAATGATCATTATTTAGGAATAAAAATAAAAAAAACTAAAAAGACTATTACTCTATTTAATTCTATTGTATTTGATAAATGATTTTTGGTGTCTGTCCTATTAATAGTTGAATACTACTATATATATGAGTATTAATTAAAATTTAAAATTCTAAAGCATGAATTGTTTTGAGAAAAAAAAAAAAAAAACCTAAGATATCTAAAGTATTTGATTAGGGTAGTGGTGGTGGATATTGGTTGATAAAAAAACATCAAAATCAGTCTTGATTTCACTTTTGAACCTATCAATGTCCTTGCCAATGTTATAAAGTCAACACCGGTTTAGTTTAAAATTTGAAACAAATTTTGGAAGTCATTGGTTGATAGAAAAATATACATGTACATTATTTTTTTATTTAAATATTATGTTTACATTTTACAACTAAATAAATTAGATTTAGTGAGATTTTTTATAAAAATCTATACATTTATTCGATAATACATGTCATATTCTTATGTTAGTATTAAAATTATGTCGATAATCTTATGGTTTTTGAGAGTTTTATAGCAAAAGTGATGAGAATTCACATAAAATAATGTTAAATAAATATAATACCATAATTTTATAATAATAAGAATTATTTTGAATTTAACATTTTTTAACACAGTAGGTTTAAAAATCGAGTCCATTACTAATCTATTAATTGATTTTTCAATTTTTTGACTTGATTTAGCAATTTAGAAAACTGTAAGCAAGTTCATGGGTGTTTCTAGGAAAGTAAAGTCAATAAGTCATAACTCACGCGGTGAAACTGAAGTGGCACTAGTCTGAAATCAGCTTTTTGTTTATTCAAATAATGTTTTTATAAAAGAAATTAAGAGAGAAAAAAAAATACTTTTTATCAGCTAAAATTTAAGAAAGATTTTTTTTATTTATTTTAATGTTAGTTATGAAATTGAATAATTTTAATTAACAATGAAATATTCCATTTTTTTATCATGGCAGAAACACATGGAACCTTCTGAAGAAAGAAGAAGACTTTCAGATTAGACTAATACTAAATAAGTAGCATGCTGCTTCAATTAGACTCAAATTTTCAAGAACAATGAGAGTGGAAGTATACAAGGGAAAGACAGTTGCAAGAGTTTCCAATATCACAGATCAAGGAAGGGAAACCAAGAATCTTACATAAAAATCAACAAAGGAAGTGTAGAAAGATTAAATCATAATTTATTGTAGACTACTCAACCACACTTGCATTCACAATACTTCATAGAAAATTATATGCTCCCTCAGTATACTGAACATAATGAGTAGGATTGCTCATGAAGATCAGTAGTCCTTGATTACCAGCAATCCCTTTATACTTATTCCACCAAGTCATGTAACTGCTTCCCTTCAAGAAAATCTCTGGTGACACTTCATACTTTTTGAGTGATCCATAAACATAGTCCTCAAATTCAAGCAACTTCTTTTTTGCCTCTTCCTTCTCTTTGAAATTTTCCAACTGTTGACACAAAAGGAGAGCCTCTTCAACCTTTGCCCAAAAGCATGAATCAATTGTTAAAATCAATTCCACATTTCTTCTATTTATTCTGTTTGAATCACTTTTTTTCTTCTTATCTTCTTGCAGCCACTTTTCCAACACTATATAATGTCTAGACCTTTTATTGGCCACATAGTCCTTACCAAGACCATTTCCATAGTATTCAGCAATGTCTAGGGGCTCAACCATTCTCCTGTAGTTAGTTCCAGCGAAAAGCCAGCGAACACGAAAAGCTGCAGCTTCTGTCTGAGGTTTCATCTCTGCATCTTCAACCATGTCAATCCAGTAGTTTGTGAGGTTTTTCTGCCACTGAACAGCATCTTGGTCACTTGTTGAGGTACCGTTTTTGAAGCTGTCATAGTACCCAATCTCTTGACTTTTAGAATGCTTCTTGTACCATTCTAGTTTCGCCATGTCTATCTTTATCACATTCAGTTTTTTGGATGGATCGAATTTCACCTTCTTCTGGTACATGTATTTATCCTCCAGACTTTCCAACTTTTTTGCCAAAGCATTTATATTAATGTTCTGGTGTTGTAGCTTCTGTAAAATCAAATTTAGACAAGAGAGTAGCAAAAAATAATTTAACAAATATTAGTCTAGATACACATAACAAAACTAATAAGATTTACTAAATATACATGCTAAAATTATAGGTATTGTTCTCTAATCAAATTTGGAGTTTCAAGTGGGTAACAAGTGTAATGAAATATTTCATTAAATGAGATCTCATATTATCAAGTTGACACTCCAAATTTGATAAGAAAACGGCACTTGTAGTATTGCTCATAAGTTTGTTCATACTTTAAATGCAAGCTGTTTAGAAGTTAAAAGATATTCAGCTACCTGCATATCTGGTGTAAATCCTAGTGCTGCACACAACTGCAAAGAGATACTTGCATGCAGTGAATTAGAATGAGTCAAGTCCAGCCCGCTTGGGGTAAAGTCCTTGTAAACTGCTTTACGATAGAGATTTTCCACAAGTTTTCCATAATCTATGGGCTGAAATTCTTGATTTTGATCATTGATTGAGCTCACAAGAAGTTCCAAAGCAGACTCGGGGTTCTCAAAACAAGTTGAATTTAGATCAGAACAGAAGAGAAATGTCCCAAAGGGCCTGTAAGCACTGGTGAGAGGATTCAATCTTTTGGGAACTTGGTCTTTGTAAGAGACAACATGTAGAAAGCAAGAACTCCATACAGAACTACGTGATACGGCTTCTTGCAACTTTTTGTCACCAACGAGGGGAGAACCAAAGGTAATACAGAGAGGGGGTTTCTTGTTCTCTGCAGAATTCCTTTCGTCATCATTGCTATTAAATAGCGATAAAGTGAAGAGAGAAGCAATTGGTCCTCCAAGACCATGTCCAGTAACAATCAATCGAGGGCTATCAATCTGCATTAGGATTAACATTGTTATAAGGGCATACACATTAAATTCCCAGAAAATTAAAGAAACAAAGTGTTTGATTTCAACTTTAAAAAATTATTTAGTTTCCAAAAAGGTAAAGATGCAACAGAAATTCAAGCTAAGTTCGTGCCTCACCTCAATCAGCACCACTCCTAATGACTCACTCTTGAGCTTGAACTACAAATCAGAAGAGGATACATCTCTCCTGTTTTTTGGTTTCTAAAACACTTGTCCCCGAAACAATTTTCAAAACTTGATAGATTTTGGATGAAAATTTTATCATGGGGATAGATTTACTGTTATGATTTCAGTATGTGCTGTTATTCAATAATTGGTTTTGTTATATTCCAATGATTGGGTTTGTTATTTCGTATCTTTTCCTTATGCTTTCTATTGCAGAAATAAGAGGATACGTTACTGTACACAAAAAAAAAGAAGCTCTATCTTCTTCCTTTCTTTCTGGAGGTAAACGTTCCTGACCTCCAATACAGGAACAGTTTTTACTTGCTTATTAACCAGATCCTATCATTACCTGTGATCTCTACCGAAATACCTCTCTAGATTTGTAGCACAAAATTTTTCATGCAGGTCAACACAAGCAATCAGTATCTAAATCAATCTACTATGTTACAAATTCAATTTTTCAAACAGAAATCGTAAAACAATGAAAGGGGAAGGAGGAGATGTACCTCGGACTTCAACTCGTCAAGCTTCTCAAGATTGTCAATGAATAGCGAAACTGCAGACTCGTTAACAAGGAAATCTGGAATTTTTTTGGTACACAGAAACTCAAAGCGGTGGAAGTTTTTCTTGTCCTTGAGAGAAGAAAAAGAAACCAATTCCGGTTGAGGATCAAAATCATGTTTGACCTCAAACACCACAACCGTCAAATCCTGTTCCTTATGAACTTTCCATAACAATCCCTTCCCCACGTGGGAAACGATCCCTTCGTCACGTGAGGAGATAAAACCCCACGTTTTCGGAAGAAGACCAGAGCTTGTCACAAAGGGTGCTTGCGCAATTCCACTGCTAAATCTGCAACCACAACAAGTACACAACACAGTTAATCCAACACAAACAAACAAACATGTTAGTTAGTTAGTTAGTTTATACACGTAAGATTCAATTCAAATGTTTCAAGCTTATAACTTTTGAGACAGAAACCAAAACCCAACATAGAAGATCAAAAACAAAATTGATCTTAGGAAGAGTTAAGTTGTGACATACGATTGAGTAAGGGTCATGGTGGCTGTGCGAGTGAGAAGGTTGAAACGAGGAATGAGGGGTAAGAAGATGAAGATTGAGAAATTTAAAAGGGAGTGAATAGTGTGGGCATGGGATTGAGAAACTGTGTGGAAAAGAATAGGAAAGAATGGAATCCATGGCAACTTGGAAGAAAAGAATTGGAGTTTACAAGGTCAACGAAGCGCGTCAATCTTAGTTTCCTGGACATGTCATGTGTTCACATTCCATTGTTTTAACCTTTTAACCTTGAAGTTTCCGTAAAAAAACAAAATAAAACACATTTTAAAATGTTAATTAAGTGTTGTTTATTCTATCATGTACATTGAAAATTTTAATTACTTTCTTGGTTCTTTCTAAAATGTTGGATTTTGAAAATACAAGTAATCTTATTTGGATAAGAGTGGGGTTAATTAAATAAAAAGGTGGAATTCATTTTTTTCCTTATTTTCTCTCTTCCCATGCAAACTATCATGTAAAATCATCTGCTGACAGACATAATTATTCTTATTAACATATTATTTCCAAACTTTAATATGAAAATTGTGTTACAAAGGGTCTTTCTCTAAACTTTCGAGACAAAAAATATGAAAAAATACATATTTTTTTATAAACTAAAAATTAACTAATGCATGATTTAAAAACCATATTTTAGAAAAATTAATATAAATCTTTTTTCCAAATTAAGAAAGGTACACAGAATGTTTTCAAAAATATATCTGAAAAGGTCCAGATTAAGATAGGTTTCACAAAGCTCCATCGATAAGTTTAAAGGCAAACATTGGGCCTTGTTCAAATTTTATGAACTCTTCCTATTTGGGCCAGGTTATATCATTTTGACCCATTTTATTTGAAAACATTACTAAGCCCACCATCTAGACGAGAACGTTCAAGACCAAAATCTGAATGCGTTGTGTTTCTTTCTTTTGTTGGTGCAAAGAAATAATTAGAGACGAAAACAAGATGTTATATTCTCTCTCTCTGTCAGTTTTTCTTTATATAAACAACCTTTAGTTTTAAGTTAACTTGCTCATACCATGTTTGATCCAATGCCAGAACCAAGAATAAGGATTCCATTTATAGGTCAAGTTTCTGCCATTGAAATCTAGTGCTTTAACTTAATGCACCTGCTATTTTCAATGCAATTCAATCAAAGCACTCTGAGAATGGTAGATGGGTATGATTTAATATTGGCGACCCCATGGTTGAATCCACATCACCAAAAGGACATCATAAGATCTCAAAAGGATGTGCCCAAAAAGGAATCAAAATCTTCAAAGGGTCATATTCATATTAATTATATAGTCCTCAACTTTATCCATGCTTGGCATACTACTTCATAGCCCTACGTTTCAAAACTATTCATATAGTCAAATTTTGTATTCAATATCTGCATATTTGGCTGACATGTAATCACAGTATCATAATTATGTTAATTCCTCATTCTAAAATTTATCATGATACTCAATTTCGTACACCAAAATACTTCCTTATATTAATCATATGATATATCATGGACCACAATGATCCAATAGACAACACAAAATAGTGTTGAACCAATGGATCAACACAGTTACTTGTACAATTTATCATGATGATCACTCGGTTATTAAGTACACCAGCAACTCGATTAAACCACATAATCATGCATTCAAACTTGGTAACTTAAAGAAGAAAAACTTAGGTGCTACTAGAAAGACAGGGTTCTATGGGCACTTGTATTTGTTGCCATGAGTCAACATGTCAGTGTAGCACTTGCCACACTTTTCCCTGTTGCCATAAGTTCCAGGAGGAACACATCTGCAACGATCACAACAGGTCAGGCATGCCCTTAAGCACATGTTCTTCCTTGAGTGTAATTGGCACCTAAAACCACATAGTGGAATGCAATCTGAAAAAAAAAATTGCAAAAAATGTAATTAATTCAGCATATCTCAGTTAACATGAAAAAAAGATTGTGACTTTGATAATTAGTACTGTTCAAACATCAGAACAATTATTCTCTCACATCCATCATGAGATGAGAGATTGGCTGTAAGCCAAAAAGGTAAAGGACAAACAAGTAAAAACAAGAAATAAAATATCATTTCACTTTCTATACTAATATTCTTAAAAGTTACTTGCTTCAGATCAGGTTCTTCAGAATATTAACCATAAACAAATCTGACAAATATTTATAACTAATATATATTAGTTAATGAAAAAAGTATCTTCTTTCTATTCTTACACGTATATACCAGAATAATTTTAAAAAAATGTACACATAAAAACTATGTAACATAACTAAACCAGTAAATAAAAATAGCTTAGACAAAACATAGAAAATTTATGTTCAATCAAAATTATTAACATACCAATATTAGAGGATATTAAGTATGTCACCACATTGATTTTTATGAAATTGTAAACTTTATTCAATTTGTCTCACATTTTTCTCATCCTCTATTTAAATTAATTAGACAGAGACTAATTATTAATAAAGCTAATGTGGACACTAAATTAGGAAAGAAAAGTGAATCATATCAATTAATTGCAATAGAGACTGGAGAGAAGTTATGGGAGACATGGATGTCGTACGACTTACCCTTCTTTGATTTCACTACTGGAGATGGAGGAGGAGGAGGGTACACCCCTGGTGGTGTTGGTGTTGGTGGCTTCACTAGTGGGGGTGTGGGAGATGGTGGCTTCACTAGTGGGGGTGTTGGATATGGTGGCTTCACTGCTGGGGGCTGAGCAAGGGGTGCCTTAACAGGGGGTGTAGTTGGACTTGGTGTGGTCACTGACCCTGGAGGGGAAGATGGTGATTTCACTGGAGGGGCAGGAGTTGGTACCTTCACAGGTGGTGCAGGAGCTGGTACCTTCACTGATGGTGCAGGTGCAGGAACTTGAGGACTTGCATAGTTCACCTGTAACAAATGCCATATTCAAGCTTTCAAACAACAAAATACATGTAGAAATGCTAATGACTACACACTAGTGCACTCATCTTAACATTTGTGTGTAACACAAACATTAAGTGTTTATTTGAATAAAAGTTTGTAACTTAAGTTTGAGCTAAAACTATGTTTGTAAACTAAGTTTACAAAAACAACTCAAGACTTGCTTTTAAAAACTAAGTCTTCAGTTAAGATTTTAATGTAGATGCATACTATTTAAAGTAATGATGTCTTAAAACTAAATTTATTCATTAAACTGAGCTTAGAATGTGTCAAACAGAAAACCGATCATAGTTTAAGACTGTTTGATCTCTGTTGAGATGAACTGAACTTGGATCTAACTCTGTTTCTTTCTCAGTTTAGACATTGAAAAATAAAACATCTTCTTTCGAAGAGTTTCAAGAAGTTTCCTACCACATTCTTAGATGTAATCTATGCTACTAAACAATACATGTTTTCCTCGATATTTTAAGATATCTTCTGCATCTATGTCGATGGAGAGATTGTCCTTGTTAACAAAGAAGAAGCGAAAGTAATGAGAAATCCAACAATAGTCTGCTACATTCTTAACCATGTCTCCATCTTTACAAATTGTTTTTTTGCATAAAGCATTTTAGCATTGGCCATTTTTTGGGTAAATAGACAGGACTAGAAAGCACATTGTGTTGTCAACTCGACCTTTTAGAAAAAAAGAACATCATAAAGTTTGTCAAAATTTGAACTTTACTATAAGGTAACTAGATTAGACACTTTTTATGTAAGATAATAAACAAATCATACTAATAAGGACAAAAATAAAAACAAACTTTTCTAAAAAAAAGGATATTTAGATATCTAAGTGGAACCAAACAAAACCAAAAGGAAAACTTTGTAGGAGCCTACCACTATCTTGAGATCTTCTTCATGAGAAAAAACCTGCACAAGAACATGAAGGTGAGTTGTTCATGTTGAAGCAAAACACTTGAAGGAAGAAAAAACCTTAAAATAGTGCACACTATCTTGGAGTACATGTGAAAATGATGAGTGAGTGGAAAGAAAAATGGAAGAGTGTAAGAGTGTACCTTTGTGGTGACCACAAGAAAGATGGCTAGAAGAAGAATGGAATTGGAAGCCATTTCTGGAGCAGGGACCAGAAATGTGGGAAGAAGAGTGTAGAGCTTGTTGGACAGTGTTAAGCAACAACTAGTTCTTGTTGTATTATATAGAGGTCAAGGATGGTGGGAGAGAGATGTGAAAAAGCTAGGCATGGTTGCAGAAAAACACGTTTTTAGGTCTGAGGAGTGTAGCAAATACAATTTTTTTAATATATATTAGGTTTATATATTTGTATCAATTTTTCAATATTTTTTTTTAATCTTTCTCTCTCAAAAATTATTAAA
Organism: Macrotyloma uniflorum; assembly: GCA_016859785.1. Classification (NCBI taxonomy): domain Eukaryota; kingdom Viridiplantae; phylum Streptophyta; class Magnoliopsida; order Fabales; family Fabaceae; genus Macrotyloma; species Macrotyloma uniflorum. Next base: position 969,055 of record BDMB01000009.1, on the reverse strand, counting down.
AGAACTATTTACATTACTAATAATTATATATAAGTCGTTTATATGACAAGTTATTTTCATTTAAAATTCTTATTATCAAATACTCAATAATATGTTTATTTCCTTTTAAACTACTTATTTAAGATATTAGAACTTGTTCATGTTACAATAATTAAAAAGATTAAAAAAAATAGTTTAACAAAATGCTAGATTCTAATATTATATAAAAACAAGTAAATGAAATTATAAACAAAAGAAATTACAAATTTTTGAGTTAACTAAATCATTATGTTTTCTAATGTAATTGATTCCTGGGCTGTGAATAAAGAAAAGGAGAGTTTTTTTTCTCATGAATTTATAAACAAACCCTACCATGAAACCTTTTCCAAAGAAAATATGAATGAAAAACATGAAAACCAACCTCATCTTACATATCTTATATGCAGAATTTAATTATGCAGAAAACAAATATTGTAAGTTATGATAGGGTGGGTGAATTAATACCTAGCTGTCACAAAATTATACTGACTCAAACAGCTTCCACCCACGTGCCTCTAAGATTGTGTCAATGCAAGTAGCATTATCTTAATGCAGAGTTCTTATAAGAGTGTGTGCTGCCACTAATCTATGAAGCTGTATTTCAGAATTTGACTCAAATCCATTCTTAGAGTTCACACAAGTCCAGAGTTATGACATAAGTTCTGACGAAATCTTGCTTTGACAAACACACTAGTCAAACTAACGCAGTTGTTTTCAATTTGGTCCAGATTTAAATTTTTTATCAGCAATAGTTAAAGAGGTGTTGTTCATCACCCAGTTCAAACAAAAGAAAGAAAACATCTAGATTTCAAGAAAAAAATGTAAATGTGTCGAAACTGAAAGTGGGATATGAAAAAAAAATGAAATTTTGATGAGAGTGGCTAGTTGAAGGAGGCATATATGGTGAGATGAGGTAACTGGTGTGGTCACAGCTGATGCATAAGATTGAAGGATGTGACTGAAAAGAGGACAGAAGAACCAAACCAGACCCATTATTTAATCATTCTTTTATTACCTTTTTAAGTCAACTTTGTAAAGAGGATAACAGCTATATGCATTCATTTTTCACAATTTTTTTAATTTTATTTTACACTACTTTTTTATTACATAAAAGCTGTACTTAGGTAAATTATATATTAAATAAATAAAATTTAAATATGTTTTTATTTTTTCATATAATTAAAATTTAAGGATTTTAGATTTTAATTTCTATAGAAAAATTATTTAGTTCTGGGTAATCGTGCTCCACTTGTTGCATTATGTCCCTCGATATGTATCGGCGTATCAATAAAATATGTACCTAAAAAAAATAGTTTTATAATTTTGCATAATGTAAAACAGCTAGAATTTATGAGGTGTGATTTATTTATGAAAATTGATAAATTTATTTATATACTATTGAATGATCATATAAAATGTTATTATATTTAATTTTTTTTATCTATTTTCATTAACTAAGATTTTCTCTTATGTTCTTTCTATTTGTACATTTTTTTTTCTTTAAACTAATTTTTTTTAATGAATTGTCTTTAAATTATATCTAATTTAATGTATTTGAATTACTTGTAAAATAGTATTTTTTTAATAGTTCCGCGTTTTATATAAAATTAATATATAAGTGTATTAGATAAAATAATTAAATTCATGTCAGTTAGTTTTTTTAATTTTTAAAATAAAGTAATTTTGGTCCAATGTTACTATGTCCTAATTCTTTAAAAAAAATGCTATTTTGTAAATGATAATAGTGTAAATTATTATTTAGATTTGACAATTAACTTTTATACATGTTACTATATATATATATATATATATATATTGATATTTTCTGTAAATAATGAAATTATATATTATCGATGGATCTTTTAGAAAATTTAAGAATCAAATATATAATTAAAATTTTAGAGTGAAAAAAAAATTACATAAATTCATTTTAAGGCTAGATAAAGTGATCTTAAGTTACATTGTTTTGTTTATATTATTTAAACAATAAATTAGAATGAAATTTTACAAAATATAAAGTTATATATAATATTCTTATTATGTATTTAAATTCATAATTGTCGAATTTTTTTTTAAAAAGTAATTAAAAAATATATTATACATAATATATATTAGCCGATAATATATTTGTAAAAAATGAATTTTCACAAGATTTTTGTCAATTATCATTTCTCTTCGAATCTAAGAGATTAATAAATGATATCAATTAAAAATATATCATCAAAAGAAATAAATTTTCTTTCAAAATTAAAAACCTTTAAAAGATTAGCGAATGAATACTTATAAATCATAATTATTATATTAATCAAATCTACGCTATAAATTATAATCATCGAAAAAAAATTAAAATTCAGGACAAAATTGATAAACAACAATTCATCGTAAATCTAATTTTAAATTTTCACACTTTGATGACTTTTTAGTCTGATAGTTTTGTCAAGTATATTATAATAAAAAAATTAAGAAAAAACTTAATACACCATATCGATTTTAATTAAAAAGAATAACAGAATGGTTATTTTATTTTTAGTTCTGAGTATGTGCTATTATTACGAACAAGTTGGAAACTTGACGTAAAAGACACGCAAGTTAACACATTTCTCTTCTATAATTAATGCATACTTTTTTTTTTCAGTAAAAAGGAACACTACTTTTCACCCCATCTTTTTATAAATTTATTTATTCACCTAAAATTATACTCTAAAGGTTTTTTTTTTTTTATCTGGTAATTTTTTAAATATTAACTAATATAATAAATATTTTTATTTCATTAAAATTATATACTATTTTTTATTATATTATTCATCTATCTTGTTTATTATTTCAAGATTCTTAGGTACATCTTTAGTGATATGGATTCTAAATCTTAAAAATAGAAATAAAAATTATAAGAGTATTAAAAATGATTTTAAAAATTAAAAAGTTTTTAGAATTAATATTAAAAAAAAAATAGAAGGAAAATGGTAAAAATGGAAGAGAAGTGAAAGAAACACATGTATCTAGTCGTAGATACGGTGGTTGTGGAACATGTTACTTAATCACCAACGTTGGAAGAAGGGCACGTGATATCATGTGCAATGTCCCACAACTTCATAACCCTAAAAAAACAACCTTTTCATATAAATAGAAATAATAAATAATAGAGTAAATGTATATGTACCAAATTTTGAAAACTAAAAATAATTTTATTTTTGTTTTTTCTTGAACATTGGATTCTAAAGGTTATGATGAAAAAATAGTATTATTATTATTATTAACAGTGAAGTGCATGAATATTAAATAAGATAATTGAAGGTATTTATTTATTTATGTTATTTTTTGAGTAAGAAAGAGCCATTGCCAACCTAGCACTGATGGGACACAACAACCACATTACCAAATCTTCACTTTCTATTCTTTTTCCCATGCTATCTACTCATCATCATAAACATAATATTCATCATAATATTTCTATATATCAACAATTATTTAATATTTGTTAAAAATTCAACTAGTGAATAAGAACCACATAAATTTGTAATTTTAATAATTTTTAATGAATAAAAATAAAATTACTGTAATTTATTTATAGAATATTATGGCCCACTTTCTTACATATTTATCACTTGATCAAGAAAGAGTGCAATAAATGAAATTAGTTGTGGATACAATTAAGTCAGAAAAGAATTGTTACAGTAATGAGTATTGTAGGGTCTATAACTTATAAGAATAGTCATCATTCTTTAGAGTAATTCTAAATAAAGGAGAAGGAGTAATTTCCTTTTTTAGTGCATTTATATATTCAAAAAAATTAAATATACTCCTTACAATTACATGCATGTCTAAACATTTTTCTTTTTAATTAAAATGTAAAACTAAAATGTGTGTAGGATTCACTTAAAATACATAAAAATAATACCATCCTACTATAAATAAAAATACTTAATTCAATTATCTACTGTCAGTATATTCGAAAAAAATATATTTATCTACTAACTGTGTTAGACTTTATATGCATGAGGTAATAAATAACTAATAATGTGATTAGCACTTTGACTAATGTTTCATGAGAAGACAACACCCACTTGTAAATTAAATTTATTTATTTTATTGTTTTTTCTGATGCTATATAATTTCTTTCTTGATGTTAATTATTAATTACTCTCTTAAGTATTGATTATTATTTTTGTTATGGCAATCCAGGTAAATCCAACAAGGAACATGTGCTTGCCATTGAAGTATGTTTTGTAAGAAAATAGTACAGAGTATCACTTTGATATATAACCATTTGGCATTTGAAATTGTCTTTGGTACCTCATTTTTCATTATTTCATTAGTGCATTAATTAGAACATGTTTATGATAATTCTGGTTTTAGGAGTGATGGTTAGAAATGTTGTATAGAAAAAAATCTGGTAATATTTATGTTGATGAAGTTTCTAACTTGAAATTTCAGCTATTTGTCAGTAGCTTTTTGGTTTAAGTAATAATTTATTTCTTATATGTGAAACTCATTGAAAAAAATAATTTTGAGAAAAATAATATACATTAAAGCTTTCATAAATAAAGGGGTATAAAGATCAAAGCATGACACATTGATTCTTAGATTAGTGTCACTTGGAAGAATTAAATGATTATTTTAACTCTTAGTTTTTTTAAATGTTGGTTAGGCTTGGGAAGTTCAATTTTCAATCATTTTATATTTTTTAGAAAGGTATTTGGTATTCACATTTGGACATCCAACAAGTAGTGAATAATTTAGGCAATGTGCGATCGAGGTGATGTTTCCTTGAAACATCATTATTTGAGATATGATATTATAAGCTATTTTAGGGGAAGATTACAAATAGAATATTCATTCTTCATCACCATAATCTAGACCATACAATTTCTCTTCCAAACAAGACATAAGGGAGGTTTCTACTCAATGAAAACATGAAGAGAAGCTGAGATGTGCATGTTTTTCTTTTATAGGTTGAATGGAACTTCTAATCACATATAATAATAATAATAATAATAATAATAAATAATGATATCAACAGCAGCTGCAATGCAACAATAATAATAAGGACGAAGAGGAAAGTTAACCAACAACCTTAGTCAGATCTATACAAACCAAAATGATTGTTTGAAGCTCTAGTCAAGAAAGAGTGAACAGGTCACTTCGTTAAAAAAAAATTTCCCTCAAACTATTTTATTACACCAACACATTTAGTCTACGAAACTGCAACTTCTTCATCCTCAAAACTAAGATTTAATGTCTGTAATTTAAATCCTGAACCTTGTAAGGTTTCTACCAGACCAGAAGCCACTCCTGTAGCTTGAACAGTTGTCTGTTTCTTCAACTGAACAATAACACAGAAAGTCATTAATGATATTGCAGAAAAAACTAAACTAATTGGACAATGTTTACGTAATAGATTGCCATATACTACATATAAAAAGCTTAATGGCAAGGTATTGATTTTCTAAGTTTTATATTGATCAGGATTCAGGAATATAATGTATTTCAACAATTCCAATCATGAGATGACTATTATGGACATTCTTAAAGATTTAAATTCCATTATGGTGCCAACCTAACTTGTAAGCAAAATGGTTTAACTCATGGTGGACAATCATCCAAAATCAAGAGTTTGGAGTTCATCATTTGAAAAATTAAGCTTTCTGGCAACTGGCAATTGTATTGAAGTACTTAAATATACCTCTAAAATTGCAAGTCCCTCAGCAAGCTGAACCTTCAAATCAGTAACACCTTCGGTTTCCTGTAAAAATATATAATGAAACAATGATAACCAAGTGTTAGGGACAAGAAGAAAAATTTCCCAAAGACAATGACTATTGATAACATAGCAAAAGAATGAAGAAAAGTGACCAACAAATTCTTACATAAAAATAGAATTAAAAGCTGTCTATTTATAAAACCTTAATCCAAGGCATATAAATAAGAGACATGCCCATTATTAGATTAAATTATTGTTGTGGCAGGAAACAGAGAACATACTCCCCCTCACATCACCTCCATTGAGAAAGCAGTATTTGGCTGCATGATAAGTTTACTTTCTCGAAGGCCACAATATTGTGGCATGTTGCAATTATAACCATGTAATTTGTACACTTTAAACCCAATCATGTGCAAGAGGCTACTACAATAGAAAGAAGAGGATACAAATGATCCAGCAAAAAAAGGAGTTCCAAGGCTCACAGCTAACCAATACGTGATGAGATTTACCCTCTTTCACACCATCCTTTGATCATCTTTCAACATTCAAAAAGACTGACCATGGTTTTGAAAACATAGTATCAATCGTCTTATTTTAAATTACATTTGAATCTAAGATATACAGTTGGGTCTTAATAAACATCACTAACGTATGATATCTTGCTCTTAGCCTCCTAGATCACCCTCCAGTAAAACGAAACCAGCTGCCAACAACGACTCATGTCTGTTTTAGAGGAATGATTTTAAAACAAGGACCTAAACCATAGGAATTGCTGCTGCTATGTTCATAAAGGAACTCAGAATAAAATAACAACATGAGTAAAAATATGAATATACACAATATGAGAGTTATATTTGCATCAAGTTTACATTCACATTGAAGCGATTGAGCAAAATAGAAGATGTGAAAGATCATAGAGATACCTCTAAAGCTTTGGTTAAAGCTGGAATAGCTGATTCACTAACTGTTCCTTCTGCCTTAATATATACAAAAGTAGACAGTCAGTCTCAAGAAAAGTGATACAATTATACAAACAGAAAAGGTATTTACCTGAAAATATGACTCCAAGCCACGATACCTAATCTATTATAGGTTTAGTTAGACATCTATAATGCTGAGTAGCGTTAGTAATAGTTTAGACCTCTGTTCATTGGCCCATGATGGGAGGGACTAAGGTTAGTTATTGAATAACCCTCAACTTACCCTTGAACGATATTATGTCAAACATATTCGAGCAACTCTAATCCAGGTGCATATGTTAGTTCTTAAAGTTAAGCAACTTGAATTGAAAATATCATCAGAGCAAATCAGTTCTTATAGAAATTGCTTATATAACCAAGTACAACCAAGGTTGTTTAACCATTATAAAAACATTTTATTCAAGTGAAAGCGAGGGTTCTTATGCGAATGATGAAACACACTAAAAATAAGTTAAGAAGTTTAAGTTGGATTCTACAATTAGAGTTAAAATTAGTGAATGTTCTTAAATCAATTCTTACCTTTCAGACGCTCTTAGACCTTGAAACACCGAAATTACCCTCCCTATAGGTCCCAAACATATATATTTCACTTCATTGGTCAAATTTTTCCGCAGCACCGTTGACTACGGGACTAATTTGATCAACAAAATGCATATATCAACGTCTTAAGTGGTAATTTTCATTTGTTGGGACTGACATAATGAAGCTACATCTTTTTCATAGATTAGTTTGGTTATTTTCATGCTATATGAGATTAATATGCTTATTTTTTCTAACTTACATGACTTGGTCCCATCTGGATTTGCAAAGACATACAGTTATCAAAGCTTATCCTATCCGTGTCCAAATTTGATGCAATCCCCTTATAATTTAAGACCCCAATAGCAGGGAAATGATACTGATTGATTTATTGGGTTAAAAAAAGATCAAAATTTGTGACTTGGGTAGGTCAGCAAAATTCATGAAAACTTCAACCCAAAGCCACATTGGCAAAAGCAAATTAGATATCAGTTAGTTACACGAAAAAGTATCCACTCTAGTTTTTCACATGGGCATTGCAAATTCCTAAAAGTACCAACTAAACTAGAAATTGGCGTTAAAAAAGGGAGAAAGAAAAGGCAGTGATGTACCTGAAAGAACATGGTGAGAGTGTCTGATGGAGAAACTGGAACCACAACGGGTTGCTGTTCCGAGCTTGATGGTTGTTCAATCTCATCAGCGTTGAGTTCTTCTTGCTGGGTTTCTTCTTCCACTGCCTTCACGACGCGCTTCTTAACTGTTTGTGCCCTCAAAGATGAAGTGCGAGAGCGCAAGGGGAAGCTGCAAAAGACAAAGGAGGGAGAAGAAGAGGAAGAAGAAGGGAGTGTCGAAGAAGAGGGGCGAATGGAGTGCAGAGAGAAAGATGAGAATAGCGTGGCCATTTTCACACACAGTGAGGAAAGAATAGTTGCTGTTCTTATTTGCCACCCTATCTGTCTATCCAAACCAGAAAACATCGTTGTATTATACTCTTCCAAACAAATTCGTAATTTTCATTGTTGTCCCTTTTTTCTTTTCTCGCAATCTCTCTAGTGAAAATATATTATTTTCGTTAATAAAAAATAATTTAAAAGTGAATTAAAAAAATCTTTAGAGGTTGAAATAATATAATTATAAATGACATATATAGGTATTTTTAAACTTTAACATTTTAAATCAGTTTACGATTATATCACCTAAACTAATAATTGTTTAATTTTTTTTTATACATTTAAACAATTTTAATATCTATAATGTTTACTCACCCTTTTTTTTCTTTACATTTTTTATATTAGTTTTTATAATTTGATTTTCAGAAACCAATATTATAGCAAACAAAAAAAATTTAGGAATCAATTATATATATATATATATATATATATATATACACACACAGAGAGAGATTTATTGAATATAAGTTTGCTGAAAGAAAAAATGTCACCTTATTTGTTGTGAAGAAAGAAGAAGAAAAATAAAAGTACTACATGGTTGCAAATAATGATGTCGAGAATGAAGGATAAAATGTTAGAGCAATTTAATAATTCATATAGTCATAAAATTAATCATATTTGCTCCATAAAATCTGAAATTAATCCAATTTTGGTTCCTGAATTTTTATTTTAAAGAATATCCTCTCTTAAATTTGAAAAAAAAAGCCTTTAAATGGACTCTTTACGGACTACAAATGATTTAAAAAATCATTTTAATATCTCAAATTTAGTATTTAAAAATTAAAAACATTTTTGAAAAATTTAAGAAATTAAGATTTTTTTTAACTGGAAAGACGGATTCGTCCCAAATTTTAAAAAATAAAAATAAAATTGAAACTTTAATAAAATTATAAACTTCTTCTATTCTTGTAATCCTCCAAAGAAATTTATGTGCTACTGAACAATTATCTCTAGGATCCTACCTAATCATCAAACATGCACATTTACTTACAATACGGTATTACATTAACTGAGGTAACACCATCCTAAGCAGAACTTTGAGTCTTAAAGCAAATCCTACATCTTGTCATAGCTCATTGACTAACAAAATTGGCAACAGAACTTTATCAGTGGCATGCAGTTTCCCAAGTCCCATCAGTCACTTAGGATACTGCCTATACAGAAAACGTTTAGGAACTGAAATCAAGCATTAAAGAAACTTGCAATCTTCTTGAACTTCACCAGCTGCAAAAGTTTAGGAACCAGAGACAAATAAAATTATACAAGGGTAAATAAAAGGTTAGTGGTTTATGCTATTTTACTACAAAAATTTAGAGAACAGAAACAGAACGAAGTCGGTGTAGCATTTTTGTAATTGTAATGAAAATATAACAATCGAAACTTATAGGGAACTTAGAAGACCCTTGAGGCTAACCTTTGAGATTTATCGCCAGGTTTGCTTGAGCATCAGCTTCACAGTTATATTCCTAAAACATCAACAAACAAAGCATGTCATTGTAAACAGATCACAGAGCAGTGAGGTAAAAAATATGGGGTGGTGTTTTAGAAATAAAAAGATAAATACAGTGAGAACTGCATGCAAATCTATGTATAAGTAGAACACCGGATGCTAGTGATAAACAAAATACAAAGTACAAACTATATACATTGATACCAGCATGTATAACTGTATAAAATTTAGCAATTACGAGTAAATTTGGATAAACATCTCAAAACACACTTATTAGAGTTAAAAATAACAAGAAACAAAGTAAAATGAAGCAGAACTTTTTCTTTTGTTAAAACCAACTTATCTCAACTTAAAAGCTCTCACAACTTTTCCATAAATTAAGGATTTGAATTGAATAAATTGATTATAACTTGCCGGAAAAGGTTTATTTCTTTAGTTCCCCGTTTCCTTTTATTCTCTTCTCCTGTAAGTTTTTGATGAAAAATTTTATCCACCCTGGTCCTAAAATATTAACAGTATGAGGAGGAAGAGTTGTCCACTTGTCCATGACCTCTTCATCTTTTGCTTACCAAGATGGGGACGACAAGTTGGCCATTATTTTCTAACTTGTAAGTAAATAGTAAATATAGAGCAAATGATAAAGTGGTACCCTGGGAACATGACTGATCTTGAATGACAGAAACTTATTCTTCAACTCCTTGGCCTCAGCACACAAGGAAGCCATATTCGGGTTTTTTATCTTCCATAAACCTTGTATCTGTTGCAAAAGCAATCATAAGATGGTAAACTTGGTCACAAAATGTAAAAAGCTGGAGCAGTTGTTGGTAAATCTTAACTCAATTATCTGACCATTAGGAAGGAATGACTTAATGAATCCAAAGAACTTTTCATTAGGAACTATATTGTTACTTCAAATTTCAAATATCCGTGTAACATTTATTTAATAATTAGAGTAGTTTTCTTCTATCACCATCCAGATGCTATTTCAGTACTGAAACACAGATAGCGAGGTAGAGAGGAAAAGGGGGGAAATTGAAAAGAACTAAAAAGATGCATACTTTGAAAATATAACAACCTGATTGCAGACGAGCAGAGTCTCCTTGGACAACAATGTGCTTATATCCTTTCTTAAGGGCATGTTTCAATCCTAGTATTACACTTCGATATTCAGCAACATTATTTGTTTGAGTTCCCACTCCTTCACGCAAGCGGTAGACCTAAGCAGAGACCTAATACTTAGCTACATTCTGTAAAAAATATAATAACAAAAAGACTTGTTGCAGACAGTAACGACCTTGCTCCCATCACGCAGTATAGCTCCTGCACCAGCTGGTCCAGGATTTCCTTTGGAAGCACCATCAAAATGAAGGGTACATGAAAGCTGCAAAAGAGATGTAAGATTTCATCGTCGTTGTATTATTAAAAGATAAGTACACCAAATATTCCAACTACAATAATCATTACTTTATCGCATGCATATATCATGATAGAATAGGATGCTTGAAAGTTTAGTATATCACGAACAACAAACTAACAATCAACTCATTTTCACATATCAACCCTTAAGATGTAGTTAACTTGTGAATGCCTGAAAAGTTGTTAAATAGAACAGCCAAAACTTTAAAGTAGATTTCAATCTTATAACTGCCAAAACATATATATTTATTATCACTTGAAGTTACAAAAAAACAAAATAAGGGAATAGACATGGAACTGAAATGGTCACCAACTACATAGCACATTATTAAGGGAAGTATAAATTACGCAGACAATTGTAAAATATATTATGTGATTACAGGCATTTACACAATTATGATGTATGGTGTGATGCCAATATTAGCAATTAGCAATGCAAAACATAATCAAACCAGCTTACACAAGTAGACAACTCTGCTTGGGATCCACCTAGTGAATGACGTGTCTGTGAATTCGTTGGGAATGAAGATGATCCAGCTAGCTTCTGTACAAGAAAGGAAAAGAAAGGGAAAAAAAGTATTAATGACAAACACAAAATCAACAGCCTAAAGGCTAAATAGTAAGAATGTAGGACCATTGAGCTAAGTGCTAAGATTACTAACTATATTGGATCACTATTAGCTTAAAAATACACAACAGAAGGGGTGCCCTGCCACAAAATTGAGGGCTGGTGGCACAGGTGGAATTCAGCAACATGTATTTTAAATTTCACATCTGACAAATAACAGACATAATACGGCTCCAAAAGTCCAAATAAGTGTGACAATGAACCAGACAAACTTGATATTAGTTTGAGACTCGAATCATTAATTAGCTTGATAATTTAGTCCATGAGTCGTGAACTAAATGATTTAAACTTGAACTGAAAATTAAGCTCATTAATTAAATTAGAGTTAAATATATTCTTGGTCCCTTTATTTTTCTTGAAAATTGTCTTTGGACCTTACACTTTTAGATTGATTAATTCAATCCTCCAACTTCTAAAAATATGTAAATTTAGTCTTGTTATTTTTATTAACTTTATGACAGTAAATAAATGTTACTAAATATTATATTTAGATATAAATAATAACTAAAATCACATTTAATCCTTTTATTAACTCTATTAAGATAAAAAATCATCATTAGATATTAGATTTTGATATACAAAAAGACTAAAATCACATTTTAAAAAGTTGAAAGAATGAAATGATCAATATAAAAACATAAGGACTAAAGATAATTTTCAAGAAAAGTACAAGAACCAAAAACATGATTAACCTATTAAATTAACTAAACTTGAGACAAATATTATTCAACTTGTTTGGTTCATGACTAACTTGATACACCCATAAAGTGTATAAAAAATTTATAAAACATGTTAAATATATTAAATATATAAAAGGATATATAAGCACATATGATGATATTTATGTAGGTAGATTCCCACTCCAATCCTTAATATTGTAAGCACGGGTTATGATAGTCCCCAATTTAAAAAAAAGGCATTTCAGAGTCATTTTTCCACAAAAGTGTAAATGCAAGTTTTATAAATTGCTAACCTAACCTAATAGTTCATGAACTTAATAAACCCAACTTGAGTTGAAAAAATTGGTTCTTATAAAACTCAACTCGAGTTTGAACCAAACCAATTCTTATTGAGTTGAGCCGTGCTAAGTCAAAGTTTGACTTAATCTGACTCATTTCCAGTTCTAGCTCCAAATATGTGCTTCACTTTAATCAATAGCATTTCTTCATTAATATAAGTGCAATTTCATGTTCAAGGATATGTCAACATTCATAACTTACGCTAGTGTCAGACTGAGTCGCTCCTTGCAAGTTCCTTGATGAGGAACTCACGTCAAAACTTCTTCCTCCAGCAGAATATGGATCCTGCAAGAAAATCCCTCTCCTCTTTAGGTTAGACTTTTTTCAATTGCAAGATACACAAATAGCATAACTTCAAAAAAACTTTAAAAATTCTTAAACTCCACAGTTAGAAAAAAGAATTCATTACAAATTTACGATCCAACATAAAGTGCAATGAGGCAAATCAAGCTAACAATATCACAAAAAATGGTCTGGTCTTTACCCCATACATAAGGAAAATTTTCAAGTATTAGAGAATAACGGAAATAAGAAGAAAGGGTCCCTCGAACCTGATAAGGACAAGCAAGAAGTCTTCCAAAAAGCCCCTCATTCACATCAGCAGCACTAATAGAATACGGGGCTCCCTTAAGCCCATGGGACACAAGGTACTCCTCAGTTTTCTGAGGCAAAGAATACCCCTTGTAAATACTTAGAGAGTCTCCAGATACCTGCATGGAATAAGCAAATGCTCAAATGACAATACCCCCAACTTCTATTGTAATCAAAACATCAAAGAGAAACATGATGGTTTCTACTCAAGAAATAAAAAATCAACCCAGAAATATAATGCATATTTGGTCGCAAAGAATTAGAGCTTGGTTGATTCCCTTCTAACTATTTTGTTTCAAAAACTGCTTTCTAAAACAATTCAACACAAGTCAACAATTATGGGAATTGTTTCCAAAACCATTGTTTTCTTAAACAAAAAACAGCAACAGCAAAGAGATGTTTTCTCATCCTCATCCTCTTCCACTACTTTCTTCAAATGCTCTATTCAAGACCTAATAAGATAAAACTTTTAGAAAACAAAAATGTGCTCAGGAGACAAACAAATTTTACAAAATAGAACTCTGTTTTTAGAAACAGAAACCATTCAGAGCCTAAATTTTCAAACTTCAAAAAACAGAGGCTTAGAAATGCAACATGAAAAAGCACCCCCTACCCAAATGCAGAAAAGACCAAACACAAAAGCTTTGCAAAATAGAAGAGCATAACAAGGTTGGGAGATGGCATACAGAGGACGCAAGTAATGGTTGGACGTCCCTGAAAGACTTGTAGATTCCAACAACATCCCCTTTCCTTACAACGTAGAAAGCATCTTTCTCCTCAGCCATTGCAACAACACTGCAATCAGTCACATTCACAAAGGATGATGATCTTCCGCTGAGAAAAACAACAATCATCACGTGCACAAATAACCAAAAAATTTCAATCTAAACGTTATACAGTGAACAAACAAACCCAGTTGTAGAATGAATCCCTTTCTTTCAGTTAGAAGCAAGGAGAACCTGTTCTTGAGTTTTGAAAAGCCAGAATTTCGAACTTCGTGAATTTGATTTTGAGGTGAAGAAGTTATGTTGAGTGAGAGCGACAGAGTGAGAAAACATGTAGAAGAAAAAGTACAACTGGTTAACCATGTACCGTACGCGTTGTTAGCATCGCGTAGGTGTTGTTGGGAACACAAAAACCAAAGGCCCAATTTCACAGGAAGGCCCATTTTAGTGTTAACTTCTAGTGGGCTCCAACGGGTTCTAAGCCCACTTCAAACAAGATTTTAAACTCAAGGTTTTTTTTTTTTTTTTTTTTTAAATTAACTCTAAGTACTTGAAAAGTTTAACAATCGAATACCTTTCTTTCAATTCCCTCTAAATGTGGATTCCTCTAAGAGAAGTTTATAATATTTAATTTAATATAATATTTTATGCAACCTCAAATTTTAATAAATTATTTATTTAGAGTCGAACTGAATCAAATTAAGACTTATAATATATAAAATATTAGATAGAATAGGGTAAATTAGATTCTTTTAGCATAATATATAGTTTTTAGTATTTTGTATAATTAAATTTTAAATTAAATAAATATAAATAAAGTTTAATTTAGAAATGAAAGTATTCATAATTTCTGTACAAGTGTTATACATTTTTAAGGCATATAATTATAAAACTTATATATATAATATTTATAAGAAATTTTTCTATGTAAATTTATTTTTATTAAAAATACAGGTGTTTACAGTTATTGTTTACAAAATTATTTTTTAATATTTTTTATTTTTTGATGAATTTTTTCTTTATTTAGAGAACCATTATCTATTATCTATAAGTTCTAAATATTCTTATACTCATATTTTTATTTTCATTTATTGTAATTTTTATAAACAAATTCAATTTTGTGTATTTGAATATTAGAGTTCAAACTATTTTAATACCATACTAAAATATGAATTTCAATTGTATATTTTATATTACAGTATAATCCAATATATATAATATATATAAGTTGATTATTAATATTTATTACACAAAAATTGAAATACTTATTTAAATCAGTGTCAAAATGAAATGTTTTAGAATATGAAATGTTTTTTTATTTCAAAATATATATTTTATAAATTAGATGTTAACAAATCCTAAAAATATTAACAAAACTCAAAAAACAGGGTAAATATAATATATTTGTACTCTTGTGTTTTATGTCAATTGTGACTGAAACTTCTAGCCATCAACTGAGATGTCTCAGACACAGTTGCAAAAATGCAAAAGCAGAAGGGGAGCAAGTTTAATGTAGACTGGTAATAATGAAAGATGATGCAATGGAGAGAAAATGTTACTCATTTCATAATCTATTCTGAAAGACAATAAATACAGTTATGTTCCAACAAGATTCTCTCAATAATCCTAAAGCTTTACATAAGTGAAAATCCACAATATCAATAAGCCAATAAATCACCACTCCCTGACAAAGTCTTGGGAGAAGAAATAAAAAAATTACATTTGTTTGTCTATGATCCTCAATGCTTATTATTGTTCTTTATATGGAACAATCAACTTTACTCTATATCTCATTTCTTGCCAGCTGCTATGTAATCTTACGATTGTATCTTGATGAACTTCAACTGAAATCTGGACTCAACCAAGTATTGGTGTCAAAAACAAGCAAAACAATTTTCAATCAGCTCACTTGCTCACCAATCAAGTCCAAACCCATTATGAGAAATGACAATCCTTGGAAGAGCAAAAAATAGAAGTGAACACCATGTGCTGACAAAAGACTTCTTGCAGATGCTGTGAGCAAAAGAAGGGCAAGTGCAAGCTCCTTTCTATAGAGTCTGTTTCTTTTTTTCTTTGAAGGGACTTCTGATTGCTTGAGTTTGCCTAATAGTTCCAAGCCAGACTCTGAGTGCCTTCTGAGAATCTTTTCTTCATTTGAAGACTTTGACTCTCTCTCAGCCAAGGCTAACAAATCTGACTCAGATGATCTCCCTGTCTTCTTTGTCACTACCCACTCATAAGCGCTTCCTAGTTGGAACAGTCCAGAAATCATGGCATTGAACTTTGTAACTGACATGGTGTTCTCAAATAGAAGATAAGGAACTAGGAAAGGGACAGATTTTGGGGCTGGAAGGATGTTCAAGAAAGACATGATAATGGGGACGTAACATATCACCCAAAGGGGTAGTTCAGATTCAGGGATGAACATAGTCAAGGGTAGTATGATGCAAAACAAGGTGAATGAGTAGAAGGGAAGTATAAGTTTCCTCAATAGGAAGAACAAAAATATCAAATTAGCCTTCTTCCAGACTGATATCTGCATAGAATAAAATCAAATAACGATTCAGAGAATTGTATACATGTAGTATAAAGATCGAGTAAATAGTATATACTTATTCTCTCACTGTCATCTTATTACAATCAATCATATACGATAAGTTTGTTTCTTTTTACGATAACTACTTCAAAAGTCATGCGAATAATGAATGTTTGACATAGAAATTAAACTCAAAGATTAAACATATAAGTTGAAAGAGAAGGGAAAAGTAATAATACCTTGGAAGTTACTATGGCAGGAAGACATAGCCTGAAAAGCTGCATTGGACCAGAGTGCCAACGATGTTGTTGTTTCTTATAAGCTTCATAAGACTCTGGTAATTCACATAGAACTTTGACATCATTAAGGAAGATAAACTTCCACCCGTTAAGGTGAGCTCGGACAGCTATGTCCATGTCCTCAACTGTGGTCCTCTCCAACCACCCTCCTGATTCCTCCAAAGCCTTTATCCTCCACACACCAGCTGTTCCATTGAATCCAAAGAAATTCAAGAAATAGCCATTAACTTGTTGTTCCACCTCAAAGTGAAAGCACAAGTTGATGTTCTGGAGCCTTGTGAGCAGATTCTCTTCTTTGTTCACAAAGGACCATCTAGCCTGGACCAGCCCCAAGTCAGGTTTTCCCTGAAAAAAGAGTCATAAATTAATTTATTATTTGTTTACACTTTAAACCTTTTCGAAAAAACTTTTCCCTTGTCCTTCTCGGGGTTAAAGTATCGGTACCTACCTTGAAATGGGGAACGGTTAGTTTGAGGAAATCAGGATTGGGCTGAAAATCTGCATCAAAAATTGCCACAAATTCGTAGTCTTTAACGTAGTCACATGACATTGCTGACTTAAGATTCCCTGCTTTATACCCAGTTCTAATCAATCTGTGCCTGTACACAATGTTGACCCCTTTCTCTTTCCAAGAAGCAATCTCCTCTTTGATGAGCAGCTGTAAACTTCCATCATCTGAATCATCTAGCACTTGAATCAATATTCTGTCTTTTGGCCAATCAAGTTGAGCAGCAGCACCAATGGATTGCGAATAAACCTTCAATCATATAAAAAATAACGAATAATGTTTCAGCTTCAGAAGTAAAAATGTAAAATCATGAGCCTAAACTATTCTGCCAAGTACCAATGATAAGGAATATTCTAATTCCACATTAAAGCTACACATAATCATAATCTTAATCATAATCTTAACCAAAATGTTAATCATAGTCAGCAAGTGGAAGTATTGATTCTGTTACCTCTCGCTCATTGCACATGGGAATCTGAACAAGGACCATTGGAAAGTTTGAAGGGTCCTCAACATCACAAGCATCTGCATCAATGGTTGGCTTCAGCTTCTTGTACTTGATCCAGAAGCATCCAAGGCAGAGAACAAGGCGATCCAGAGACTGAATCAAGAATAGCACAATGCAGAACTTTGAAACAAACAAGACAAGGGGAGCAACATAGTCTTCCCTGAAAGAGAGCCAAGCCAAATAGGACCATTGTAGCAGACCCTGAACCTCCCAAGGGTGAATCATGTGCAAGTTCCATCGGTTGAAATGAGCAATGATCTCTATGGTCAAGCCTCCAATTGAGAGAGCAAGAAAGACCTTGATGAATCTGTACAACCTCCCTCTATTCTTAGGACCCTCATCGCTCAAGTCAGCCAAGGAAACGCGCTTCTTGACCAAAGCAAAAGTGGCTTTGAGACCATTGGTCAACCATGACAAACATGTCAGAACTCTGTAGAGTTTAAGGAGAAGAAACCACGTGAACTGCTTGCGGCTTGCGGCTTTCTGCTTCTCTGGGAACATGGGAGAATCGGAATCATGAACTTGCAACAAGGTGAAGTCCTTGGTGCTGGACTTCTCAGTTGTTGTGACAGCAGAATTTGGTGCCATCACTCTACTTCTCTCTCTATTCTTTGTGTTTTCCTAGAATCTCAACTCAAGTTCTCGGGAAAGAAAGAAAGAAAGAAAGAAAAAGAAAAGATTTTGAGAAGAGGGTCAATGCTCACCAATAGCAATTGAAGATAATCAGATAGTTTCCCTCAGCATCATGAATGTATTAAAAACAAGAAATCAAGAAACTCAGAAAGGACATTCCCAAACGAGACTTTCTCCTGTGTTATTGGCTTTCTAAGCTGAATTTAAGCAAATCTCAGGAAGTTCTCATAAATTCCGAGTTTACAGTTTAGCAGAGAAAGACAATTTGGAAGACTTAAACTAACAAGGTATTAATAGTCTTCATAGTAACAACAAAAGATTAAAAATATGATGTTTTTTTTATCATGGGTGGTGAAACGTGAAAACAAGAATAAGTAGTTCACTGAGTTCTCTTTATTCTTAGGATGTGTCTCATTTGATTGGTTAAGTTTGAAGAGTTTGAGGTAAGGTGAAAGTACAGGCTGGCATGTTGAGCAATGTTTGGTAGACACGGAAAGAACCACACCATAAAGAGTTAGAACTGCATCACACAATAAACTTTTTTCCTCTCAGTGATGACAATAAGATACAGCTAAAGTGCAGATCACACCACAAAGGGAAATACTTCTTGTCTCCTCACTCTCCGCGTCTAAACGAATCACCACAGAAATTTCGTTCCTCACCATCCTCTTTTCCTCTCTTAATCTTTTAATCTACCAAAACCATCTTAATCTTATTCTCTCATTACAAAAACCTATTCAAAGATACTGAATTAGGTTTTTACTGTTACTGTTCTAATCCATCTGCACTGAGATTTTTACAAACAGATTAAAAAAAACAGTGAATAAAAACACATTTTTTATGCAATTTTGTTAAAAAAGTCGTATACTTTCATTAAATACATTATTAAATAGAGAGATAATTGAACCGTTAACATATTAAACTATGCAAAAAAAGTTAGAAAAAAAATACATAATTAACAATACGTTGACAAAAGATAACATCATTAACGAAAAGTATACAATATTAATAAATCATAAATAGCTATTAATATGAGTTATAAGTTATGATTACAAAATCAATAAATTTATCATTTACAATAAATTGTAATTAAACGACAATATAAAATATTTTGTTTTATATGATTAGTGTCTAAATAATTATAGAAAATTAAAAAAAAATCATAAAACAATATTACTTTATGCATAAATTAATTTTAACCTATAAAGATGATTTTTTTAATCATATATATTTATTTAATTATAAATTGTGAAAAAAAAAAAAACAGTATATGCAGTTATAATATAAAGAAATCTAATTGCAATCTGTTATATAAAGTATGTTTAATAATTTTTATAATATTGATTATGATTTTTTATTGATGACAGTATAAACTAGTGCATAAAAATTAAATTTTATGAAAAACTACTAATTTTATGAAAACATCATAGTGATTTATTGAAACTTGTCACTAATGGTATTAAATTCATAACTTATATGGCTGTGAGGAAAATTTTGGTTTTTTATTTTTCCTTTGTTGGTTGGTGTAGAAATAGTAGTTTATTAACTTCATCAATGATTTGGTCTGGGAAATTGAATATTATGCACTTAGTGCATTGCATTATCAATAATTTATTAAATTATTAATTGTTACAATTGTTATTTCTACATGGGATTTTCTTATTTTTGTTGTTTGAATTTGAATGATCACGTATAATATTTTTGTGTGCAATGTACTTATTTTTGTTGATAAGACATAAAGTGAAGCCAGATCATGTCATGGTAGTGTATATGACAAATTGAAGTTTGAGAAAAAAATGGTGCCTCAATCGATGCCGTATTTAGGGGTTTAATTGGATATCTAGTCAAAATAAGCCAAGAACAAGTTGACAAAATGCTGTGTTCAACTTCTATTTTAATCAAATCAATTTTAAAGAAAAAATAGAAACAACAAATAGTAATAGAGATTTTATTTTTAATTTCTTTTGGGTGTTTATATGGGGAATTTTAATAGTAGTTAGAAAAATCATTGACTTTGTTTAGCCTTTTCAGGTAAATTAAAGTTTGTCACACTGTGCAGCAAAAGGTGGATCTGATAAGATGGATCCATAAATAATGATCCTACAAATTAGTTATTAGTGATTTTTTTTAATTTTAATTATTTTTATAAAAATTATAGTTATTATAAATTTAATTTATGTTGAATTTTTTTTAAATATATAATTTAATATAAATTTAATAATATTATTAATAATTAAGATTTTATGTTAATAATATTAATAAATGATCTTATATTTAATAATATAAATTCAATAATATTATTAATCATATTCTAATATCATAGTAATTTATAGATTTTATATTTTATTTATATATTATTATTCAATTTTATTTTTAATTTTTCCATTTCAAATATAAAAAATGAAATAGTAAAATACACAAGTATTTGAAAATTTTCCCTCAAACCTACTTGCAATCACAATTTTCCAACCAGATGCTTTCATTTTGGATCTCTGCAATCCAAAAGGAATATACCTCTGAACTTAAAGATAAATAAAAATAATTAATTTTTCATTAATTGAAAAATTAATTAATATGCTGTGAAAAAATAATAATTATGTCATTTAATTTATCTTAAAATAACTTTCTTAAAATACTCCGTGTTAAAACTTGGTATAATAAATAGAAAAGAGTTGGAAAAAAAAATATTAAATACAAAAATGCTTTAAAATCATATTACACCTTGTAAAATATTTTTAATATTTTACTTTTTATCTTTTAAATTTATATATTGTAAATAATTTTGATTTTTTTTATAGAGAAAGTATAAGTATTTAATTGTATATTTTTTTAACATTTAATAAGCTTTTATTTATAAAAGAACCATGACAGAAACATGTTTTTGTTTTCCATAATTTTTAGAAGCAACAACGTTAGACCCACAAGGTATGATCTTCTAGAGATGGTTTGGTGTGAAAAGTGTGTCGGTGGGATAAGTTATAACGCGGTGTTCAAAATGTTACGTAAGATATTCAACCAATTCTAAAACGTTCTTATTATTCTAATTTTATGGAAAAAAAATTTTTTTTTTTTTAAGGAAAAGTAGAATAAAATAAGAGACAAAGAAAATGTTGAAAGGTTAAATAAATAAAAAATAATTGTGGGAAGAAAGAAAGAAACTGACTTTGTAAAAGTAGTGGGCAGTTATAGGGTTGTTCAAAAGAAAAATAATGATGCTATTATTTTATGTTATATTATTCTAATAATATTTTTATAATATTATTTGATTTTTTTTCACTCAAATTTTGCAATCTTACAAAATTTTCTTCATACAAATCATATATAATGAAAAACAATTTACTCACATTATTACACATAAAATCTCTAATTATAACACAATTCAACCGTTATAGAAATATCTCAAATTCAACCTATTAATTTTAATAACTATTCAAGGATAATTAGCTTTTTATACACATAAGAAATATAATCCATATAATTTCACATTACTTTCAAATCAAATTGTTTGTTAACAATTAATAATTGTGATTTTATCACTTTTCAATATTCATTATCAATTATAAAGTTTTATAATAATTTTAAATCCACTAATTTCTTTTTATTTAAAATCTGAACTTTAAATCTTTAATTGGTCCAATTAAAATTTTAAGCTAGATATATTCTAACTTTTTTTTAAATACCGAATTCATAAATCAACTTTTATCACTAAAGACTCACATTACCATAAATTCATATATTCATATTGAAAATAAACTCTCTCATGTAAAAATTTTCAAATCATTGTATATGATATTCAATGCAAGATTCAAAAGAAAATTAAAAAAAAAATTACTTTTTAAAAAAATTCAATTATATAAAATGTTAATTTTCTTGCTAATTTCCACTATGTACCTGGAATCTTAAAAAGATAAAAAAAATAAGTAAGAAAATAAAAAATAAAAAGACAATTTTTTTTATAAATAAAAAATAAAATATTTAATTTTCAAAGCAAATCTTTTAGAAATTTTAACTAAAATTTTCACCTTCCATTATAATAAATCTTTTTTTATTTTGTTATAAATCATTTTAATTAAGGTAAATCCAAGTTTTTTTAATTTATTTTTATTCATTTTCATATTTTTTTATTAATTTAAATATTCTAATTTTATATCATTATTTTTTTTATTCCCTTAAATCAATTTTCCTATCTAAACAACTGACGTGAAAATATTGATGATATAATATATTTTTGGAAGGTTTCACAATTTAATGATCTTTTACAGCTTACCTAATAATTTTTCACAATTCGATATTTTTCAATAAATTTTAATAAATTATTGCTTAAAAAAAATTAATAACTTATAATGTATGTCTTAGAGAATACATTATTAACAATTTTTTTTTTCAAATAAAATGTGTTAATTCCATGAGAACTTACAAAGTTTTATTCTTTCTTATAAATTTTAAATTTTTAAAAATTTTCAATCAATTAAAAATGTGTTAGGAAAATAGTTTAATTTGTCATGGTACATTTTTAAACAGAAAACTGTCATATTTTTACACAAAACTATCAAATTGTTATATCAAATCAACAAAAATATAATATTATATCCAAAAATGAGATTTTCATCATGGAGTAACTTGGTTTCAAGTTCATCGTTTAAGGAGACAGAGAAGAACAAAATCTTTATTACAAACAAAAGTGGAGGGTGTTCACACCCAACATTTTCTAATAATTTTTTTCACGAAAGTAATTCTAACAGTAAATAAAAAATAATTTTACTAATTAAATTACTTTCAAAAATTAATTTAAAATTAATTTAAAGAGTTAAATTTACATATTTATATATTATTGTAAAAAATATTATTTTTATCTAATTTATAAATAAGTTAATATATTAACAAGCGATTGAATATAAATTTAAAAATTTTATTAATTAAATTTTAATAATATTATATAAAAAAAATTATTTAAAATTTAATTTATTTTTATAATATGATTTATATTTTATTTATATATTATTTTTTCATTAATTAATAGATAAGACTCGATTTTAATTGATGCAAAAATTTTTCTGTCACAAACATGTCTAAAATCATGTGTAAAATTTGGTATTAGATAGGAATAAAAACAAAGTTGTCCTAATCCTATGAAGAACCCAAGAACCCTAACACTAGGCAATATGTACTCAATGTTTTGATGTTTATGTGAGTGAAAGATGGTGAAAAAGAACACAGCTGGGGCTGGAAGTGTTTATTTGGTTGGGTGGGTTTGCATTGTATCGATGCAATGGAAGCAGAGGTTGATCCAGAAAACCCCACAAGAAGTGGGGATGGTGAAGGAACACAGAATATGGGCACATACATAATGTACATCTCAATGGGATTTGTTGTCTAGGTGGTTGAGTTTAGCAGAGTCATGTGACCTTAGAATCCTTACAAAGGACCCCCATGTGATCAGCTACCCTGGTTATGGCTGTCCACATCAATCCTCTGCATAATTTTATTCTTCTCTTTCTTTCTTTCATTCATTCATACACACTTCAGTTTTTCTTCCAATATTAACAACACATAAAGTAACCTCTATATTTAAACCTTTTCTCCTTAATCATTTGAATCCATTTATGTTGCGAATCAAATCACAGTTTCCAATCATGCATGTGGTCTCATGAATCTATCTCCAATTATATCATGGAATAATACACTCCCAAGATCCATGTAGCATCCTATAATATTTCTATACTTAGCTTTTGACTCCTATTTTCTGTAACTCATCTTAGGTTTCAGTTAATTATGTATCTCTATCTATAGTCTGATTAGGCTGAGATTTTACAATATAAATAGTTATGCAGAGTTCATTGACAAAATTTTATACACTAACATTAAAAAACATCAAATGTTGGAATTGTTTTCATCAATGAGGCAATTATATGACAGAAGTTAAGTTATTAATTTGTTATAGACATTTTGTCGATCTATACTGATACTATGACTTGTTAAAACTACTATATTAAGATTAAGATTATCAGTTTTCTAAGAAAAAAATAGTATTTTTATTTATTTGAGTATTTGGGCAGAGAATTTTACAGTCCTATTTTTGTTGTGTTTACTTCCCAGCCCTGAGACTCATTACCTCTTGCACTGTCAACATCATCCATATGGTGCCATTTTTAAGCCGAAAAAGATTGATTAACCCCCACTTTTGTTAACATTGAATGAGGAAAACTTAGAAGATAAAGAAACAGAGAAAAAATAATAACAGTTCTTAATAAACAGTTATGATATGTAAACATGTCCATATATACACAAAAATGGTGACTTGTCTTTATCTATTTTATAACTTGAGGTTTCCATCATCATACTGTTTATTTAGGACTTGCTGCCCAACACTGTAGGACCAGAATTAAAATTAAAGTTCTTGTCATTTGCAGTCACTTTCGTACACACAAAACCATGTGTTCTTACTCCTTTCTCTTAAATGCATTTAGAATTTCCACATTCAAAATTCATATATATGATTTATAATAAATAGACCCTTTCTAAACTAAAATTAGGATAGTGATTTTGAATCCTTAATTACTCAGTTCTTCATATCCATGTTAGGAAACATGTTGCACCAGGCATCAAAAGGAACCATATCTCTTTGTTCAAACATAACCCACATGTGTCATTACCTCTACTCCATAGTGACATAAGATATGTTCGACAAGAGTAACATGCTACGTGCCAAATGCAAGAGAGGTTACGATACAAAAACTATTAAACTTTAAACATGAATGCTCCCTAATCTCTGGACAACACCCTCCCCCATGTTGTCTTAGAGGTGATGCTTGACCAGCTTCAGCATCCTCAGTGAAGACTCCACGAGCCACATTATGTTGCTGATGATAAGACAGATAATGCAGAGAATTGAAATTCTTCAATAACAGTTCAATTGAACCGTTACCATGCATAAATTCCCAAAGGCATTCTGCAGTGCCTGTCTAAGAATTATGTCAGAATTTATGTGTGGACCTTGATCAAAATTGTTTGAGGGTGTGTTGTGTTGATGGGTTTTTCTCAAACTGGTTTTGTTCGAACATGTTTTTATTACCCTTTTGAGTTACAACTCTCTTAGTCAAAGTTGTGATGAATCCGACCAATCAATCAGAACTGAATCAAAAGTGAAATCGTGAGTTGATTATATTATTGCTAGAGTTTGAATTTTAAAATTGTAAAATCAATGAAATAAACTTAGAACTTTCATTTTGTTATTATTTTGTACTTTTTTTTGTTAATAGATCTGATAACTTGATTCAAATCAATCCAAATATGAACTTATTGGTTTGACTCATGAGGCAAACAAAATTGAAAAGCTTGAATTATCTCAAATCAACTAATATATATCGATTTGGATCTAATTATCTCTTTAACTCAATCTAACTCTTATCCAACCATGTTCTTATCTATGCATGCATTCTTCAACTTGTTTCTGATTCATGAATACAAATAAGACTTGTTCTTACTTTAGAGTGAGAAAGGTCACATGAAGTGGGTAAGATGACATAAAATGTGATGAAATGTTGGTTGAAATTCTGGTGATAATCCATCCCTTCAGAAGTCTTTATCTTTATCAAGTTTGAAACATTGCAATTCAGTAAAGGTCCTTTAATGCCAAAGCTAGAACTGTTTCCTGGTCTTCACAATCAGTATTCTTTGTTACAACATTATATATAATCAGTAATTAGTATATGTTAGATGCACCAAGAGATGAAAATCACAGCAATAATTATATCATATAAAATTTACCTGCTACTAGGCCTAGTTAGACTCTTTTCCTTTGATTGTTTAATGAATCTGGGATTTGTAATATTAAATATAAGGGAGTCAATGATTGTGATTTATCCTAAAGAAACCAAGAATAATATTCTACTGTTCTAATCCCAGAGATAAACATGGCTCTTTCATTTTCAGCAAAAGAAATAAAATATAAAATAGTATTGGTAGCTGAAAGATTAGAACAAACCACTAAATTTTTCCTTGCACACTAATTGATGCAAAAGATTAAGATAAACTATGTTCTTGAGCTTGGAAAAATATTAAGGGACAGCTGACACAAAAGATAACACAGGTTGATTGATGGTGCATCTTTCCTTTTTCTTATTATTTATCATAACACATCGATCTCAAAGTAATATAATATCAACATCTTAAGATTTCTAGCAATTTTCATTGTTAATGTCAATGTTAAGAAATCTCATAATTAATGTCATTCAGATGACACTTTTTGATTTTCCTATACAATGCCAGCAAATGGCATCTAAGACACCACTTAATTACTTTTAGAATAGGTTTAAGAGTTTTTTTTTTTTTTCAATAGTGTTATGAAGAATATTTTCATTTAATTTTTGTTGGAGATCATTTACAAAATTATTTAGTTCCTCAATATCTCTCATATTAATTTAAAGTAGTATATAATGTAAAATTAAATTAGATTTATTTTTATTTTTAAATAATTTCAACAAAGTTGCTAAACATAATCAGTGATTAGAAGATGAATAAGTGGGTGAGAATGAAATCCTAAACACATTTAATCATATGATTCTTTCTTGTGACACATTATATTGTATTTTTAACAATCTATCTCTTATTCTTCTCTGAATCTTAACCTACAATAATCTCATTCATACAATATTCTATCTGTTTTAGTTTTTAAATAATTGTTTTGAAAATAGATTTAAAAAAATTAAAGTAAAAAATGAGAAGAAAATAAAAGAAATCTTTATTTTTTTGTGAGGTTTATTTAAGTAGAATATTGTAATATTATTTATTTTTGTAATAACTATTTTAAATGTGACACGTTAAAAATGTAACGCCACCATTTTATCACAAATAGGCATAATTAAATTTATTAATTTTTAAAATATCACCTTAAAAAAGGTCATATTTATAATAATTTTTAATTGATTATAGTTACTAATTAATAAACTCTAGGTATAAATGAATAAAATATAAAATGATGTAAATTTTAATCATTACTTTCCAAATTAATAATTATTGTAGTTTATTATAATTTAGACTTAATTATCGATAATTAAAACTTAAAAGAATTTAGGAACAAAATTGGAAGAGTATAATTTAAAATATATCCCGTGCCATGTTCTTGAAAATCTCTTTTTCAGAATTTTTATGGTAGAAAAGTAACCCTATCAAAATTTTAAAATTCCAAGTCATTTTCTTTGTTCTCCTCACTCGGAACTATACCTGGTGAAACGAGAAACACGAGTGTACTGTCGCTTCGGTTAAACAAGTTTCACCGTCGTCGTCGTTCTCCGTAGACCTTCCCCGGCCACCATCAGGTATTTTTCGCCGCCATTCTTTTAGTAGTTTTTTTTTTAATTTGTCTTTCATCTTGTGGATAATCTTTGGCTCAACCTCTGCGAATAGTTTCTGCTCATAACTTGTTTGATAAAAGGTCTCAACTGTAGAATTGTACTCATTATGAGTATGTGATGATTCTCAAGTGTTTGACACTTTATAGTCACTGCATTCTCCGCGTTTTAGTGACACGTGATGCCCTGAGTCTTGTACAGGTCTTGTTTCTAGAGAAATCCATGAGGTGTGATTGTTTACGCTGTGAAAATGTGAATGTCTTATGGGGTGGTCTATTGGTTCTTGACTCAGTCTTCTTGAGTTTTTTATCAGAACTTGCTTGGTTCTTCCTTAAAAGTTTTCCTAACTCCTATGTTACTTCGTCCACAAATCAGAATCCAAATAACATGGGCATTTTTTCCTTTGTTGAATTCACATTTGTTGTTATTATTGTTTGTTTTGGGTATTAAGGGGGAGAAGCTATTAGATATCTTTGTTAATTGCTCATGCTGTTGAATTTGATGGAAACGTGTTCATTTTTATTCCCCTTTTCCTTTGGATTGTTAATTACTCCTGTTCATCAAAGGATGGATGATAACTTGGTTTGGTATTATTCTACTCAGTCTGTGTACATCGATTCGCGATTATTTTTGGCTGAGTTTTCAAGAAAAAAAAATTCTCTAAAAAAATATTAATAAAAAAATAATAGTGATACATATGACGGGAGTGTGATCTTTCTTCATGCTTGATAGCTTTTCCGAAGCCTTCTATGCTCATTTTTTGCATCCTAAGAAAGAATTAACAGGTATAATTTCAGGTTTCTGTATAATCCATTCTTGAGAAATTTAAGGTCTAAGATGCTTTGATTGATGAATCAATCTCACTAGCTTTCAATTTCTTCAACAGATCAAAGCCTTCTTTGTTTTCTTTTCTTTTCTGATCTGCTTGGTACATGTCTACTGTCTATTCATTTTATTTTTTGTATGCAATGGCTACATTCTTGTCAACTGTTAAGGTTCTTGCTTATAACGCAAGAAACATGAAGAAATACATGTATTGACTTTACGATGAATTGGTGATGGATAGACCTTTAATAACCAGTTGGTTTCCGCAGGTTTCTGCACTTTGAATTGGTCATGATTGTTTAGCAAATATTGAGTCTCAAAATGGTGATTCTTTCCACATTGCCACTGAACTATTCAGGTTTTTTCTGACTACATTGGTATCTTCATAGTCATACTTATTTTACTCCCTGTTTAACTTTATATTTCTTGATATATTGCAGGCTTACTTCACCAAGGTGCTCCTTTTCTGCCATCAAAGTTTCCAGTGAGAGTTGCTTCTCACAGAGATGTTTCTCAAACACCACAAACGGTTATTATAGCTTATCTCTCTCGTCTAATTTAAATCTCCTTCAATTTTTTGGGTTTGTGCATGTGTTTCTAGTGGTGATTATCATTTGAGATTACATGCTTTGTGTTTGCAGACTTTTACCATAAAAATGAGAGAAAAATATGCAAACCATAGTTGCACCAAATTTTTTACCTGTGCTGCAAGGAATGATCATCATCTAAGCTATGATGATGATTTGCCTGAGGAGCCCTTTTTACTATCATTGATCAAGGATGTCATATGGTATTTGTTAAACTTTAACTTGTCATCAAATTGCATTAGCATAATGAAATACTGTCTATACCTGTATGAACTGAAACTATTTTTACTTTAAAAAAGACCAGTAGAATTCACTTTTGAATTTTATAGAAAAAATACAATCGTATTTGCTAGTAACTATCTGTTCTTTTCCAGGGGGATAAAATATTTATTTGTATTTTTGGTTGAGCAACCTAGCCAGCTGAAATACGTAGAGTGGCCAAGCTTTAGCAGTACGGTACGCCAATTAGTTCATTATTTGCAGTTTCACCATAGTGCTTCCCCACTACATTCATGTGTTTCTATTTCATTTTATAATTTGTGGAATGTATTGAATGCTTACATACTTCTATTTATCCTCTGCAGCTGAGGACAGCGGTTCTGACTCTTATCCTAGTTGCGTTACTTATTGTTGCATTATCATCTGTTGATTCGGCTCTGTGCTATCTTTTGGCATTAGCTCTTAGGAAAAAACCTTAACCTTGTGGTGTTGCCAATGTTACCATAAAACATAAGCAATTGATCTGATGCTTGTAATCTATTTAGGTCTATCCTCGTTAGAATGTAAATCTTGACTCCTACTTTGAGCTGGAAAGGATTATGCTATTCAGGAACCCTTTATTAAAGCAATTGCTTTGCAGTGAAAGAAATGGTTGCATAGATTAGAATCTTGTTAATTCCACGGATGGAAACTGGATATGGAATTGGATATTTGAGTTTAACAATAGGGACTGGAGGGGGTAACAGGTAATGGCAGTTCACACTTCTCAAATTACAACGTGTATCAGCTTAATATCAAACACATTAATTTAATACCTTTAAATTAATTTAGGATAAAATATGTTTTTTTCCTTATAAAATTATAAATATTTGTTTTTCGTTTCTCTAAAACTTTTTAGTCTTTCAAAATTATAAATGTAGTTTTGTTATTGACGGAACTAAAGTCCATTAATGACCTTTAGAGTAAAATATATTTTCCATTTTTATAAAATTAAAAATATTTTAGATTATTTATAATTGTGTTATCCTAAAATAACAGATTAAACAGGTTTAAGTTGTGAAGATGACAAATTATCTGCCCCCATAATCTAAATCAATTATTTAAAAATTGTCCTTAAAATTAAAATATTTAATATGTTGTATTGTAAATGATATAGATAAATCTTCCATATTGGAAGGATCAACTACACCAAGAATGAGACAAATATTATTAATGAAAAAAACTGATTTTTGTTCTTTTTATTATTATTTAAATTTAACCTTCGATTTTCTATTTCCATTTTAGTTGGATTCAAATTTAATTTTTTTTGGATATTTGAAATGTGATTAGCAATTATATTTAAATTAAATAAAATATTTAAAAAATTTGCTGGTCGACCCATTTTTTGTGATGGGTGTGGTGAGTAGAAAATAAAACTCATTTAAGATGCAATCTATACAAGGAAATTCTTTTCAGTGTGATCTTTTAGTTACATTGGGGTTTTATAATTTCACCTGTGATTAGGGTCATCAAACTTGCTTGCTTGAACATCCTATATAAACTACATTCCGAAGATTAAAACCGATAATTTAGAACTTTTTTATCAATATAAATTAATTTTTATTTTTACATAATTTTTTTTTTCTAAAATTAGTATTTGAGAAGTTTATCAAAACATGTTCATGCCACAAAATGGAAAGTGTACAAAAATTTGAGAGGATGACTTTGGAACTTGGTGAGATGCTGTTTGAATCAGATCTGACTAGTTATCCATCCCCTTGAGAAGTCTTTTTCTGCATATCAACGTTGGGATTTAACATTAATTGAAAGTGACCTTTGCTGCCAACACCACTGTTTCTGAGTCTCTATGGTCGGTAATGTGATTAGAAATACTGAGGCTTGAAAATCATGGTAATAAGGTTACCTACCACCACCACTAGTTACTGGTTTGGTCCTATTAACAGTTTGGTGATAAGGTTCTGCTCAGTATTATTCTTTGAAACTTCTATAATTCACATATTTTACTCACATCAGAATTTAACTGATGTTAAACATGCACTTAATCTGACAAATTATTGAAATGTTCTGATGGTAATTATCTTACACTAATAAATTACAAACAATTATAAGATGTTAGTGACTATGCTCAGAGCTTTTAAAATAGCAAGGACAAAGACAAGAAAATATATGTAGTTTTACAGTGTACCCTCTAGATTTTTCATGTTATATGCCTCTTCAAGTATTTTAACCTGTATAAAAACTATTCATCACTTTAGAAAATTAAGAAAACACTAATTATCTTTTCTCAATAGAGTCCTCAATCAAATTCTTAAAAACTATCAATTATCACTACCCAATAAAATACCTATATAAAACATTCAGATGAATCATATTATTCTCTTTATTTATAGTGAAATTTGATGCTGAACTTTCAAAGATTTTAATATTATTTTGGATGATCTGGCTGCATATAATCAAATTTTGAGACTTTTGAGTTATGAGGTAATATATCTGCAGAGCATGTCTTCTTTTTCTTTCACGTTCCACATGTTTACTTCATTTATCAATGACTCAGTGAATAAATCAACTTCAATCAGATACAGAAACACATTTTAGGAAGATATTTTCCTATAAGCTGATACTTACTACAGTTCCATACTGTTACAGTACATGGGTTCAAAGCTACATCCAAAAGTTCTGAACCTGCCAGCACTCAAAATACAGTACAAGTGTACAACTGCAGTTGAATTATCCAATGAAAAACCTGTTCTTGCATAGACTTTTTTATTACCTAAAAATTGAACCACAATAACATGTAGAAGTTGTACTATTATAGCCATCAGTAATTCCATATAAGAAGTTCTACTTATTCAATAAAATCATCCAACTTTCTTCTACAAATAAGAGAGATGGAAAGGGACAAAAGAAAAGTAAAAGATAAAATTGATTATGTGATTCAGAACCGGGAAATGAAAGTGTTGAATAACAAGTTGTTCATGAATTCCATTGTCACTTACTCCCTAGTCTTCCCATCTCACTTAAGTCCAAATGAATGCCCTCAAACCTTGACAGAAACCATAAGACATTAAGTTTTTATCTGTGATTCCTGTAAAATCTTTGAATAGAGGAAACAAGATTAAAAACAATTTGACAATTTAGCGACTAAAGCGTTAAAATGTGTGCCTAGTTGTGTGTCTAAGCTCAGGTAAATTACATTGAGCTGCATAGCCAAACACATTTCTTAGCTACTTATATATTGCTCAACATGTTCTACTTTATTCATTGTGATACTTTATAGTCATATTTTCACTCCAACGATTATGCACCCACTATTAACCGGTACTTCCCTTTATTTTCACTTAGAATC
Source organism: Macrotyloma uniflorum (assembly GCA_016859785.1). Taxonomy (NCBI): domain Eukaryota; kingdom Viridiplantae; phylum Streptophyta; class Magnoliopsida; order Fabales; family Fabaceae; genus Macrotyloma; species Macrotyloma uniflorum. Next base: position 936,247 of record BDMB01000009.1, on the reverse strand, counting down.
GGTGTTTCACCCTTTTTTATGAGGATGAGTACATTGGAAGGTACACTTCTTTCACCTCAACAATGGAAAGATCCGTGCAGCTCTTTTGCGTGATTCTGAGCAGGTGCCTACAAGAAAAAACATGTAGATTACTGTCCCTCTATATGATACCTGCAATTCTTCCTTTTACAAAAGTACACTAGTCACTACACTGTTCTTTTGTTTTTCAATTATACAATGATATTTGAGAATTAACACCAGATGAAAATATTCTTGCTTGTCTTTCTGCATGTTTGGATTAGATTCTACTTTTTCAATTTTTGGTTGCGTTTTTAGGAACCAGAATCGATTCTAGTAGTTATACATTATATTGTTCTTACTCCTAAATAAGCATTTACTATATCATAGAATGGCCTGATCTGAAGTTAAGTATACCACATCAGTGGCAGGTAAGCAAGAAATAAAGATTGTGTTGAAATTTGAAAACTAAACTATTGGCTCATAAAAACCAAAGTAAAATCACCAAATTCAAAGTAAAAAAAAAAAAGGTTATGTAGTCAGACCAATAGTGCTTCATAGGAAGCTGATGGTTTCTGACTTGACTCTATGGTCAAAGTAGATCGCATTGTTCTTTTAAATGCACCAGAAAATATCATGGACAGTCAAACAAACTATGCCCTAGGTTCATCGTGTTGATTGTGTTTGGAGAGATTTTTGAAATGTTCACAGAATAAAGTAATGTGAACATAGAGAATAAACTTTGCTGAATGCTGACTTTATTTACAAATTGGTCTTGGACTTTAGGGTAAGCTGTTAATGATTACGAGTGCCTTGTTCCACGAATTCGACAAAGTAGACATGTGAATTTGGAGGGATACATGGACTATAGAAATTCAAATCTTAGAAAGACTAGTTTTCCAAATAAAGGGATATGAAGTCATGTTGACGTACATATTACAACCTTAAGTACATCTTCATTATTCAACAAAACAAAAACCTAACATCAACAACAATACAAGGACGGAAGAGACACAAAACAACAGAATGTATCAGACTTTGGAGTGTTGGAAAACTTCTGACATTGTCTATTCAGCAGATTAAAGTTTTCAAACTGCATAATTTATAAACCTAACCAGTGAACCAATATAACATTTGCTTTATGTTTGAAAAATAACATTTGTTAAAAGAAGTCAATCTCTTGATTAGATCAAGAAACTAGTCTTTAACTTTCGACCAAGAGATAACCTAGCACCAAACCAAACCAGTGTATGAATATCATTTTTCAACTCATTCTCTTGATGGATTGTACTAAAACAGCCAATGAGCAACAAAGCCAAACCTGCCAAATGAAAAACCATAACATCATACCTTACATAAGCCCAGAATAAAAGTTGATAACCACTCCTTTATCTCTGATTGATAGAAGCGTGTATCAAAGTGAACAAACTCTTTGTTGCTTTACCATCACAACCAGAGTAGCTAAACACCTAAACCTACCAATTCATGAGGAAATTGACAGGTCTAAAGCAAAACTTGGAATGAACAACTTTTGACAATAAAACAGATTATAACACCGACCTTCAATGTTAAGAGTTCCTTGAAAGGTGTTCATCCAAAGGAAAGTTTTTCACAGCTTCCTCCTTTGTTCATAATAATCATTGAGCCGTAGTGGCAGTGGCACACATTCGTGTATCTTATCTTATCAACACCATCAAGATCCCTACCAAAGTGGGCATTATCATCATTATTATTATGTTATGGTTTTGATTTTGATTGGTTTTCAGTCACCCTCCAACCTTTACTCACTTTTGGGACCCCACAACGAGCATCCAATACAGAAGATGCTAAATGGAAACACTATAGCGTATGGGACACATTCCAAAAAGTGACAACCACATTATCATGATTGTGCATTATGTAACATATGTGCATCATAAGTCTGAGGAATGGAAGAAAAAGGCAAAAGAAAAAGCAAAAAAAAAAAGAGAAGTGGAAGAAGACCATCTGGTCCAGTGGGCTCTCACACAAAGAGACAAGTGGCAAATGAACTCCATGGCTGGCCCACCAACAGGGTCCAAAGCCATCAGCCACCGCTCCTCAAGGGGGCAACAACTGACTTTAGGAACATCCCTAAAACCAAAAACAACTTGTTGAAAGAGACATGCATCAATATATGCATATAGTAAAGGATGAAGCCATCAAAAGCACTTCCGTGTCTACAATTTCTTTTTTCTCTGAATACGACATGTCTATTCACTTTATCAGTTTTATAGATGACTAATCTCTGTCTAAAAATCTGGCTAACCATTTCTTTTATTAAGTTTTTTTCATTTATAAGATTTGAATCCAAGATTTTATTTAAGAGGATTGAATCTAGCGTAACTCGGATCAACAATATATCACTGAGTTTTTTATTAATAACTTTTGTCATTTGCAGGCCAAAATCTTTCGTTTTCAATGTCCAACCCCTCTTTCCTCTATTCTTTGTAAACTCAAACACGCACCATCCAACTTCAAATTTTGTACCCTGAGGTCATCATCTCATCTTAATTAGCACTTTCACATTCATACAAATCTAGCTATTCAATAAAATAGAATCGATGCTTGCTTACATTGGCAACTGATAGAAGTCATGGAATAATTCTTTAATTCAGTTTAAATTCAAAACGTCCCCACACATACATATTTTTTTTTATCTTGATCACAGATATCTTTTGCAGGTAACAAGACCTATCAAAGGATTATTATAAACTGTAAACTCGCTTTCTGAGTATTTAACACAGATAAACAAAAACAACTGTGTCGTTTGCTAGACATGATTGATGATCCTATACTTACGTAAGTTATGTGGAATATTAAGAAAAAATAGTTGCATGATTCTTGTAGCCCTTGTCTTCATGCTTTGACTCTTAACCCCTAAGGAAGCGTTTTATTAATTATGAACCAAAAATTTTCCACCTTATTTTTGTTCAAGTTGATTTTTATACATTGGTGGATAGTCATTACCTGACTTAGTCAGCTACAGCTAAATTTTGATGTGAATTATTTGACTAATTAAGTTGTATTGATTTGCCCCAGTCACCAATTCAAGGATATAAAATTTGTGATGTTCACGTTTTTGTCCAGCATAAGATAGATAGATTCAAGGAAAACTGTGCGGCTATACGTATTGGGAATGATCATTTTCTCATAATGAAATAAAAAAATGCTAACATTTGAGAGAAAGAGACGTGTAATTTGAAATCATGCATGCAGATTTTCTCTCTCCCTTTTGTCTTCTTGGATTGTTGATCTCTCTCTCTTCTTGGGTTCTTGATTAATTAATCTCTTATCAGACTTTGAAATTCTGAAAATGCTGGCCATGATGCATCACATGAAACTAGCAAATTGTGACCGAAAGGTTGCATTGTACCAGAAGTTTATTGCAAGGAAAAAGACCAGTGATAATGACCAATGACATAATTAAACCCACTTACATATATCACAGAAGAAGAAAATGCTGCAAAAGTTATTAGGAATAAATAAAATATGAACAAAGACTCCAAACCCTAATTAATAAAAATAGATCGTTTTCTGCCCCCCTAAAAGATTTTGCTCCTTCATTTGGTTGAATATCAAAATCCAAATAAATATTGATATTATTTTCATAGATTTCGTGTTGTGTTGTGATTAATTAGTTCATCATAACATTTTACAATTCACTAATTATCATATAGCCCCAAAAATGAACTAACCCATCAAATGATGCTACAGTAAAAAAGAATATTGGCTTTCTGAAAAACCAGAAAGGAAAAGATTGATTAACAACCCCAAATAGTAATTTAAATTAAGAAAAAAAATGAAAAATCATATGATAGCTATCAAATAGAAAGACATGAAATTTAATTTATTTTCCATGTTAAATGAATGGACTATCATTAACATGAGTCACAATCATAACAGGTAACCCACATGAAGATGTGGCCATCATCCCTCACTAAAAACTGTTAATGCATGTCCACTCCTCTTTCTAACTACCATCCATTCAACATTTTTTTTTCTGATCCATCTCCATAGATTATATTATAAAGAATATTAGAAAAATGTTATTATATGTGAGTTAGGGTGAGGGGTTTGTAATTAAGAATTGAAACATGAAACAAGTATTATGATGATTATGTTGTCTTAATCAAGAGAAAGAGGAAAGAGAGGAAAGAGAGAAGAGTGGTTCTGATATGGCCCAGAGGTTGCTTTCAGAGTGAGTGAGTTTTGGAAAAACATATTTAAAGAAAAGAAGAACATAATCAATCACTTTCTGCCATCAACATCGAAGACCCGTGGGGTTTGGACGGTTTCTCTTCCTTATGGGGTTTCTCAAAAGCCTCAAATCACAAACAACTCTGTCAAACATATCATAAACACCAAACAAGGAAAAGACAAAGCATGTGACCACCTTCACTCCCTTCTCTGCAATACCATTTCTAAACTACCTCCATTCTCACCCATCACACATCATCAAAATCCTCCTTCATATTCTCTCCCTATACAAAATTTTGTGTTAACACAGACAACATTAGAGAAAAAAAACTCTATTTTTTCTTATTCAATGCTTCATTACAAGAAAAGAAAATCTAACAACCAAGTAAAAATCAACTCTTTTATTATGTTTGACTATAACAAAATCACATTAACATGTATAAACTCATTCACAAATATGGGTGAGTAATCATGAATAATATCAGTAGTTTTGAGTCTAATTTAAGCTCATAAAATCAGTTTATGAAATGAGGTTTATCCCACTCACTTATATACATTAATTTGACTTTAAGAGATTGGACAATTATATCAAAACTCAATAACTTTATTAGAATAAGTTCTGCCAGAAGTGAGTTTTGAGTTATAAAATAAAATTTGTCCTAATTATATACATTAATTTGATTATATTACTAAATAATGTAAGATCTCTAATAATTTTGTTAACAATCAAAATTTTTTAAAGTTAAAAAAAAAAAAAAATTTATGAGAAATTTTGGAAACACAGATGAGGATGCAGGGTGATGGTCCTGATACATGTGTGAGTTATGAGTATTTGCATGATGATAGAGGGGGCATTGGAAATGCAGGGTGGACCTAGAAGTTGTGACATTTATTGGATTTTGATTGTAGTACAATATGGTTGTTTTGGTTTGTGTGTTAAAAGGCATGTTCCTAACCATAAACTGCTCTGTTCTTGCAGTGTTACAATACAATACAAAATAAAACCACTGTTCCCTCTTCAACCCTTTTTGTTTCCCCCAAAACCCAATTCCACCTTTACTTTTTTTTTTTCTACATCTTCTTCTCTTCACCATCACTTTTTCTTCAATTTTCCTTTTTTATATTTATTCAGGCCCAAATACCATTCCATTTCAACATTTTACATTCCATTTATATCCACAAACTCAATTTTCAAAACACACCATCATTCAACACAATCAAAATCATATACTTTTCGAATAAGTAATTGAAATTATAAGAAATCTCCAACATCGAAAATTTATTGTATATCTCGTATGTTACATGTCAATTTATTGTACAAAATTTTAAAATATACTTTTAATAAAGGTTGTTTTTAGTCAAACTTGGAAATTTTCAAAAACTAGTGGATTGAAACGAATTAGTATATTTTATATTTGAAACTCTTTTTTCATAACTTCTAATATTTTAATTTTATATATATACTTAAAATAAATACACAAATGGTAATGATAACTTTAAGATACAAATTCTTGTAAGATATTATACCTAATTTTAATGACTTGAAACATTTTCTTTCATTATACTAAATAATTTAAATATGAAGAGTCTTACTTGAAAATAAATAATTAAAATATTATTTAAAAAATAATTAATATAATACTTAAATAAAGTATTACACAAACTTAACCACAGAAAAATAAATAAATTAATTTATAAATTTCACAAAATCAATTATAAATTAAAATTTTTTTGAGTCACTTCTTCAACAAATTTAAAACTACTTTATTACAATTTAATTTTCAAAATAGTGTAATCCATGTTTATTTATTAATAGTTACAAATTTTGTGTTATAATACTTATTTTTATATATATATATATATATATATATATATTATACCATCCTATTCTTTCCTCCTTCTTTATATTTTTATAAAATTTGCAAATTTTTTAAATATCACAAAATAAATTTTTATAATTAAATATAATATATTAATAAAAAATCAACTTAAGATGAATGTATATTTTTACTCTTCTTGACTAAACTACTTGGTTGATAAAAATTACTTTATTGTTGTCATGGTATTAATTTTATAATTTTTTTATGATTTTACCCTTTTTATTTAATTAATAAGTTACTGCCCGTAGTATGTTATAGTTAGTTTTTTTTATACATTTTTATTAAGACATTAAATATTTAATAAACCACTCTCAACACGTAAAATTCGGCTTAATATATTATGATTATGTATTTAAATTAGTTCCATCCATTATTTTAGGTCTATATTAAGGTTTTATTAATTCTTGTGGTCCAAAATCTTACATCAACCAAACTTTAATGGATGTCTCTAGATCTTACATGTTGTTCATATCTAAATCCAAATTAAAGGTCCAAAATTCTAGAGATTAATGTTTCAACTTTTTATGTATCAAATCATCATTAAACAAAACTCCAAATAGAATATATTGAGTAACATCTACACTATATGCATCAAAATTTGTGATATGCAAGTATTTCAAATTTTTTTTGTTGAATATGTTAGTCCTTTCACTATACTTTCTCTATTAGTAAAATAAATGGTGATTGTTATATATATATATATATATATATATGACATTTTTCAATTCAAATGAATATTGTTGAATTTTTTTATGCATAATTTTGTTATTCTACTGTAAAAATATTTAATTTTCCTTTCTTAAACTTATTAAATTCACTCTAATTTAATTTAATTAAAAAAACATAAAACTCATGTTTATTTCATAATTTTGTTTGATATTTAATAGAAATTATAATGCAAATTAACTTAAATGGAAAAAATTATATTTGTTCTTAATTAAATGAACTTATTTTTAGTTGTAAATAATTCACCAAGGTTATATTTTAAGGACTTTCTAATTTTTCTCATTATTTGAATTAGTTTTCAAGATTCTATTTAAGTAAATTAAATTTAGGAGCATATTAGTCTTTTCACATAAAAAAAACTTCTTCAAAAAAATCCAAATCAAAATTACCAAAGAATATTAGAAATAAATACTTATTGGAATAAATTTCAATTATATAATTAGTTTCAATATATAGGGTAATTGCAATGTAACTATATCTACTATTTATATAATATTTACAAATATTTAAAATAATAAAAACATTTTGACTAAATTATAATTTAACAAGCATACAAATCATGGATTATTTCTGTATACTAAAATAGAAAGAGTGTTACGTGTATCATTACTTAAAATATTTTGTCATTGTTTTAAAAAATTAAAATTTTTGACATTTACATGTAAAAAATCCATGCCCTTTTTAACATTTTTTTTGTTTAGATATTTAACACCACCATTAATTAGTAAACAAATAACTTACTAATTAACATTTTCTTTTCTCTAATATACACCACAGTTTTTGATAAAACATGTATTCACATTTTGAAATAAATTATTCTAATTAAGTCATAATCATTACAGTTAAAATTTTAATTAACGTATTTAATATTATTTAATAATTTTGTTTGAATTGATTGAACTAGATCTTAAATTTAATATTCAATAATTCAATCTAATAACATCTATAATTTTATTAAGATTTATTTAGCCAAATAATGATGTTAATGTAAATATAATATTTTCATTAAAAACTCAGTTTTGTAAATCACATTGTAATTTCTTTTACTGATAGCACTATATACTATAATATAATTTCACTACATTGTTAAGAATTCGTTGATTTCAAGAAAATAACCTTGTTCCATTCTAATTATAATATTTGTCCTTAAAAAAATATACAAATAATCTAAACACTACTACATCAAGTGTTTTAAAACAATCAGTTCATTTTGCAAATATTTCAAATCTATATTACTAAAAATGTAAAAAAAAAAAATCATTAAACAAATCTCCTAAATAATATAAAAGTAATTAATTAATAATTAATTATAGTAACCTACAATTACAAAATGGAATAACCCTAAGATAATAAAAGAGAGCAATCAAATTTGCTACTCCATATACATCAAACAAAGACTATGTGATACAAATTACACATAATTTTCAACTCTTTTATATTCTTAAATTAAACATATATAACATAAATGTATATCCATTTTAGTTTATAAATTAAAATATTAATCTATAATAGATAAATTATTTAATATCATTTATTAAATTTAATTTTTTAATTTTTTTTATATTTTTTTTTATAAATTTATATATTAGAAGATTATTATGGTTTATTTTTTTAGTCAAATAATTTGTATATAAATTTAGTTTAATTATAATCACAAAAAATTTATACAGTAAAAAATTATTTATGTATTTTACTTAATTGTATAATTAAATAATATATAAATTAAGATATATATTCAAAATAAATTTTTATATTTAAATAATATATTAAATTAATATTATTTTAAAATTTATTATCTATTAAATATATGTAATATTATGTGCATTGTATAAGTTATAAAATTAATATAAAAATGCACAAGTTATAAACTAGTATAAACATAAGTCTATTATATACAAAACAAATATAAGTAAGTGATTTATTTTAGTTTAATTTCTTATATATTTGAAAATTTTTGTTTTTTTATGTTTGTTATATAATCTCTCTAAAAAGTAAGATTAAAGACTAAAATAAAATTCTTTCATATCAATCACCAAAACTAAATTTACTTATAATAATAATAATAATATTAAACAACAAAATGAAATTATTATTATTTTTTTTAACAAATATATTAAATAAAAAATAAATTCTGAATTATTATGGAAAATAATATTACTGTTTTCTTACAAAATTATCGTCCAATTTAATTAATAATTTAATAAAATTATAATGAGTTAAGGTAGACAAGATGTACAAGGCAGATGACACGTGATTGAGTCCTTAACTGAAACAGCAAACGGTGTCGTTTAGTAGCAGGCCACGTCGTCGTTTTGGGTGTTGTGGAATCGTGGTAATCAATCAAAATATACATATAATTTTATTTTATATTATTTTTATAATGAATTTTTTATTTTATTTTTCTACCTTTCTCTTATTCTCTTGTTCTTCCTTTCTCTTTCATCCTCTCTAAAATTTTTTTCCCCAAATTTTCCTTCAACAAAATCTCACCGTTTCGCGTGAGTGAAGCGCATCAACCTCTTCTCCCAATCCTTTCTCTCTCTTCTCAGCGATTTCTCTCTCTTCACTTTCTCTTTCTCTCTCATCTGTTGTTCGCTATTCCTTCGCACAAAATCTCTGGATTTCCGCTATTTCCAGAGCGATCGCTCGATCTGGAACGCGAAGAAGAACCCTTCCCCTTTCCGCAGCCGAGAATTGGGAGCTTGCATAACCGAGCCCTAAAATCCCCTTTTACATCCTCACCGATGGCGGATTGGAGGAGGAGATCTGCGATGCCGCGCTTGATCTAGGGTTTCCCCATCCGCGGTGGTTCCAAATCTAGGGTTTTGAGGACGAGGCGTGCGAATTCGATTTCGAATTGATGTTTCTTTTTAGGGACGAAGCTGGGATCGACTTGGAAGATGGAGGATTATGCATGGGTTCTTTGGTGACGAGTGGAAACACAATCGGCACATGTGGCCTGTACCTGCTAACGCGACCACTGTAGCCATCGATTCTTCACCGTCTCAATTTATATGCAAAGTATATATAAATCTAAACTGTTATTAGCCTTTCGCCGCGTTTTCGATCAATTTTCTCTCAATTTTCTCTCCACGCCCTGTTTGGCTGTTTGAGTTTCTCGATTATCTCAATTTTTTTAATTTCAAGTAGTAGTTTTGATTTCAATTAAATAAACTCGGAAATCTCGATTGTTTTCTAATGTTTGTGTTTGTGTTTTTTGGGTTTGACCTAATTTTTTGGTTTTGTTTGTTCTTATGAAAAATGTTTTTAATCGGTTGTGGGTCTTCCGTTGTGTTTCCCTCGATCTCAATCTAGATGAGTCGGGGTTTCCTTTATTGGTTCTTGGAGAATACTTGTGTGTAGCGAGATAAATTTCACTTACCTTAAACGAAAGCTGTTGTTGAGTTCTTGGTATGAGATTCGTTGATTTGGGGAAAATGTCATCTTTTTCTTACTAATTTCTATTTTGTTGTTTAAGCTGTGTTGTACCTGTATTTTGATGGTTTGATTTTTTGTTTGCTACACATATTTTTGTCCAGGCTATATTTTGTAACTGGTATTTTTGGGTGAAATCTAGAGGATGGTTCCGTCTTCATGAGATTCACTGGTCTACTATGTTAATGAATGAATTAATAACATTTGAGTTGCAAACATTGTATAAGAATTCCTCTTTCTTATTAAAACTTTTGGAAACACGATTGTAAATCCCTGTGTTAATTGTGTGCCTGGTATCTGATTCTAAATTTCTCCTTACATATGATTGTGGCCTTTGCCCTTTTTCCAATCTTTTGTGGTTTGTAATGGTTACTGTCTGCATTTGATAACACATTCCTTGTTGTGTTATCTGATATGGTTTGTGCTTCAGTGGAATTCTCTCTTCCTCTTATTTTATTTGCTTCAATTATATTCGTAATAGATTACTATAAGTAATCATTGTCTTTTGCTTGAATATTTGTAGATTTATTTTATTTAATCATTGTTCATTATCATTGTAGGATGGACGCAAGATTCGTGCTGGTGATTGTGCACTTTTCAAGCCACCCAGGGACTCCCCTCCTTTTATTGGAATAATTCGCAAGTTAACTTATGATAAACAAGAAAGTCCAAGTTTAGAAGTGCATTGGCTTTACCGACCTGCTGATTTGAAACTAGCTAAAGGAATTGTGCTGGAAGCTGCACCAAACGAAGTATTTTACTCCTTTCACAAGGATGAAACACCTGCTGCATCATTACTCCATCCGTGTAAAGTCGCATTTCTTCGTAAAGGTGTTGAACTTCCTTCAGGGATATCCGCATTTGTCTGTCGACGAGTTTATGACATTGAGAACAATTGTTTATGGTGGCTAACTGATAAGGACTACCTTAATGTTAGTTTTCTTATAAATCTCTTTTAGTAGTATAATTTTGTGTATAGTGATAATATTTATACAGTTTTTGATCCGTTGATGAATTCAGGAACAACAGGAAGAAGTTAATCAGCTATTAGACAAGACAAAACTAGAAATGCATGGGGCTGTGCCGTCAGGAGGCCGTTCTCCAAAACCCTTGAATGGTCCAACATCAACACAGTCATTGAAATCTGGTTCTGATAATATACAAAATAGTTCTTCCTTTGGTGTGCAGGGTAAGGGTAAAAAGAGAGAGAGGAGTGATCAGGGTTCTGATTCATCTAAAAAGGAGCGGTTATTTAAGATAGAAGATGGAGATTCTGGTCAGTTTAGACCAGAGAGCATGTTAAAGTCTGAGATTGCTAAAATAACTGATAAAGGTGGGCTTGTGGACTTTGAAGGAGTTGAAAAACTGGTACAGCTTATGCAACCTGATAGTGCTGATAAGAAAATAGATTTACCTGGGCGGATAATGCTTGTTGACGTAATTTCACTTACGGAACGGTATGAATGTCTTGGCTGGTTTGTACAGCTCAGGGGTTTGCCTGTGTTGGACGAATGGCTGCAGGAGGTCCATAAGGGCAAAATTGGTGATGGAAATATTCCCAAAGAAAGTGATAAGTCTGTTGATGATTTTTTGTTAGCTTTACTGCGTGCATTGGATAAGCTTCCTGTGAACCTTCATGCACTGCAAACCTGTAATGTTGGAAAGTCTGTTAATCATTTACGCACCCACAAAAATGCTGAAATTCAGAGGAAAGCTAGGAGTTTAGTAGACACATGGAAGCGGCGTGTGGAAGCTGAAATGAACATGAATGATTCGAAGTCTGGTTCAAACCGTGCTGTTTCTTGGCCAGCAAAGCCAGCCAACTCAGAGTCTCCTCATGTTGGAAATAGGAAAACAGGGGGATCCTCTGATAATGTTGCGAAGAGCTCTGCAATTCAACCCTCATTATCTAAAAGTTCCCAATCTAAGTTAAGTTCTGGAGAAGCTTTGTCCAAGTCTTCATCTCCTGGCTCTACTAAATCATTGACTACCTCAGCGGGCAGTAACTCAAAAGATCAAAACTGTAAACCCTTTGTTGGAGCTGCAACATCAGATCTACCTCTGACACCTATCAAGGAGGAGAGGAGCAGCAGTTCTAGTCAATCTCAAAATAACAGTATAACTTGTTCTAGTGAACATGCTAAAACTATTGGTTCTTGCAGGGAAGATGCAAAGAGCTCCACTGCAGTGTCAATGAGTGTGAGCAAAATTCAAGGTTGTGCGTCTCGAACTCGCAAATCAAGCAATGGTCTACATGGGGGTGGTGTTGCAGCAGCAGGTCAGAAGGAGCACAGCTCTGCAAAAAATTCAACCAGGAATTCACCTTCTGAAAAAGTATCACCAACTCGAGTGTCCCATGAAAAATTAGCTGACCAGCCCCTTACTGATCAAGGAAATAACCAGCGATTGATCCTTAGGCTGCCAAACACTGGTCGCAGTCCTTCAAGAGGAGCTAGTGGGGGCTCTTTCGAAGAACCAGCTACCACGGGCAGCAAAGCTTCATCTCCTGCTGACCGCAATGATAATCAGGACCGGAGAGTAAAAACTAAGACAGAGTGTTTGCTGACCCATGTGTCAAATATGATGAATGAGGCTTGTGATGCTAATGAAGCTTTGAATGGTGGTGATGAAGGTAAGGGCACTCCAATAGTTGATGAGCGAAGCAGGGCAAATGAAGATGGTGATAAGGTAGTAGAAACATCAAAACCGACTAGCTTGCCATCTGGGTTTGTTTCCAGATCAGGGCAGACTTATGATGCTTCTTTAAGCCCCATGAATGCATTAGTTGAAAGCTGTGTGAAATTTTCTGAAGCAAGTGCATCTGTATCCCATGGAGATGATGGGATGAACCTACTAGCTACTGTGGCTGCCGGGGAAATATCCAGATCTGAAAATGCGTCACCTGTGGCATCCCCTGAGAGAAAGTCTCCTGCTGCAGATGAACTCTCAGGCAATGATTTGAAGTTAAAGCATTCTGGTGATGCAGCTATTCGCACTCTTTCTGAGTTGAATGGTAGGCCTACAGGAGAGCATCCTTTGTATACTGTTGATTCATTGCAGATAAAAAGTGAATTGAGGCATCCTTCAACGACGCCGTCACATGATTTTCCAGGAGATGGTGAAATCATTTCATCCTGCAATGACACTCATATAAATGTCTCCCCTACTGATTTGTTACAAAATGTTGAAGGTCCACCATGCTTACGGCCTGAAACCAAAGAAGATGCTTCTGTTACTATATTGCCTGTTAAAAAGGAGTGTAATGCAGAACCTGGAGTTTCAGACTCTAAATTGAAGCCAAGGGCCTCCTCTTTTGATGATGATCAGAAGGTTGATCCCATGAATGAGGAAACCGTTGAGAATGAGAAAATGTTGGTTTCAAAACCTGTTACAAATGTTGAGTCAGAGAACGAATCAGGTGAAAAACTGCCTGAGTTATCTTCAGGCATGGATAATGAGAGCCAGACTAATGTGGAGAAAGCAACAGGTTCAGGAATACTAGTGCAAAAGGCCTCTCCAGTTGCTGAAATCTGTGAATCTATATATGTAAAGAAGGAGTCACCTGCTTCTGGTAATACTTTAATGGTACCCAGGAACAAAAATGCTGAGGACAAGAAGTCAGTTGTGATTGAGCCTGATATAAGACGAATGGAGCCGGATTCTTCAGTTCCAGATGATGCGAATGAATGTGCTGAAGATAATATGGGTAGAAAAGAGGCCATTGGTCAGCATTCTGGTTCATCAGTTCAGCCAGATTTACCAACAATGTCAAGGAAAGAGAATGAAGTGTTCAAATCATGTGAGCAAAAGCTAGATGCAAATCCATCTGAAGTTGCAGGAGAGAGGCATGTGTGCTCCGCTGGTAGTGATACAGCTGTAAAACTTGACTTTGATTTAAATGAAGGCTTTCCTGTTGATGATGTAAGCCAAGGGGAGATTGCTAGACAGGAAGATCCTATCACATCATCTGCAGTTCATGCTCCTTGTCCTTTGCCTTTTCCTAATTCAGCCATCTCTGGTGGTTTCCATGCTTCAATTACTGTAGCATCTGCCGCTAAAGGGCCAGTTGTCCCACCAGAAAACCCACTGAGGATCAAGGGGGAGCTTGGATGGAAAGGGTCTGCTGCTACCAGTGCATTTCGACCAGCTGAACCTAGGAAAAATTCTGAGACGCAGTCCTCTACTAATGATATTACATCTGTTGATGTTACTTCTATCAAACAAAGTCGCCCTCCCTTAGATTTTGACTTAAATGTTGCAGATGAAAGATGTTATGAGGATGTTGGTTCACATTGTTCTTTAGAATCTGGACCACATGATCGTAGTGTGGGACTTGATCTTGATTTAAACAGAGTTGATGAGACTCCTGAAATTGGTACTTTCTCTCTAAGTAAACTGGATATTCCTTCTTTACCAAGCAAGCCTTCATTGTCCAGTGGATTGTCTAATGGTGGAAGTGTCTCCAGAGACTTTGACTTAAATAATGGACCAGGCCTTGAAGAAGTTGGTAGTGAAGTCCCAGCACGTAGCCAGCAGATGAAAAATACTGTACCATTTCCAACTGCTGTTCATAGCACGAGAACAAACAATGCTGAATATGGGAATTATTCTGCTTGGTTTCCTCCTCCAGGCAATTCCTATTCTGCAATTACTGTCCCTCCACTTCTATCTGGTAGAGGGGAGCAGAGTTATGTTGCTGGTGCTGGGGCACAACGAATATTGGGTCCTACAGGTAGCACTCCGTTTGGTCCTGAAATCTACAGGGGATCAGTGCTTTCATCCTCTCCGGCTGTTGCTTATCCACCCACTACACCTTTTCCGTATCCAGGATTTCCATTTGAAACCAATTTTCCATTATCTTCAAACTCCTTTTCTGGTTCAACTGCATTTATGGATTCGTCAACTGTGGGCGGGCTATGTTTTCCTACCATGCCTTCACAGCCAGTTGGGCCTGGTGGTGTCGTTTCATCCACATATCCTCGTCCATACGTTATGAGTCTTCCAGGTGGTACAAGTAATGTGATACCTGACAGCAGAAAATGGGGAAGTCAAAGTCTGGATCTTAATTCTGGCCCGGGTGGTATGGATACAGAACGGAGGGACGATAGATTGCCTTCAGGATTAAGGCAAATGTCTGTCCCGAACTCACAAGCCTCGATGGAGGACCACTTGAAGATGTTTCAGATGGCAGGTGCTGCATTGAAAAGAAAAGAACCTGATGGTGGTTGGGATGGAGCTGAGAGATTCGGTTATAAGCAACATTCATGGCAGTAGTGTCATGGCTCTTCAACACAAAATGTTTAAGAGGTTAGCCACTTTAACCCTTTTGCTATATTTTTGAGCTGAAACTTGATGTGATTTCATTTTTTGTGTGAACCCAACTACTTCTCCGTGTGATCGTTTTATGTTGATGTATTTTGCCATGTAATTCTCTTATTTTGTAATGTATTGAAGTTGTAACTGTTCTGGTGCAGCTATTAAGGAAAATGTCTGATAAATTGGAGATACTTTTGAGTGTTGAGCCATGGGCAATGAGCAGAGATGGTACCCTTGCTACTGATGTGCCTCTTCATTTCTGACTTGATAAAGCGATCAGATCCTCTAATGCAGTTGTTTTGTATGAATCTGCTCCCAGATTGTCGCTTGCAGATAAGTTTTTCCTGTGTAGATATCTAACTGAAACAGCAGGTGTGATAATGCCGCCGCCTAGAATCAGAGAAATTGGCATCAAGTGTTTGACTGTGACTGTTCTGCAACAGCACTGATCCCAATCCATTCTCGAGCATTTGGAAGGAGAGGAGAGGATTGGATGTATGAACTGGCTAGGCTTGAGGCCAGTTTGTCTTCTTTAAATCATTTTTTTTTTCAACTTTTGTTACATATATAGTTATTGCTGTAGTCTTGACTTTCGAATTTTGTCACTTATCACATTCTGGTTATTGATATATGCACAGGTTAGCCACCATGCCTATGTGTCACTTCTCTCTTATTGTTATCGCCGTGCACTCGCGTCGTTTTTTTTGGTATCATAACTAGAATTTGTTTATAGAGTTTTTTGAATTCTTCCATGTATGGGAAACGCCTTGATGTTTTTAGCTGCAACATACATTCTTGATTCGTTAACTCTTATTAAAATAGTTATCCTTGAAAAAACATGAATTGTACTATGTCAGCATAACCAGGCATCATAGACATGATGCCCCCCTCCTTCCAAGCAAGAATTTCTCGTTTGCAAAGTATAACATTCGTTGATCCTACTCGCCATGATCATTTTTTACATTATGCTATGAATACGATTGTTCTCGGCACAGAAAATACAAACAATATTACCTTCCTGTGGATTTTGGATGTTGTATCTTACACACACTTTGAGTAATCAGTGTTGAGTAAGAGTGGAGTGTCAACCGGATTGGCAATTGTTTTCTGACGGTTCTACTTTGCTTTCAATAAAATATGGTCTAGCCATTATCTACAAATAGTATCAGTTTTTAATATTTAAATTTATTTTTTAAATTATACTAAATATTACTTTACTACCCCTTTCTTCTTTCATTCTTTCTTTTCTTGTCTCTTCCTTTCCTCTCGCATCTAGAACACGCCAATGTTTCTTCGCTAAACCCTTCTGTTTGCATTTTTAACCAAAAAACTAAAGAGAAATAACTAATATAGAAAACTGAAAAACTATTTAATTAGAATAAAACATTTATTAGTTTTACGAAATAATTTAAAAAATAACAGAATATATTATAATCCTATAATGACTATGCTTTTTCTTACACTATTTTTTTATTCATTAGATAAAAATATATTTTTCATTTACTTTCTTTATAAAATATTAAAAAATGATACAAATATATCAGAGAGTATAATATTATTCCATTTTTTTTTCATTAAATTGACAAATAAAAATATTCTCATGTGGAGCATTAATTTGGTACGTTGAATTGTTGCCAATTAAGGAAGTAACAGTGTACAATTGAAGCTGTCCATCAATGGCGTTCTGTTAGTTCATACTTATTGAATGGGAATTAGTTATACATTATTACTTTTATTAATATGAATATGAATGTTGTAAGATAAGGCCCACATTTAATGCTCCCTCGTACTATACTCATACCAACCAGCCTTTTCACTTCTGACTACATCTGCAATGTCACCATCCTCTATTTGGCAAACCAAACATTTTCAATATATCTTTTTCTTTAATTACAAAATCATACAACAAAACATTTTTAAAAACTTACATGTAATCAACTATATCATTATATTTTTTTTATTTGAAGTTTATGTCTTTATATTTAATATCTTTTAGTCAACAAAATTCGTTACTTGACATAGACAAACAACCAACAATAACCCTCATCCTCATCATCAATTCAATGAATTCTATCATTCATGTAATAATTTTGTCCAACGGTTCTGCTAAATGGATATCCAACATAATATTTTTTTTAACCCCTCCTCTGACTTTAATCTAGATCCCCATAAAAGCATAAAACTTTCACATTATTATTCCATACAATTATGATAATTAAATTTGTTTACTTTTAAAACAATTTTTATAAAAATCATACTTATAATAATAATTCAATATTTTTTTTATCTTTTCGTCTTTTTTTTTCTTCTAACAAAATAAAGTTTAACCTCAAAACTTCTATGTCCTATGTACACAACTTAACTTCTATATTATTACTAGGCTAATATTTCTATAACATTTCTTACTATTCCCTTTTTACTTGTAAATTTTGTATACAAATTCGAAATGCAAAACTAACTTGTGATTGAATTTTCCCCAATGTTGCATAAAAGAAGGGTCAAATTGCATAGCTGTAGAATACTGGTTGGAGTTTTGATCCACGACCTTTGTCACATGGCATGCAAGAAAGTGTAGTTAGTGAAGAAGTAGTCTTAAGCCTTACATTACATTGATCCATGACCATATTCACTCTCCACCAACACAACACAACCTCAGCTGCAAATAAAAGTGTAAGAATTGTGCCGCGAAATGAGGGTTTGTGTTATGAAAATGGTCCACACCCCCCCAACAAGATCACATGCAGTGCTTAACTTGTACCTCGACATGTGTCACATTCCACCCTTCATGTTATCTTTTGACAGAAAAAAAAGTACTACTTTTCATTGCATGCCATGCTTTCTCTTTCACAAGTATTGTGCTCTTCCACAAACAGTTTTCAAACACTAACAAACAAAATAAAGGGTGTTTTCTAATACCTTTCTTTACTCCACCATCTTTATCAGGTCCACCATCAACTCTCTTCACTCCTCCTTATTTCTAAACAACATGTTCCACACCTACAATTAGTTTATCATCTGAAAAATCTAAAATTTACAACTAATAATCCTCAATTACTTCATTTTAATGTGGAAAACACATTCTTGATTTGTCTAGTTATATTTAATAAATTGTATAAATGTTTATGGTAAATGGGTCATCACAAAATATTCTATTACCACCCCCATAAGGTATATAATATATTAATATATTAATATCCCAAATATGAAAAAGACCTGAATTAAACATAAATAGTTTTTATTCTGTCATTAATGAATTTTTATACATTAGTAAATTAGTAATAAATTTTATATTTTTTATTCTTTTGGTCAGTTAAAGTAATCTCAAAAGTGATTTTTAAAGTAATTAATAATTAAAAGCTGTCAACAGTTTCATAATATACGACAGTTTAGAATTAACTGACAATTAATATAATCATTTACATCATTAATGTTTTAATAAACTTTTTGAACAATATTAAATTGAAAAGAAATATGGAACAATTTCCGATTAGAGTTTCTTATAAAAGTTCTTTATTAATAAAAATATTATTTTAATATAAAACTACGAACACCAATTTCTTAAAATTAAATTCTCTTCAACTTTAAAAAAATTTCCTACTAAAATAATATTTTCTAGAGAAACTAATATATATTTAGACACCAAGAAAGACAATTTTGCATATCTTTTCTATATTTGTTTTTCCAGATCAGTAATTTTCTTTGATTATTATTATGATTATGGTTTTGGATTCTGATGGTTCTCTTCTCTCACATTGAACAAGACCCCACCATTCTCTCTGCTCTCTCTCTTTAGTGTCAGAGGGATGTTGGGGAAGACCATGAAGACATCCAGTACGATGTTTCAGGACAAGCATCATAATCATAACAAAAGGGAGAGATGTCTGGGTCTCACCTTAGGGAAGGGAGTGCCTTTTGTCTTGTCCTCTCTCTTAATGGCTTCATTTTTCTGTGTCTTCTTCCTCTATAATCCCAACCCTTTAACCCTCACACCCCATCAAAGCCATGACATTTTTCAAAATCCCTCACAAAACCAAGAACATGCCATCACAACAAAGGTTTCATCATCCCAACCACAAAAGGGTATGTTCCAAAATTATCACACTCGTAATCATAATCATGTTCAGGTTTCAAAGAAGGGTCCACAACCATGATTCTTCCCACGATCAAGATTTTTAGAGTTCTAGTGACCACAATGCGGTTACAATTGTGACCTCATAATTCTTTATTTTCTCGCAAAATCAAACATTGCCATGAAATTGGGATTGCAATTGTAATTTAAAACCTTGATCATGATCATGAATAGTAATCACCACCCTTTATACGTTAATTTGATTTTTTTAGGTCTGAATATGTTGTTCCCTTACATTTGTGTACTTTTTATTTTTGGGCAGAACAGAAACCATGTGACCTTTCTAAGGGTCATTGGGTACCAGCATTGGGAGGTTCATCAAACTATTACACCAATTCAAGCTGCCCCTCAATCCCTGATAGCAAAAACTGTTTCAGGCATGGGAGAAAGGACACTGATTTTCTGAATTGGAGATGGAAACCTGAGCAATGTGAACTTCCAAGGTTTGATTCCAGAACCTTCCTTCACATGGTTCGTGGCAAGAAAATGGCTTTCATTGGTGACTCTGTGGCCAGAAACCACATGGATTCCCTCCTCTGTCTCTTGTCACAGGTTAGTGTCTAATAGTAATAATTAGAGAAAATTTTCTGCTATTTTCTGAAATTTAAGAGTTTCTGAAATTTTCTGCTAATAGTAACAAAACCACATGGTTTTGTTATTGATTAAGTTTCTCCCTCTATTAATGTGTCCAAACTTGTTTACTATCAAACTACAAAATTCTTATATTTGCAACTCTAATAATTAATTAATGACTAATACTACCATATAATATTTGAGTTTAATGATCATGTCCACTATAAATCAATTAGAAATAATAGTTTTCTGATAACTTACTTTGAAGAAAGTTCTGGTAAACAACAATCCTAAACTAAATTTTGTGATTGAATTTCATGGTATGTTCCAGTTCCTTTAAGTGAATTGTTCCTTTACACGTTGCACACTTGAGTAACACAGTTTTTGGCTTTCGGTAGAGGTGAAGTTCTTTGCTTGCACAGAAAGAGGAATGTGATTCTTGTAAACAGAATAAAAAGCCTGAAAGGAGTAGAAAGTGAAAATATGCTTGAGTGTGATGATACATACAAGTGTCTCTTACTACATCTTTTGTTATGTCTCTTTTGTCTTTGACTAGTATAATTTAGAGGGTAATTTTTGGTGCCACCATTGTAGTTAGTTAGGTAAAGCTTTTCAGAAAGTGACTATTTCAAAATTTAACTTGGCAAGTTTTTGGGAATAAAAGAAAGAAAAAGTTGTTTTTAAGAGAATATTATTCTCTATAAAAAGCAATTCTATTAGAGAAAATATTATTCTCCTCTTAACACTGCTAAGATTATTACAAGTTTTTTTTATTAGATTTCTTTGTTGTTGTTGTTGGTAGGAATAATTTGCACACCATTAACAAATGGATAATCAATTATTTTTATAACACTCTGTTTATTTGACTAATTCTAATTCTTAATAATTTTTATTTATTTTAATATTTAATACTAGCTTTAGAGTTTTTGAATATAATAAATATTTAACTTTTATATAATATTTTTATATAATTCAAATAATATTAGAAATCATAATGTTTCTTCTTACTATATAAGTACTAAAAATTCAGAGAAGTTGGTGAATAAAAGTTATGGCACATGCAAGTTCAAATACCAAAATATACTCCCTCGTGCAGAGAGAAGAACATTGGAATTTGTCAGTAGATAAGTGTAAGTGAGAGATTCACTTCAGTACATAGCTTCTGACCCAATTAATAATTTTCACACTTGTAAAATATTTATTTTTTCACTGTAAAATTAATCAATATAAAAATTATTTTAATAAGAATAATATTTTATTCTTATCTTGAATGGTATTTAATTAGCAAATCGTATGAAAAGAAAATGTATCTTTTTTCTTTTTCAGTTGTTTTATATCTTCAAATCTACATGCAGGGTTATAATAATATCATTAATCATCTCTATAAAAAAATTATTTTGATAGTGACATTTTTATATTTAATTTGAAAAGTCAAACAAGGCCATTTCTAGTGGTTCGAGAATGGGATATAATTTGGTTAGTTTGTGCTATACCATAGTGTTATGTCAATCTCTATCAGTAGCATGACATCAATAGTTGAAAACTTGAACTTCCATAGATTCTTCTCTCTCCTCTTTCTTGTTTTCTCATGACAGGTTTGGTATGGAACTGATAATTAAGACATAAACAATAGTTAATTTAGAATGGAAGATGACGTTTTTCTTCATCAACAACCTTCATTTTCCATTATCTCATGTTACCTCTCCAATCCAAATAAAAGTTATCATATCATGAGATAGTAAACTTCTTGAACATAACACTAAATTCTTAATTTTTAATCAATTAATACAAACAAAAGGGAATTAAAATCTTGGACCCATCATAATTTTTTTTGCAATTTTCTGGAAAACCTTGCAGAATGAAATTCCAAAGGACATTTACAAGGACTCAGAAGACAGGTTCCGCAAATGGTATTTTCCCATCCACGACTTCACTCTGATGATGTTGTGGAGCAGGTTCCTCATAGTAGGCGAGGAGAGAATGGTAAACGGCACAGGCACCAGCATCTTCGATATGCAGCTAGACAAGGTAGACAGTGATTGGGCCAAAGAACTTCCCAACTTAGACTACACAGTGATCTCAGATGGACACTGGTTTTTCAGAGGGATGCATCTGTATGAAGGTGGAGAACAAGTAGGGTGTGTGTACTGCAACGAACCAAATGTGACAAGCTACAACGTGGACTTCCCCTTGAGAAAAGCATTCAGAACAGCCTTTAGATACATCAATGAGTGCAGAGAGTGTAGCAGTAAGAGGATGGTGACAGTGATGAGGACTTTTGCACCAGCACACTTTGAGGACGGGTTTTGGAACACTGGAGGGCACTGCAATAGGACAGGTCCAATGAGTGAGAGTGAGGTGGATTTTGAGAAGTTTGATTGGCAACTAAGGAATGTTCAGATGGAGGAGTTTGAGAGAGCAAGGAGTGAAGGTGAAGAAAAGGGTCATAGGTTTGAGGTGGTGGATGTTGCAAGAGCCATGCTGATGAGACCAGATGGACACCCTGGTGAGCATTGGGGGAACAAGTGGATGAGGGGTTACAATGATTGTACTCATTGGTGCTTGCCAGGGCCTGTTGATATGTGGAGTGAACTTTTACTTGCTGTGCTAAAAAGAGTCACTGCTTTTGACCTTAATCAAGCTTAAACATTCATCTCTAGTTAGAAACAAATTAAAAGTTAACAACTCATTCATAAACCATATATTCTTTTCTTTACTACATAACAATGATTATAGGGTATTGTCATTACTTGTTGTCATCACTAGTTCTAAATTGTGGTTCAAGTTGCAGTAATTTTGATGCGGATGCTAGTTGTAGTTATGGATTGTGACCATAATAGAGGATAGAGTAGGTTAATTACAACCATTGAGTGCCAAATTTTTTCTGTTCATATTCTTTTACTTGTCATATTGTAAGTTCTTAGTCATTTTAAATCCAACATTTTTTTAACAAAATAACATACAATGATTATTCACAAACATTTGAATCTATTGGTAATGGCAAAACATTAACATGATATAAGAACTTATTTAATTATCTTTTGTTATGAAAGGTGTGTAAATTAATTAAAAATTAAGTCAAACAAATAAGAATGTAGTTAAGAAAGATAGCTAATGTTATTCTAAATTTTGAAAATGGTAGATAAATAATTTTTTTTATAAAAATCTTGCACTTGAAGAAATAAATCAATATTTCTTCCTTCTTCAAACACACAACCCCTGTTTAAGATAACATGAACAGTGACACAGTTTCAGGCTTTAAAACCCAACGCAAACAAAATCCCAACGTTTTCTCCAAAACCCTTACTCTCTCAATCCTCTGTAAAATCCAAGCTACAATAAAATCCTTTCGCTCTTCTCAAATTCGCTTCAAATCTTGCGTAAGTTTGAGAGAGACCTGAATTAGGTTAAGTGGAATTGAATTGCGATTCAATGTCGGAAGGGTTCGCGATCGAACTGTATTTGGATCCAACAATCTATTTGCTTATCTATCTGTTATTTGATTTATCATAGCTATTTTCATTGGCTCTTTTCTCTAACAAGATAGGATTTCTTTATCTTCAATTAGTTGAGTTCATTAGATTCTTCTCTGTAGAAGCTGCGAGACAGTCATTCATGTTGGGAGCATGGTTTAGCTTAAATTTATTTGTAGTGATATAAGCGTTTTAAATAGTGCACTGTAGCAGTGTAGTGGTGCAGAACGGCCCCTACCTGCAATAGGGACTGATGTAGCAAGCCGTTTAGTGTAGCAGCTGTAGTGGACCTAATCGTGGGCTGAATAGTGGCCACAGCGAGTGCTATGTGTTGATTCCAAAATATTTCTCTTAACAGAGACATTACGGCTTTATTGGATTGCTGTTTTTAAAGTTTTAAGTTCCAAAGTTTAAATCTATAGATGTACTAATACTGAAAAATGATAGACAATATTTGGGTTTAGAAGATGATAATTGATAATTCTTTCTAGAAAAATTGTATTTGTCTTTTTCTGGTATAATGTTTGTTGAAGACACATGACTTTTTACTGACAATTATAACTGTTATTCCTTTCAGCTATTTTATAATTTTTTTAAGAATTTATATGTATATAGTATACCGTATATAAACCAAAAAAGAAAAATTGAAAGTAGTGCTATCTCGCTATGTGCTACCTGCTATAGCATTTTTGGAGCTGAATGTTACATGTCGTATCCTTGATTTCAATTTAGTATTGCTGATTACTTGACTCTCGTATATCTAGTAATATGTGAAAATGTTTCGCTTTTTGGGCAGAGTTGAGATTCATAGGGTGAGCTTACCTGTGTACTGGACCTCTTCAAGTTCACATGACCCCTGATATGTTCAGTTTTTCTGACTGGCTGGGGTAGACTGAAAGAGTTCAGCATCCAATGCTGATTCTGAATGGTTCCATTTTGTTCTAATCAGTAAGTTATTTGAGTTGTGTCCATAACTCCTACTGTCATATTTTGTCATGGCAGTTCTCTCTCTCTCTGGTTCTCTATGTCCTGTATGTCTGCTGCTTATGGGAATCGCTAGTGTAAAGCTACCTTACACTACTGCATAACTGTTAACACGAGGCTCTCACCTTTTTTTTTTATCTTGCTTAAACTCTGATGTACACATTAACGATTGTGCTGGGGCTGAATTGTGTAAATAGCTTTTCTCATGAACACCCATCATTTCTGGGAAAAGTAATGAAATGCTTTTTGTTTTAGCATTTCATATTTAATCAATTTTAACATGTATTATTAGATTTATAGTGAATACGTTAGTAGATGGCAATCAGTTCGAGTTCCATGGTCGAGACTTGCTGTCCCAAGCTATTTGCTGTGGTCGATAAGTGACTCCACTGCTTGTATTGCCTCCGACATCATTTTGGGCTGCAGTTACATCTTAATTTAAGTGTTATATACTGATGATTTTAAAATAACTATATTTAATTTCAAATTACTTTCTGGTTGTATATGTATTATGGCCACTGTAGAATTTCTTATTTGCTTTTTTAGAACGATTTGACGTCCATTCAAGTAAATATGGATATGTAATTTTTGTTCAAGTTGAAATTATTTTCAGTAATTTCCATTTTTCAAATTCGAAACGTGGATCCAAGTTGTAAATGCTAAATCGAACACATGTCTGATCGTTGAGTCTGCATACTGATACATAAAACTATAAGAACATTAATATTGTACGCATTGCTGAAAGTGATTGTAATACGTGTACACCGGAATGAACTAATAATGACAAGTCTTATCTCACTGACTTCACCCGAACGAACCAATGCAGAAAAATAGACGTATACGTTACTTGTGTTATGACTTTGAAGTTATTGGTTACTCAACTACTACCTTTGCATCCCTGTGATGTCACCAACCAACTTGGACGATGAAAGGACTGTAGTTATCCCAAGTATGGCAATCTTGTTTCCTGTAACTGAGCTTGAGTTGAAGCTGAATTTGAACTTTTAAGTTGGTGATCGATTTTACTATTAATTTGAAGCAAAAGACATTTTTTAGGCATAGATTGACACTTTTTAAGACAGGAACCAGCTTGTTTCTTATTTGCCCAAAAAAATGAAAGAAAAATTCTAAAACCGAATGGCCTTTTAAAGTGTACAAGATATATTCATCCTTATTGAATAGAAAACTTTCTAGTGAACTAAACTCGCTAAGTTTTGTGGAAGTTGTGGTTGAGCATAGAAAACCAAAAATTTCTTCAAAACAAGTTTATAAGCCGTCCAAGTAAAGATATATTAATAATTGAATTTTAGTGAATTTATGCATTTAATTTAAGTAACATCAGCCACGTATTTATACAGGCCGCAAACGTCCATCGATCCGACTACCAGAATATATATAACTCAACAAATAGAGCAAACAGTATGACAAAAGGGATCAGAAATAACCTCCAGGTAATCTGTGACGAAGAAAGAGTCGAGATATACCAAACGAAAGAAGTTACCGTGAATCTGTATCACTCAGGCCTAGCAATTAGTTCCATCTAATTTCAGCTTTGCCTAACCAAAGAAATCAAATTATACCAACGGGGGAAGACAAGATGAGGTGCAAGGTGGCAAGCACTTCTGAGTTGTGGTATTCTTTCTAGAACAATGTTATTTTAAAACATTATACATGGAGTAAATAACCAAATTAGTCGTAGGAGATACATCGGTCATAATTTTTTAAGGAAACTTATTTATGGTCATTTAACATGCATAATGTCCATTTCATCGGTCAAATTAAAGATTTTTGAAGGGTAAATCTAAGAGTTTCTTTGGACAAATTTCTCAATAAATTCTATGAGAGCAAAAATTAAAATGAACTTTTCTATAATCTAAAATTAATTTATACATAAACTAACTTGTAGAACCTCTCTTTTATAGTTTCTCTAAGATTTTATTTTAACACGCTTATGAACTAATTTTAATTTATAAAGAAATTAATTTTATTTTTTCTTTTTATTTTTTTCTCCTAGAATAACTTATAAAAAAACTAATCCAAACATATCCTAGTTTGATCAAAGAAATGCATTTCAGATGATCAAGGACATAATATAATTTGTTTCATTCAAGACTAAAATGACAAGCTCTAGATTATTCAACTTTCTATGACTAATTTGACTATGTAATAATGTGCATGAACCAATACCAAATTAAAGTAAAATTTGAACTTCGATCCTCCACAAGAAATATTTCATTACAAACCAGCACATATTTCACATTTCCACGGTAATTAGCTTAAGGTGAATGTATTATTGACAAAAAGTGATGTAAATAAATATCACTATTGCTTATAATTGAAGCATATTGATAGATATAGAGTTACCAATCCCCCGATAATTAACCTGAATGAATTAAGGTGGTTTGCATTTCGCAATCCAAAAGGCTGAATTAATGTATTCAACAAAAAAATTTGAAATTCTTTATGCTATTATGTGAATATAATATAGGCCTACTTCAGATTTACAGGCAATTATCATGTCTAAAAAAACCATATAACAATTTTTACGAGAAAAGAAATGAATGTTTTTATTATCATCAAACTTTAAAAAAAATTATTTTCTTAAATCAAGCACAAACATAACCACTATACATTAAAGTATTCTACAGGAATACCAATACCATTTTAGAAAGGTTGGGAAGAGTAGGATAAATAAAAACACACAGCAACAGAAGGTATGCTGGTCATATTTTTATTACATTGTTTTGAAATATTTCTCAGGCACAAAACAAAAATAAACATGAACAGATACTACAAACAATTTCTTTGCGTGATAGAAATATGTCAAGTGCCTAAAGAGAACTTAAATTATTAACATCTAAGCTAAGAGAACAACATAGTGACATGAACTAATCAAAACAGTCTGCATTGACATAGCACAACCGATGTTAGGAGATTCTAAAAACTGCAGCATGACACCTAAGACAGCTTCAATGATAAGAAAGGATTAACAAGGAATATATAACCCAAACTTCCCAAGGAACCCAGACATTTCATAAGAAAGAAGTTGAGCTACTCCTACCGAAGTATATAAGGCAAATTAAACCTTCATGCAACATCGCCTTTATACTCCCACCAAATTTTCCAAAACTAACCATAAATTATTCCTCCAAATATTAAGAGCAAGATCTTAAAATAAGGTCCAAAACCACAATTGAGATCACAAAATTAATCTTTTCAAAGTCTCTGTGACTATATCGTGACTACAGTTTTGATTACATTGCAACCACAACTATAGCTGTTTTGATCACATATGTCTGCAATTTTCGAACATGCCAAAGATTGTGACAAAACTGCAACTATGACTACAATTTAAAACTATTATTGAGAGGATATCCAGTTCTCCACAGTTACTAACTGGAGCATCATAATACCTTCTGCAGGTACTCGACCCATTTTTTATAACATCTCAACATGCTAGAATCTTGGCTGAATTCAGGAGATTTCAGACCTCAATCTTCCAGCACATTCAACTCAGCAATCCACATTCATACAGACCATTTTGGATTTGTCCATCAACATCCACATTCATTTCGGACAGATTAGTCGCATAACACATTATGCAGAGAAAGAAGAACGAAAAATCTAGTCAAACTAACCAAACATTCTTTCTTGGTACTAAGGGAGCAAATAATACTAAGGGAAAAACAACACCATGTTCCATCTACCAAATTAATACTTACGATAAAATAAACAATGTTCCATCTATCAGATTCCGCATAACACAAAACCATAATTGTGGCTGGATCTGTCCGCCACTTCCCAAAATATCAAACATTACAACAAAACTACAACCATGATCACAATTTAAAACCTCTATTGGGAGAATATCCAAAATTCTCCACAATAAAGTGTTATACTACCTTTCTCGGGTACCTCACCCATTTCTTCACTGCGTCTAAAGCCGTACCATAATCTCTACCAACTTCTCCAAGTCTTCGAACCTCATTTTTCAGCACATTCCGAACAATTTAACAAACCACTTCGGAGGGGTCAGCAGTCCACCTCAGACACATTACCAGTCCATTTCAAATTCGCCATCCATATTAATTTCAAACAGATAATTTCCATAACAAATTGTTATTCAGACAAATAAAAATAAAAACACACCAAACCAAATAAACAAGGAAGCAGAAACAACTAAGATAGATAAATTACAAAGTTCCATCTATCAAATTTGGTGTTACGGGACACCATAAATCATTACAGCAAGAGAATTTCAGGAGGAACCAAAACCCTCCCAAACCATTCTCAAACCAAAAACAATCAAACACAATTAACCATCTAATAAAATATTACTAACTTAACATTAACAAATAAAAAATAAAAAGCTAGCAACTGTAGTGTACTGTAGGCTAATAACCTTAGGTCAGGAGTCGATATTGTTACCGAGCACAAACGAGAAGAGTTCCCGAACCGGAGAGAACTGGACGAGCGCGATATCCGTAGCGTAACCGGAAACCGGCAATTTGAGTTCCCGCAAGAGCGAGAAAGCCTCGGGCATTCTGTTTTTGGGGACGTGGTGTGCGACGGAGCAGTAGGGAATCCAGGAATTGAAGGCGAAATCGTCGGCGATGTCGACGCCTTCTTTTCGGATAGCGTCGCAGAGGTGGGACTGGAATTGGAGGAGGGAGAGGGAGGGGGTTGGGGCGAGGAAGAGGAGGTTGTCGGCGTGGTTGGGGAAGGTGCCGACGGAGGAGAAGGAGAGAGGGAGAGGGTCGTGCTTGGATGCGAAGGTTCTGAGGAGCGATTCGAGCTTGGAAGGTTCAAGAAAGGGGGCGGAGAAGAGCGTTATGTGAGGTCGCGACTCCATCTCGATGAGGTGAGTGGTGATTTGTCGGCGCGCGAGTACGTTCCATGCCTTCAGCACCTGGTTCTCCAACGCTGGATCCAGATACAGTTCGATTGCGAACCCTTCCGACATTGAATCGCAATTCGATTCCACTTAACCTAATTCAGATCTCTATATTCAGATCTCTCTCAAACTTACGCACACGCAAGATTTGAAGAGAGATTGAAAATCGAAGAAGATGATAGAAAGAAAGAGGATGTGATGTATGAAGCGGAGCCTTCGTTTTTCTTTCTCTCTCACTCTTCACACCCTTCCCGAGGTGTACTCAGATTTTTCTCATTCAATTATTTCTTCTTATTTTTCTTTAGATTACATTCATAGTATTAATAAATTAAATATTATTTAAATTTTATTAATTTAATAAACTAATTAATCCGATTTATATTATATAATCAGCACTCACTTTATTTAAGTTATTACATGCAATACCATAAAAAAAAAAAAATCGCATGTTTAAACTAATAAATCAAATATTATTTTACACTTCTATATAAATAATTTAATTAATAAATTACAAAAGGTAAATAGTTTATACACTATAAAGTTTACGTTATTAACTACTTATATAAAAATTATCTTAAAAATTATATCAAATGAAATTTCTAATTAATTCAACGTGTGAATTTTCTTATAATGATATTGTTACTTAGTTACAAATTGTTTGGTTCAGTGAAAAAAATATATAAGAAATGAGTAAAAAAAATAATTCTCTAATTGAATAAGTAAAAAGTAATTAAAAATTTGTAGTTATTATATTCGCGAGGATAAATGCACAAAAAATAAAGTAACGACAAAAGGTAATCATCTTATTAGTGTCTTGTCATTTATGATAGAAAATGAAAGAATGAAAAAAAAAAGAATTAAATTCAAAAAAGAGTTGAAAGTAAAGCTTATATATTTATTATTGATAATTTTATTTATTATTTTAATATTAATTATTTATTTATTATATTGAAAATAAAAAATATTAATACAAAAATTATAATATATTTTTTTTTCTTTTTAATTTTACTTATTTGTATACTAAAAAAGAGAAATACACTTTATTTATTGAAATTCGTATCTTTTATGCGTTAATATGTGTATTTTTTTTTTATATTTTAATGTTTTTCAACATTTCGTATAAAAAACAAATAATCTGTTTCAAGTTTGTTTATTGTAAGTAACTTCTAAAACATTTTCATAATTTTTTCATCGTTATAAAAATTAATGAAACTTGATTTTAATTTGTAAAAAAGAAATGTACCAATAAACAACAACAACAAAAGTGTTACCATTAGTTATACAATTTTACACTGTCATTAGGTTCAATTAAAAGCCAAATTCTTATGATACTATTATTCATATTCATAAGATTTCTCAATTTATTTCATTCTCATTCATGATCTCATTACCACATAGGATAAAAATAATAAGTTTTACATTTCACTTAGTTCAGTTTTAATTTTAATCGATATAGAATTTATCTAATAAATAGAGAAGAAATGATCCTCAAACATAAATCTGGATATTTATTGTTCTGTCTTCTGGTTTTTTCTTTGGGTACATCTTCTACCATATTTTATCTCTTTCACTGATAGAAAAAAACATAAACACAGAAATAATAACAAAGTGGTATAATTAGATACGAAGATAGAGAGGGAGGAGATTGTATGTGTCTGGAAGTGATGACCAAACCGAAAAAGCACTGGAAGAATTTAACCACTTATGTGTCATTTCAGGATAATGACGATCAATCACATCCTTTAGACTCTCAGTTGTTTTAACCCAGTCGAATCCTTTTTTGGTGAATGCTTCCTCGTTAAATTTGCTTGTAAAGAACTTGTCAGCTTCTAATCTTCTGCATGTTCATGAAAGTTTTATATCCATTAATTATCATAATCTTATTTTCTAAATTATGTCACAGAAGTCCAAAGATCATCTATACTCTTTCAGACTATAACAAGCTCAGTATATCCTTGAGAGGTGAGATCAGTTCATAGAGTTTTTTATTTTTTGATCTTATAATTCTTAATTTGTACACAAATCATGAACCATTTCTAGTGTTTTCATTCTTTCTATTCCTAACAAAGCTAAGAGACACAGAACTGATACAATTGCTAGAAGTAATATGCTTAGGCAAGTATATATAAACATCAATCAAATAGAAAGAAGCTTTTGCTTTTACCTTGTTGCCATGAGTAGGAATATTACAAAAGCTGTCTCACTGATTGCAAAACCCTTTATTTTTTTCTCTGCCATGAGACCTACCAATAGATCAAGCTCTTCAACATCATCACCATATACCTCTTCCAATACTTGAATTGCTTCTTTATCATCTGTTAGATCTTCCCACTTGGAGATAGGTATTAATAGTAACCCCCTCCTGAACTGGTTGTATCTTGCTATAATCCTCTCTATCCCTGTAAACTGCATTATTTGTATCACATTATTGGCTTAGTTCTAGTCTCTTGCATAAAATTTAGTAGAGATTAGATAAAGTAAATTAACTATCATACTTTCAAGAGCAGCTAGGTCCACAAGATCAGGCCTTTCTGTGCCATCCATGTTCTGTGATATAAGCTCTCTAAGCCACATTGGATAGTTCCAAAGTACTAGTGCCCCACAAGCTTGGTGACCCATCGACACAAGTTGTCTTGCAACTCCTATTTCTGATAACAATTTTTCTCCTTGTACCCCTATCAAGTTTTTCATAGGAATCCTGTGGTGCCAAATGAGAGAGATTTTCTTTTTTAGCATTCAAAAGAAAAATGATTTTTTTACAAATAGTGCTCATTTGAAATTAAATTTATCATCATACTCTTTGATTACTGGTAGAGATTTGTCGGGTCCTGGAGTTGCAGATATATCTCTCAGTTGCAGGTTATCAGGTAAAAGTGAATGCATTCTATAAACACTAACAAATTCCTCAGTTAGAGAGTATGGAACACCATGATTTTCTGGTCTTTTAAGACCCACTACTCCTCCCAAAATGGTTCCACCAACATGTCCAAATGTATCCTTAAATTTCTTCCCCAAAAGTCCATACCTGATAAGAAAAATCAAATAACCCAAACTTTATTGAACTAAAATATGCTTTTTGAAATAAATTATCATTTTCATTATGTTAAACTTTCACAGTTTATTATAGTGTGCACCACTTTTTATTTCGAATAACTACGGATTCACATAATCAAGTATTTTCAAAATAAAAAAGGCATTGTTAAATACTTCTACACATCTTTTGATAAAGTCTTACCAATTGATACGCATTCCAGCAAGTAAAGTGTTAGTTTTAAGAAGCTCCACAGTCCAATCAATGGTGTGAATCTTTGCAATCACAGCTGAGGTCACTAATCTTGCATGGCGATAAAGTTCTTCGTCTTCCAATTCTGGATAATGACTCTGTAGGAATGTGTTATTCAAATACATATTCATGTGTATATATAGTTAGTATTTACTATTTTGAATTTAATTTTAGCACACTGTTAATCATATTTTTTGAAGATTATATTAACACTTGAACTAACTTATGAGTATTTTCGGAATAATGTGGTAAATTGAGTTGAATTAATCAACTTTTGTTTTTGAAATTAAGTGTGTTAACATACCTTGAGAGCATCACAGACAGCATTATGTTCTTGAACAAAAAGTGCCTGCAAGGTTGAAACACCAGCCCAACTATTGCGAATATCACCTGAGATTGCTATTCCATTTTCATTGTGAAGAAGATGACCATCCTTTGATATCTTTATCTTTCCATCTTTGAAACTCCTCACTTTCTTTGAAACTTCTCTGTCGCTCCCATACAAGACGCTTCCATCCCTTTTGTAACCAAATCAATGCAGGTTTTATACATGTAATGGTCATATTCAGATACTGCAAGCTTAATATATGCATAACTGTTCATTTTAATTGATGGAACTATATTTATAAAAGGATCAAATTTAGATATAGTATCACTACTGTTATCTAAAATTAGAATTATTACCATTTTTTTAAGCTTTTAATCATTAGATTAAAAAAGTATATATTAAAAATTAAGAGAAAAGATTCATGTTAAATATTTACTTTCCATCTTCATCATTCATTCAAATTAAATTTAAACTTTGCATATGGAAGTAAGAAAAAAAAGATATCAGAATAAATTAGACAAAATTCCATGTGTCAATGTAAGTTATTTAAGTTAATATTTGCATTGCAAAGAGATATATAACTAACCAATTTTTAATAATAAAGTAGAATTTTACTTCCATCTATGTTATGCTTTATTGATGGGAAGCACGTGGTGGGTATAATATTGCTTAAGCACAACCAAATAGAAAAATGTTAGCAATAATAGTAACTTTTGAACTGTGATAAAAATCTTACCACCAATGTGTTCGAATATTTATTGCTCCAGATTTGATCTCGGAGAATCCAGTGGGAAATTCCTTAGTCTTGAAGAACTTGAAAGATTTTAGAGGGCATTGGCTTGCAACCTCTCTTGGTGCAGTGAGTTCAATCTATATACATTCCACGACAGATGAAATATCTTCTTCATTATCACAGTAAAAGCCATCATTTATATGCAGTTATATTTTAGAAATGAATTACTGTGATAGATTTTGACCTGTTGGGTATCCTCAAGATGATCGATCCAATCATGAATCATAAACTGAATCCAAGAAGCTGCAATCACATTGAATTGCTTCCCTGTGTCCTTGTATGTCCTCCTGGCTAGTAGTTTAGTGGCTACCACCATTGGATCAGGCTTCAATAGCTGCACACACCGAACTATGCCTTCAAATTCACCACCATCAGAGAAACAAAACTATATAATCATGATATATCGTACCAAGAATACTGCTGTAAAAAGCAAAGGTAAAAATTGTGGACATTTTCAACACAGCATTTTTAAGAAAGATTTTTCACTTTTAATTAGTTGAAGCAGCTAGTTTTAGGACCAACATTATTTTTTAATGAAATTCATTAGCTTAATTATATGTATAGACTGAGATATGATTAATTGTGGACCTTGTTTTTCTGATCCACAGGGAGCATATTTCTGCCAAAGAAAGTGCCTTGGCTACCAGCAACTCCATCAGCTCTTCTGAATGGAAAATCAGAAGGGTTGAACCTAACCCCCTCTGGTGATGTATTTCCAACGTTGAAGAGGTTGTACTCTTGGTGAAGGTGGCGTCTAATGCCCAGGTACAATAGCCCTAAGAACACTGGCAAACGATGCCATATTCCTAACTTGTCAATGGAGTGAACAATCTGCATCATGCAAGAAAAAGAACGAAGAATAAATAAGAACAAGAACCATATATAATATTAACTCATTAGAACAATGTATATATATATACATATTATATTACTATAGTAATGTGGAGAGAGGGGGTTGTACAATGAAGAGAAAAGAGTTTATGATGGTCATCCTAGCCATTGCTTCATGGAAGCAATGGGATCCATTATCACAGACCACATCAAGAATGGTTTGATCCTCTGGAGATGACACAACAATGCTATAGACCTTGATTTTTGTGTTTAACTCTCGTACATAAATATCTGATATTCACTTCATTTAAACTTTATATAGTACAATTTTACTTTGTCGGCAATAGAGTGACTAGATCTTGCAAATTGAAGAATGATGTGACATTATTTCTTGGAAAAAGTACTAAACCCTAAACAACAAAAAAAATTATTTATTTTGGGTGAAAAGAAAGCCAGAGAATATTCTATGATGAGATAGCTGGCGTCCATGTATTCTTAAAGCCATGCACAGCAACACGTACTCAACATGCTATGAATCTACATGTTCACTCTGTTCTGAAATCACCAAATCTTATGCAAGTTTTCACTTGTAGTTTTTTTTAATGTTTAATTCAATTTAAGTTTATAAACTATTTGTTAAAGGTTGTTTCAATATTAATAATACAACTCAAAAGATTAGTAAGTATATTGCACTATTAGAAAAAAATGACAACTCATTATATACTCTTATAGTAAAAGTTTGCTTTTTATTTTTAATTATTTTTTTCTACATCAAGACTTTGATATATAAATTATTTTATTATATACTACCACTTATAGATCAATTTAAATTGACAACAATAGAGTAATAAAACAAGGTACAACTTTTTTTTTTTCTTCAAGATAAAAACAAGTATGCACTCATAAACCCAAATGCATTGAAATATTATTTGAGAAGAGTAAATACATATTGATTACATACAAAATAAAGTGTACCTATTAATTCAAATTTACTACAAAAGATAGATCAAAACAAAACATAGAAATTGGTCCAATGAGGAACATATTGATTACTGAGGAACACGAAGGTAAAGAGGAACATGATTGTGAGAGTTTGGAAGTGAATCCCAAACAGAGAAAGCACTGGAAGAGTTTAGCCACTTATGTGTCATTTCAGGATAGTGACGATCAATCACATCTTTCAGACTCTCAGTTGTGTTCACCCATTCAAGTCCCTTTTCAGTGTACGTTTCTTCATTGTAGTTACTTGTGAAAAATCTGTCAGCTTCTAGTCTCCTGCAAATGTACAAAAAGATTACATTGTTCTTATAATTTACCTCACAAATATGCAAAAATTTACCTCAAGCTTTCTTTTCCTAACAAATCTTACAAATATATATAGAACTAATACAATTGTTGGAAGCATTGAGTTTTGGCAAGTATGCATAAAAATAAATTAAAAAGGTTGCTTTAACTTGTATTCCTTTTACCTGCTTGCCATGACTAGGAATATTATGAAAGCTGTCTCACTGATTGCAAAACCCTTTATTTTCTTTTCTGCCATGAGACCTACTAGTAGATCAAGTTCTTCAACATCATCTCCATATACCTCTTCCAATACTTGAATTGCTTCCTTGTCATCAGTTAAATCTTCCCACTTTGAGATAGGTATCAAGAGTAATGATCTCCTAAATTGGTTGTATCTAGCCACATTCCTCTCCCTATCCCTGTAAACTGCATAATTTTTATAGGTTTAATTATTGGCCATTCATTATAAATAGATAGTGGTTATGATTAGAACTATGTATCAACTTGTATATCTTACTTTCAAGAGCAGCTAGGTCCACATGTTCAGATCTTTCTGTGCCATCTAGGTTGTGTGGTACGAGGTCTCTAAGCCACTCTGGATAATTCCAAAGCTCTAATGCCCCACAAGCTTGGTGACCCATTGACACAAGCTGTCTTGCAACTCCTATCTCTTTTAATGTTTTCTCTCCTGGTAGTCCAATCAAGTTTTTCATAGGAATTCTACAATACCAAATGGAGAAATTGTGGTTATTGTGCATTGAAAAGAGAAAAATATTAAGAACAATATAAATTTTAAGGTGGTGTCAATTAGTTTCAGAATTCTTATAATTATAAATAGGATAGATGTAGTAATATATTGGGGAAGAAAAAGTTAGGATAAGATTTTATTATCATACTCTTTGGTTACTGGTGGAGATTTGTTTGGTCCAGGAGTTGCAGATATGTCTCTGAGTTGTAGGTTATCAGGTAGGAGTGAGTGCATTCTATAGACACTCACAAATTCTTCTGTTAAAGAGTATGTCACACCATGATTTTCTGCTTTCTTCAAACCCACAAGTCCTCCCAGGATCGATCCACCAACATGTCCAAATGTATCCTTGAATTTCTTCCCCAATAACCCATACCTGAGAAATAAATAATACATCTTAGACTTAAGAACAAAATTACTTAACTTTTCATTATCTTAAAGTTTGTCAAAATAATAGGTTAACCATCAATATAAACATCATCAATGTGTGAGATTTGTGTGGTGTTCAGAGTCTTACCAATTGGCACGCATGGCTGCATGCAGAGTATCAGTTTTAAGAAGCTCCACAGTCCAATCAATGGTGTGAATCTTCGCAATCACAGCTGAAGTCACCAATCTTGCATGGCGATAAAGTTCTTCGTCATTCAATTGAGGGTAATGTTTCTGAAAGAGTTCAATAAAATGAAAATACTGGTATAGTTAGTATTTTTATTTCAATGGAAATACAACATTATGATACGGTTTTAAGTATTTTCCATGATTAAATCTATCATTATACCTTGAGAGAATCACAAACTGCATTGTGTTCTTGAATGAAAAGGGACTGCAAAGTTGAAACACCAGCCCAACTGTTGCGGATGTCACCTGCAATGGCTGTTCCATTTTCGTTATGCAGAAGGTTTCCATCCTTTGATATCTTTATCTTCCCATCTTTGAAAGTCCTCACTTTCTGTAAAACTTCTCCATTGCTTCCATATACAGCACTTGCATCCCTATTTTAGTAACCAAATCCATGCAAGTTAAAGATCTTGTTCAGACACTATCAGTTTCATATCTGCTAGTTTTTACACTTACATTTGGCACTTTTTTTAGACTAAATCTCATATTTTCCTTAATATCGTTTATAGAGACACATGTTGTAATGTTTTTTAAACAATTACATAAAATTATTAGGGTAAAGGTTTCTAAACAATTCAAGAAAAATTCGACAAAAACCTCAGATAATGTCAGTATAATTTACACTATTTTAACTAACAGATTAATATAAACAAGTAAGCTCTTCAAAGATAATATAACGATGTCATTGTCATACATACAAAGTGATTCCAGATGATGATGAAGTAAAATACAAGTTGCAAGGTTAGTTAATAAATTATATATTGTGCACTAAGAACTTTGATTTGGTTAGGCTTATATATCATATTTGATTAGTTGAAAAAATAGCACATTACATCATCAACAATTATTATGTTATTGATTAAAAAAATACATCACATCTTTAACATTATTTTATTATATTCATATTAATAGCTTTGTTTTCATTTGTCAATTTGTATCGATAAGACAAGTTTAACAAAAAAACAAAAAAAAAAACAATTCTTTTTGACGTTAATATTTAGGTAATGTCTTATTTTTAATTTGCTTTGGCAATATGCTTTATATAAACTTCATATGGATTAATGATTAACGATTAATAATTAACAAATAGTTTATTTATTTTCTTGATTCAGTACTTATATGATTAAGATAGGAATATTACATTTGATTCCTATTATTGCTGCTAACCCTTTTCCATTTTTCATAATAATCATCATTCTTTCCTTAATGAAAACCCATGTAGAAATCCTTGGTTTCTATATATTCTTTTCTTAATTCTTTCATACGTCACTAACACTTTTCAACCCTGAAATCAAATGTCGTGTGGTCGAATATATATCTTTTCGTGACATTTCACTCCACATTCTTAGAATCTTCAAAATTGTGAAAGTGTCATGTTTTAATTTATTTATGGAGATGTCCTTTTTACAAGCCAATAATTGTGTTGATAACACTTGAATCACAATTTCGTGACCAAGATAAGTATGACAAATGATACAAAACCACCCCAACAAGGATATATGCAGAAGACAAACAAAATTTAAACCAATCACATTTATTACTTTCGCCAGCACACAAAAGATAAACCTGTTCGAAGCATCCAAAGTGTTATTAATATTTATTTATTTATCATTAATGTGTCCCCACGCATTTATATCAGAACCTTATACATGCATATGCACCCAAAAAGCCAACCAAATACACAAGTTGATTTTTTTTTTAAATTCTACTCTCTTTTAAATTCTAAACAATAACTACTTGAGTGATTATTTATGTATAGTTAAAATGAATGATGCAAAATAAAACACGAAGAAGTTATTATTGTGTTTTTTTTTTTCTTAGTATGAGTTTCTCTATTACCAATATTAAGTTTTAACTTTTGGCTCAGATCAAGTATAAGAGAAATCTTACCACCAAGGTGTTCGAATGTTTAATGTTCCGGATTTGATCTCATAGAATCCAGTGGGAAACTCCTTAGTCTTGAAGAACTTGAATGATTTTAGAGGGCATTGGCTTGCAACTTCTCTTGGTGCAGTGAGTTCAATCTATATATATATGCATAACAATTCCACGACAAATCAAATATCTTCTTGATTATCACAATAAAAACCATCATTTTATGTGCAGTATATATATATATATATATATATATTCAGTGATAGATTTAGAAATGAATTACTGTGATAGATTTGGACCTGTTTGGTATCCTCAAGATGATCGATCCAATCATGAATCATAAACTGAATCCAAGAAGCTGCTATCACATTGAATTGTTTCCCTGTGTCCTTGTATGTCCTCCTGGCTAGTAGTTTAGTGGCTACCACCACTGGATCAGGCTTCAATAGCTGCACACACAGAACTATGCCTTCAAATTCACCACCATCAGAGGAACAAGATTATAGAAGAACAACAAACTAATAGGCTCATAAACTGAAACAAATGAAATTAAGTTCAACTAGTAGCAATTTTTTTCTTTCATCTTTTATTTCTTTTTCCAAAACATGTAGATAATGAGTTAAAAGAGATAAGTTATCAACTAAAAAAAAGTGAAAACTGTGCAAATTTTCCGTATGGTAATACTTTTTATAAAACTTTTTTCACTTTTATTTGGTTGAATCAACTAGATTTTAGGACTGATATTAACAATATTTTATGAAATTCATTAGCTTAGTATGTATGTATGGATATATAGGCTGAGATATGATTAATTGTCGACCTTTTTCTTCTGATCAACAGGGAGCATATTTCTGCCAAAGAAAGTGCCTTGGCTGCCAGCAACTTCATTGAAAGGATCATTATATTTTCCATCAGCTGTTCTGTATGGAAAATCAGAAGGGTTGAACCTAACCCCCACTGGTGTTGTTCCTACGTTGAAGAGGTTGTACTCTTGATGAAGGCGGCGTCTAATGGCCAGGTACAATAGCCCCAAAAACACAGGTAGACGTGGCCATAACCCCAGCTTGTCAATGGAATGAACAATCTGCATAAGCCATGCAAAAAGACAGAAAAGAATCATTTGATGATCATCATATATAAATTTCAAAGGTCTTAAAAAAGGTGTGTGATCATGATTTCTGCTACATCTATATTTGTTTACAATAATTTAAATTCCCAAGTAATGAATATAGATGATCTTGCTATCACTAAAGTAATAACAACTATATATCATAATAATGAGATGGAGAGGGAATTGTATACGATGAAGAGAAAAGCATCTGTTATGGTCATTTTGGCCACTGCTTCATGGAAGTCTTTGTGGATTAAATGGTGAAGAACATTTGCAAAAAGAGTTCTAATGGGA
Source organism: Macrotyloma uniflorum (assembly GCA_016859785.1). Classification (NCBI taxonomy): domain Eukaryota; kingdom Viridiplantae; phylum Streptophyta; class Magnoliopsida; order Fabales; family Fabaceae; genus Macrotyloma; species Macrotyloma uniflorum. Next base: position 895,454 of record BDMB01000009.1, on the reverse strand, counting down.
TCCGTTATCACAGACCACATGGTTGCTACTGATGATGATACAAAACAAGGATATAAAAGCTTGATGAAATGTAGATATGTATGTATATATTTTTCTAAGGTTGCATTTGTATTTATAGGCTCTTGGGTAAGAAGTTTTACTTTCAATTCTGCATCGTGGCTTGAGGTTGACCATGTATTCAAACCCTAAAGTTCGATCAACGTTGGTCATCGAAAACCAACTTGTCTGTCTTATTTAGTTTTCTTTTTCGTGGAAAATGTTATAACAAAAAAGGATTTTGATTTTTGCATACCATCTTTCTCTTACACTTCTTTCTCATTTCCTTTCCATTTATGTTTCTTTGTTCATCGTTTAAAACCTTCTTTATTATTATTAATTATTACTATTCTCTCTTTTATTCTTCACACGATTTATGGGGAGTGAAATCAACACCATGTTTAATATCATTTCTACTTTTATACTTTTACGAAAAAAAGAAAGAAAAACTCCATATTTTATTCATTCTTACACGAAATATAAGATATTAAATAGGGTTGTTTACTATTCATTTTAATGTCTGCATACTAAAATTCAAACTTTTTGGTCTTAATATTTGAAAAAATTACTTTTTCTTTAATCCTTACATAATAAACAAACCCCTCTTATAAAAAAATATCATGCAGAAATTACCTAATGAATAATTTTTTTTCCATATAAAAACCAAAAATAGAAAGAACCAAATTTATAATTTAGTCTTTTAAAACCAGAAGCTAACCAGGACTAGTTGGCAATATTTTATCCATTAATTGATGAGGAGTAGTTTAGTAGGTCATCTTCTAGTAGCAATTAATTATGCTAAATTTATAATTTAATCTTAAACAGATCACAATATATCTGATAAAAAATAAACAAATAAACCAGAAGATAAAGATTAATGGGGTTTTGTTTATTCATCGATTACAACAACAAAAATCATTTTTAGCCAGTTTTCTATTAGCAATGATGAGTATGTGTTTGATGGAATTTTTATCATTTTTTTTGTATTTCTTTCAGGTTGTTCGTGCATTGAACTTGGTATAAACATTAATCCAAACACACTATTGTTGACTTTTGTTTACTGTCACTAGTAGTGTTTAATGAATAAATAAATAATGAGTTCTATAAATGTGGCTTAGTGATGAAAAGAAACAAGTTTTTAGTACAAACAAAGAAGGTTGTAGTACAAACAAGTTTATAGGTTTATAATTAATATTTACATTAAAAAATATTACATTAATTAAGAATTAAAATTAGAGATAATTTATAAATATTGTATTTCTTTAACTTCTTTAAAGACAAATTAAATCTTGAAACGAGAAAATTGAGTGAAAAATGTGTAAATTATTTAAAGATGACTCTCAAAATTCATTAGCCTTTATTAAATAAACACGAAAGTAATTTACTTTTTATCTTAAAAAATTAACGTGTAGATTTAAGTTTTAACGAGTGTAGTAAACAATTATTATAATGATTAAAATAGAAATCTATATAGTAAGTCATTTATTATAATCATAAAAATTTGATTTGATTATAAAGGATCAAATTTTAATCGTTATAATAATTTTTATAATGGATATGGAGATGATAGAAGCCTTTTTATAAAATTCATCTATGAAGACATCTTTTCAAAACCCTAAATTTTCAATGTTCATTTTTTCGTGTAATTTTTTTTAGCATTCATCTCTGATAAAAACCCTAATGTGAAATATGTATTGACAATTTCAATTTCGTATCTAGAAATTTATATTTTGCACGTTAAAAAAAATAACTTTATCTTGTTTTTGGTTTGATAAAAGACAACACGTGGGCTGCGAAGTGAGGAAATGAAAATGTGAAAAATAAGGAAGATGTTAATTGCGTCCTGCCACTGTCGGCGGAGCCAGCATTTCAGAATGAAGGACTATTTCTTTTCCACGTCAATATTCCTTCTTCATTTAAATAATTATATTTATAATTAATTAATTTTATGTGGTTCAAGTTCAAGTGTAAAATTTAAGTATTAGGTTTAGTAAAAATGAAAAAACAAATTCATTTAGTAAAATTAACAATTTGTTAGTATAAATAATACAAAAAGGAACTGATTGTGTATATAGAAAACTCTTCCACTTTTAAAATAACTATTTTTTTATTAAGAAAAAAATTTAATAAATGTTCTAAAAGAAATAAAAACATAAAAAATATATATAAAAGTTCATATTAATTCACTTCCATTATTAAAATTATGTATAATTTTTTATATTACTATTGATATTGTTAAAAATATAAATATTTTTTAGTTATTTAAGATCTAAGTGAAAAATTCAAAATATTCTTTATCTAGTAAGACTTTTACACTCTTCTAATTTTACAAGAAAAATAATAAATTCAATATTATGTATGAGTGAGACAAATATAAAATGTTTCGTTTAATCTAATTATATTCTTACAAGAAAAAACAATAATTTAAGAGCTAATATACTAGTGAATTGTTAATGTCTTTAATATATATATATATATAAAGAAAACACTTGTTAGGTTTATAATAATGAAAAAAAAAATCATTATTTACCAAAAGAAAAAAAAATCAGTAGTTAGCATAACCATAAATTAATAGAAAGAAACCAATCTAATTAACTTTGCAATAAAATATTTTTGGTGGAAATTATTTGTGTAGATATATCATATAAATTATCACAAAATGGAAATTATATTCACTAATAGAAAATAAATTTTTAGTAACGACTTATTATACCAGTTTTATTTCATTTATTATAGTAAGTTATAAGGTGATATTCTTGTAATTATCGAAAATATTTTATGCTAGTTTTAATTATGGTTAACATAGAAAAATAAATTTATATGTATTTATAATTATAACTATATTTTATATCGATTAAGACATTAATATATAGAAAAAAAATATTATTTTTACGTCAACTGAGATATTAATAAACTTAAAAAGTTCATCTTAAAGTTGTCAATATAATTATTTTTATTTTTTCTATAATAACATAGAGAAATCGACATAAAAAATATAACTTATTATATTAATTACAAATCCAATATAAAAAATATATATATTAAACAATTATTGAACAGATATATAATCTCCCGAATAATCTAAAAAATGTTTGATGATGTAGTGATTGTTTCAAACTATAAAATTTCTAATGTTGAAAATCGAATATGATAAATGTCACATGGCATAAATGTTTAAAATTTTGGAAACGTTTTTTAATTTGAGCATATAAAAAATATATCAAATGAAAACAAGTAAGTCAATTAAATAAACTGATTTGACATTAATATTTGTCTTAAAGAGAATTGTGTGGATAGAATTAGATAAAGTAAGAAAAAGGGCAAATACATATTCAATGAATGAGAATAGAGATAATAAATTGATAAAGACAAAAAAAAATAGTAAAATATTGACAAAGAAAGAAAATGAACAGAAACTATTTCTATTTCAATCAAAAGACCTAATCAAACCTTTATGCAATCATATATAAATTAATTTATAATAAAAATTCATATTAATTATTTAAAACTTTAATTTTTAATTTATACATAAATTAATTTTAATTTATGGAAAAAGTTAATTTCATTTTCTTTTTTTGAATTTTTTATAAAACAAATCCTTAGCTTCTAGTGGTGTTTAAGTAATAAAATACATAATTAAGTTTATAAATTCTTTATAATTTATAATTATTATTGAGATTACAACTACACGTATGATATAAAGACTTAATGATTTTATATAGTAAAGAAGACACCATGTTTAACACAAGCAATAAAATAGTATTTATTTCAATTTCAAATTGGTATGTCAAGCTATAAATAGTAGTTGTAAGATATATAAAAAAAAAAAACAAAAATAGTAAAACTCAAATCTTCTATATTAAGATGGTTCAATTCAAAAGAAATATTTTACTAAAAACACTTGAAGGATCCTTTGAAATATTTCATGAAAGGAAGCAAAGTTGAAACTAAGATTTTGTAAGATTTGAGGTGAGTTCATTGCCATTGTCATGCTCACCTACCAAGTTCAATCATTCAAATGAATAATTTAAATCATGCTAAAAGATTTCGTAACTAGTAAAAGTCAATAAAACTTTAAATTTTAGTCCTTAAATTTAAATCGAAGTTACTTGTGATCTTCTCTAAATTAAAATGGTACAATAAGTCAATTGAACTTGTTTTGACAATTCCACCATCCACTATTCAAGATACAATGGGATTGAATGGCTTGGTTTAGATATATGGTTTGAAAAATAATGGGTAGGTTAACTTGTTAAAAATAAAAATATAAAATATAAAAAATAGTTTTTTTTACTTTTACTATAACTATTTTTTTTTTCAATAACCCATCTAATAGATTTATGTTTATTATTTAAACTAATTCTTCTAGAAATAATAATAATAAAGTAAAATATTGTGGGAGAGTCATATTTACTTTCATTGATTATTTTCTATCTTTAAATATTAGATCCTAAACATAATACTCCCTCTTATCTCTATTATAAGGTATTTTTGACAAAATCAAATAAATAAAGAAAAAAAAAACTAATTTATATAATTTTATTGATTTTTTAATTTATTTTTACTAGTCTTTCATTTTATCCTTATTAATTATTTTTATAATAATATGTATAATTATATTTTCATAAAAATATATTAAGAAAATAAAAATTAAATTTATTAAAATTGTAAAATACCTTATATTAAATAATATTATTTCAAAATTGTACCTTATAAGAGAAAGTACTATTTTCACACAAAAATAAAACAATTATTATCTTTTTAATAGAATCTGGTATAAATCTTTTTAATAAAACTCATTTTGCCACTCACTCCAATTGCTTTTGATGGGAATAAATGAGAAAAAAATTTGAAAGAAGGAAGTTACATAAGTACTAAATTTGAAATTTGAATACCCTTTTCTGCATACATATCCAGCACTACCACAGAACAACTTCAGCAAAGTCTGATCTGATGAACTGAAAACATAAAAGAGAATGGCAAATATATTCCTTCTAGCTGCCTCACAGATTGTATTTAAAGTGGCATTCATGGTTCCATAGCAGATCACAGTGGTAGAGGATCCACACTTGAGAGAAATGGAATTATCAAGGCATTGGTTTAATTGTTTTCTTTACTTTAATAGCAGGCTATTAATTTATCACCAACCTTCTTCTTTATGAAAGGACACAACAAAGAACTCTCACTGAATGCATTCTCATTTATTATCATAAATCCAGTGAACCACTTCTTAAAATCTTCCATACACTATCTTGCAAAGGAGTGACAACTTGGGGATTCAGGGAGCAATGAATCCAAAATGTTGACCCTCATAACACTATGCTGATTCGTGACAAAAATAGCTCTATGATTTTCTTTAAGGTCAAGGCTAAAGAGGTGCAAACAGTTTATATTTGTCTTCTATACATTTCCACCTGTCTTCTTTTTACAATTTACAGTTTTACAGCTTTGCAGGAGAGGAACATTCTCATTTCTCTGTAGTTGGCGATTCTTTCTTCTATAACCTTCCATCTGTTTTCTTTGTAGAATTTACAGTTACATAGTGTTGCAAGAGAGGAACATTCTCAGTGATTGGTGATTCCTGGCTACCAACATCTTCCTCCCTCTCCTCCTCTTCCTTCTGTTCATTTGCTTTGCCCCACATCACAGTATAAAACCCAATTGATATTATTGTGGCTCCAATTATACTGCAGAATGCAAGAAGAATGTTATGCAAATCATAAGGCCAACATACTTCATCCCTGAAATTGCTTAGTTTCTTTTCTATGTCAAAAATGTATCAGAAGCAGTATAACTTTAAACTATTGAGCGACGGTATGGAACATTGAAAGGGTTTTAATGACATTAAGTACTAATTAAAATGGAATGTTGATCAGTGCAGAGTGAAAAATAACAAACAAGTGATCAAATTACGTAGAGTGGCTAGCTCCAGGTAGAGGATGAGTATGCAAGAAAGGTTACATGACTGATATATATCAGGATCTATTCAGACAAGTTTCTCTATAAATACTTCTAGGAGAGAAAAATAAGAAGAAAAAGAGAAATAAGTTTCTCCATAAGCTAAAATTATGTTATGCATAAGTTAAAAATCATAACTTAGAGAAGCTATATGTAATAATTTTTATAAATTAGCTTATGCATAAACTCATTTTAGCTTATAAAAAGAATTTTATTTCATTTTTTTCTTCTAGAAATCTTAATATATAAACTAGTCCAAGCAGAACCTAGCTGTTCTAATAATTATATGATCTTTCTATAGATGTAGCAGTTCTGGACAAAAGACTTAGTTTAGCTTCATTGGCAGTTACAAATTTTCAGTTAGGGAGCATTGTCTAGACAAGTAAGAAACAGAGCGATTATATGATAGTGAATTAATTTGTTTAGGGGAGCATTATCACTCCTACTGAACTTTTAACCCTAGTTTCTTTCATTCCATTTTTTATTGGTTTAACTAAGGATAGTGATGGAGAACAAGTACAAGGTAGGGAATAAGCTTTATTTATATGCATTTGCCTAATTATCACAACATGTTCTAAAGAATAATCAAATGTGAAAGCTGCAATACTAACCTTCCAACATATAGAGTATCACCAAGGAACACAACACCCATGGCAACTGCAATAACAATTGAGAGAGGCTTGAACATAGCTACATATACAGGCCCCTTTAAGTGTATTCCCCAGGCATATATTGCACTACTCAGGAACTTGTTAAATATTCCCTAAGTACAAAATGCATCATCATTAACAAATTATATTAACTGCAGTGTATTTTAAGGTGAAAGTGAGGAAAATTTTTCAGGGGTGGCTTACAGTGCAAACAATAGAGATCAAGGTTATATCTAGTCTTATTTTCCACGCACTTGAATTTTTCTCCCCTATTAAACCTACAAATGAACCAACAATGGCTGCACACAAGTTGTAAAAGAACACCATAGTTAGTTCATCCGGGAACTCCTTCAAGATTTCAACCTGTAAAATTGAATATCAGAATTCAAAATTATTTGAGTACTACCATAATGACTATTTCCATACAAATAAAGCACCAATTTCTTCCTTGAACTATTATCCTCTCTTCTAGAGAGTTCTTAAAGTAATAAAACTATTTAAATAATGTCTGAACACTGAAATATTGAATACCCATTAGTTTAGTTCCAAAATTAATGTATTTTAGTAAAAATTCAGGGACTAATTTGAATGTTGTTTCGTATTTATGAAACTACTTAGAATGATTTGTAACACTTCAGAGTCTATTTATGTAATTTGTCTTAGTACAAAACTTGGATACCATATTATAGGTGCTGTTCTCCCATTAGATTTGGAGTTTCATCTCAGTAATACAGAATGACATTTAATGAAATTCTTTATTATGAAGATTAGTGAAGTGAAACTCCAATTCTGAGTGGAAAACAACACCAATAACACTACACTGCATCTAAGTTTTGTCCTGTGTTTTACTTTAAGAACCATTTAGGAGAGAAAGTCGAATTAAATGCATACCTGTAAGACGAACCAAACAGTAAGTAGTATATTGCAAGCTGTCAGCAGAAGGCCACCAAAGGCCCAATTTTGATCTACTGAGGTAAGAATGCCATTTGATTGTGAAAGTTGAATTGAAGGGGAATTATCAGCGGTGATGATCGATTGACCTTTGTAGAAAGTCACGACAAATGCACCTGATATTGATATAACGCTGCCCCAAATCTTAGCTTGGGTAGTTCTACTTCTTATAGCTATCTTTTCCATCCTTAAAATTGTGTCGTAAATTGACAAGAAAAAACAAAAGAAGAATGTGCGTGTAAGTAAAATCAATTTTGGTTGCAACCAAAATTTTCCTTTTTTGATTATAACCTTATAAAACTTGCACATTGGTAGAAAAGCCGTAACCAGAATGGTTGTGAAAGTGAAAGGTTTTGAAAGAGAAAATGAATTTAGTGATGATTTCTCAAAAAAAAAAAAAAAAAAAGCTCCACTCTCCAATGAAACTACTTAAATTAACATAGGAATTACCAAAAGCGTAAAGTCAATGTCAGAAAGCTGTGGGATTCTCATTCAAAATAATGGAACAGATCTGCCAGGAGTTGTATTTCTGTCATAGAACGTGAAAGTTCCTTTTTTTTTTCACATTTTCTTTTCACAACTGTCAACTATTCAAAAAGTATAACTTTTAAACCAATTTTTTAAAAAGTCAACAAATTTATCATCCATGATAATCCAATAGAATGAAAGTAAATTAAATTAAAAAAATTGTGAATATGAAAGTGAACCTGCAAATGACAGCAAGAATGAAGGTGAAAGCAGGAGTGAGGTTGCTGATTGCAGAGGAAAGTGTGGGAGAACTATAACTGATACCAACATACCCCAGAATCTGAGAAGAACACCTGCATCAGAATCCAAAATTTAGCACAACAAAGTGAGAGAAAGAAGAGGGTAAGTCAGAAAACTAAATCTAAAAAGCCTTAACAATTGTGGTGCCCTTTACATACCCTATGACTCCAAGAAGGGCAATTTTGGATAGGATGGAAAAACTGAGTGGAGGAACCACTCTTGATCTGCAAAGAGACAAGAGAAGGAATCATTGAAGTGTGAGTTCAGAATTAGGAACTGAGAAAGATGTGTGAATAAGATTTGCAAGAAACCTTCTGTAGAGAAAAGTAATTGGAAGGAGTACAAGAAAGGCCAAAGAATAGGCATAGGAAACAAAGACATAGCTACTCATCCCTTGGAGAGTGGCTGCTTTGAAGAGAGTGAACAAGGCAGTGTTGTTGCATTCATTGGCAACAAGCACCACCAGAGGAAGCAAATCCTTGTAACAGTACCTTCTATCCATCACTCAACACCCAATCTAGTCATCACTAAGGACACTTTACACTCTATATATTATAATTTCTTCAGAACTCTTTTATAGTACTTAATTAACTAATTCATGAAAATATAAAAAAAAAAAAATTGATTAATTTAGTTTATGATATATTTTAAACTAGTGCTAATAATAATAAAATAGTTTATGATAAATTTTATAAAAAAAGACTGAAAGAAATATATATTAATTATGATTTTGCATAGTTACATATAACAATATTTCATTCTCACTAACATTATTTTTTAAGTTTATCTTGTTTCTCTGCTTCAGATTTCAGTTTGAAATACGTAATTGTATTAAATAGTTTAAAAGAATTGTTCATAATCATTTTATCCTAATCAAATGAGATCGTGTCATAAAAATGTTAATAATTTTCTCTAATTGAATTTTTATGTATTATTTTTTAGTTATTGAAATTGGGATCTTGGAATCCTTCATAAAACCGTATGATATTCCGACAAAATTTGATCTTTTAATTGGCTACGAGACTAATATTTAGTTTGAAATTTAGTCAAAGTTCTTTATCTATTTTCAAATATGTATTTTATGAAAATTAGACTTAGACTTACTTTACAACGAACAACGAATTTATATAAAGTTGAGAGTGAAAGTTACAACTTTTTATTTTTCTAAAATTATAAATATATATATATATATATATATATATATATATATATATATATATGTTTATTAGCAGAGAGGAAATGGCTCCACAGCATCTCTAAAAAGCAAAAAGTGAGCCTTTCTTTGTAGGGTGATTATGTTGCAGAAATGGACAAACACCAGATAAAGTTTTCCTTATATGACACTGTTTCATGGTTTCTTTCTTTAATTTTATATGTTGATAACCCTCTTTTCAAAAAAACAACCTCTTAACAACTCCATTATAACAACTCCACTGTTAAATTGGATGCAGAGAGAGAACAAAAGTTGGTTTATGGAAAAATATCAACTAAACTTTTATTTCTATTCTTTTTTTTACAAACATACCTTTATTTCTCAACTAATTATTTTCTTTTATGTTCCACCAAACAATCTTTGTTTTACTATTTTATCTTCTGTTTTTCTTTATTTTCTCCTCTCGTTTAGTCACATCAACCACACCATTAAAGAATAATGATGTTGTACCCACTTCACACTGAATAATTTTGTCAAGAAAGAGAAATATTGAAAAGGAAGAAAGTGAAATAAAATAATTTATATGAAAACAGAGATATTATTCTGCAATTTATTGTATGATTGCTTACCATTTTCGGCATCATACCTTTATATCCACCAAAATTTCTTCCTTCCCTGTTATTCTTTTTTTGAAATTATTTTCTTTCTAACAGAGAAAAGAAGAAAGTAATGCAATTTGTGATAAACAAAGATATTTTTTCTTTTAAAAAAGTAATGCAGTTTGTGGTTGATGTTTATCCCTCATTTCATACTCATCCTGATAGGTTTTGTCTATTAACAGTATGTTTAAATTGAAATTGAAATAAAAAATGATTTTGTTTCATACGTAATAAACTTCTTCTCAATTAATTCATGTATCGAAACGTGTAGCTTTTTAATTTTCACTCAATATACCCCTCAATCTAACTAAAGGAGTTGAAGAAAAAACAATTCAGATTTATATTTCTAGTCATCTGCATTTGGGTGATTTCAAAACAAGTTTTTAATTCTTCAAATCAAAGGCTAGGTGTCTTGGCAGCAAAAGATTAGAAACAAGATATAAGATATAGATACCAGAAATAAAAGAGGCATCATTTTGGACTTGGTGATAGAGTTACCTAGATTGCAACTTGGTAGGGACATGTCAGAATAGAAAATGCCATTTGAACATAAAGCCACACAGATACAACAATAGACATTTTCTGAGGCCATTCTAAGAATATTTTAAATTTTCACCAAAATTGTGTTAGGGCTAATGATGTATCTAAAAAGAAATTAACTACTGAACCACTATGTTAATCAAGTAGCTTCTTATTTTATTAGGCTTAATGACAGTCTTGTGTTTCAAAAAACCAGTGCTTTAGTGGCAAGTTTAAAGGATTTAGAAGGGTTAATTTTCAACTTATTTCTAAAACAATTGAATTAACTTACAATAGGAAGTCTCAATCTATCTTTAGAAATCTTTAGAACTGATAAAGGAATTGGTATGTGGTTTTATTCTTTAGAACTAGTATTAGAAAGGAACATTCTCAAGTGTGGACCACCGTAGCACAACCAGATTGAGTAATCCATTTGGATACTCAACTACTTCTTGTGCCAAGTTGTTGTCTTGCTCTTTTTCATTTTTTGATTCTGCATCAGGCAAACATAATATTGAGACATTTATGCTCAAATTATATTTAGACACCAAGTAAAAAGTTTCAATTCATTAGCCAATTTTACTGTACTAGAGTAGGTTATTGCTGTCAATATTCATCAACCATTGCAATCTTTTCTAAGGTACTTCCACCTGCATTTTGATACACCACACAAAAAAGCTGTGATATGGAAAAGGTTCCATAGTAACTCCAGTTTCGGTTATGATCATTTGGAAAAAAAACATTCCCATTTTAGGAAGAGATATATGTACTTCAAATAAAGATAGATATTCGAAAAAATAAAGCCAGACGCTTTAAAATGTGACATAGCCTTAGTTTTCATTTTCTTTTCCTTTTCTTTTTCTTTTTCTTTGAGTGAACCAGAAGTATCACCTAACGGAGAGTCAGAGGCTAATTTCTTGAAATACTAAGATCCATTTGAAGATTGATCTTTACTAATAGATTTTTTCCATATACACAGAGTTGATCGAATACTTGACCATGTGTTTAAGGAGTGTAGTTACCTGTCAATTATACAACACCATGTTGATTGGCCTTTAATTTTTTATACAAACAAGTTTAAATACATTTATATTGCATGTATACATACATCTGAGAAGCTACTACTGGATGGAGAGATGTCAGTTTTTCCATCAAACCACTAAGAAAAGTTACTCCCCCTTTGTGGAAAGAACAGTGTAGGTTCCATTCTATGACAAACTGCAGTATGTTTATCATAAGTAACAGCAGGCTATGTCTACACTGAAAATCTTCCATTCACTTTACTTTAGAGGGAAACAATAGGTATAAGCAGCACAGAATCATCTTGAGGGACAATGGAACTAAAGCTTTGACCCTCGGCCGCATGTACTTTTGCTGTTCTAAGACAAGAAAATGAGTTTTTTTATGGTTTTTCTATGATGTTAAAAGTGGGAAGAGTTTGTATTCGTCTAGCAAACATTCTTTTCTGATGTTTCAGTTCTGTGGCTTTGCAAGAGAGGAACATTCTCAGTAGTTGGTGATTCCAGGCTACCAACATCTTCCTCTATTTCTTCTGTTGCCTTGCCCCACAATACAATATAAAGGCCAATTGATACTATTATGGCTCCGACTACACTGCAAAGAGAATAAATGTTCACAAAATGAACATTTCAACAAAATGTCATTAAATTTTACTATGTTGTATCAGTGTAAAAAAGAACTGATTGTCTGACTGTTTTGAGCTTATAATAGATTTTATTGATATTAACTAATTGAAATGGCCTTTTGTCATTGGAAAACCACAAATCATCAAGAAAATTGCCAAAATGAGGCTAGTTTGAGTTTGAGGATCTGTTTTATCTATTTTTATCCATGTTTTAAGCAAGACTCAAACACAAATTAGAAGTAGTATCATACCTTCCAATGTACAGAGTATCATCAAGGAACATAACACCCATTGCAACTGAAATAACAATTTGGAATGGCTTGAAGGATGTTACAAAGACAGACCCCTTTAAATTCAGTGCCCAGGCATAAACTACATTGCTCATTAACTTTCCAAATATTCCCTAAAAACACAAAAACGAATCATCAATAAACTGAAGGTGTATCTTTCTGGTCAAAGGAGCAACAACAGTTTGCACGATATCTTACTGAGCTAACAATAGAGATCAGTGAAATATTCAGTCCTATTTTCCAAGCACTGGCACTTGGCACTTCAAATAAACCTACAATTGTAGTGAATATGGTGGCAGTCACACTGTAAAAGAAGACTAGAGTAAGTTCATCTGGGAACACTCTCAAGATATCCTCCTGCAAAGGAATTAAAAATTTGTAAAACTAAGTCTCTAAAGTAAGGAACATATTTTGAGAATAAAGTGAAATTAACTGAGTTCTCATATGTCCAAATGATCTTGAGCTTGTGTTTTAAAATTTCTACAGTTTATGATCTTATAAACTATCATAATTTATCCACTTTAATATCTAAACTATACCTCTCAGTTTAGAAAACCTTGAACCTACCTCTAAAATGTACCATACTGAAGTCAGAATGTAATCAGCTATCAGAAGAATGCCACCAGTGGCCCAGCTTGCATCCTCTGACTTAAGAAAGTTAATTGGATGTTGAAGTAATAAGGAAAGATGTGTGTGAGCATTGATGATTGATGGTCCTTTGTAGAAAGTCAGTACAAATGCACCTGCTATTGATATTGTGCTTCCCAATATCTTAGCTTGACTAGTTCTACTTTTAGCAGCTAACTTTTCCATCCTTAATTGCAGTCATAAGAGGAAAGGAGAAAACAAAATAAGTGTACAATAGACTGAGAGATTTATTCCTAGTGGTTAATCTCATGCACTTACCAATACTTTAGAACCATTTTCTTTAAAGATCACATTTCGAGCTTAATTCCTACATCTGATGGTTTTTAAAAGTGGAACTTTGTCCATCAAAGTTAGTAGTAAAAGCAAATAAAATATGCAATTTGTATATATATATATATATATATTATGATATAAATAATTAAAAGTATTAATATCATAAAACAAATAATAATATTGATATTTCATAAATTTGAATAAATTTAAATAATTTATGTATAAGTATTAGTGAAATATCTTATAATATTAGACTTATATGAAAGATGAAAATGTGAGATAAATTGAAATATAGATCATTCATAAAGTTTGAATAGTGATGATGAATATTGAAATCTGTACTCATGCTCACTTGAATTTTTTTAATCAATCATTGTAACTCCAAGGAAATGAAAGTCTTGATTCATAGTGATTAATATGAAAATATTGAATAAACTGGTGGGGTTCTAAATTGAGCATGACACTTTTCACACACTAACAAATATGCTTGCTTTTATTTAAGATATTGCGTGGAAGAAAAGAAAACTTGACATAGACTCTTTTCTTTAATGCAAAATACGACAGACTTCAACATTATTTCTAGATGTTTACGTTGCATATAATATATATAATACAGATCCTCGGATTAGACAAAAAAAAAATTAGTTTGGCAAAGAATGAACCTGCAAATTACGGCAAGGATGAAGGTGAAAGCAGGTACCAGATTGGCAATTGATGAAGCAAGTGTTGGAGAACTATAGCTGATTCCTGCATAACCCAGAACCTGAGATGAACTTCTGCAACACATGGCCATCCAATTACAAAACAAGAACAACAAACATCATTAAATGATTGATCACAATCCTTGGACCACAACTAACCAACAGCAACAGTGAGAAAACATATACTAAAAGGCTTTGAAAAGTGTGGTTTTGAAATTCAAGTGAGGTAAGTGTCTTTACCCTATCACCCCAAGAAGAACTATTTTGGACATAATGGACAAACTGAGTGGAGGAACTACTCTTGATCTGCAAAGAAACATAAAAAACAAAACATGCTAACTGATAAGATAATCCAACCATAAGTTCTCAGATGAAAAGCTGTATGCTTGATAATGAATGATCTTGCTATAAACAATTGCATACCTTCTGTGGAAAAAAGTGACAGGAAACAGAAAAGTGGTAGCAACAGCATAAGCATAGGCCACAAAGACATGGTTGTTCATTCCTTGAAGTGTAGCTGCTTTGAACAGTGTGAGTAAACCCATGTCACTGAATTCAATGCCTATAAGAACGAAAATTGGCAGCAAATTCCTGTAAAAGGACCATTCTCTTGCCATCCCTCTCTTCACTTTGTTTTCACAAAACTCAAACCTTATGTTTTGAGTTTGGTTTGATCGAGTTGTTTTGAATTGTTCCTTAAGTTATAGGTATGTTATGGGTCTAGGTATGTCACCACTCAATGGCAATTTCAAATTAGCTATTATTCTAAGTGGGTTTTCTTTTTTATCTTACAAAAAGGAAAAAGAGTAAGACAAAGTTGATGATGCTGATATTAAATTTATTGGTTTTAGTAATGAATGTCCTGGTTTGAAATTGAAAAGATAATTTAAAAAAAAAAAATCATGTGATTGTTTTATTAGTGTGCTTGTGACATGGATTAGCATTTGTAAAATTTATATTATATAGTTAAAGTTACATCTGGGTGCATTATATATATTTTTTTTAAGTTATATTAAGTTTAAATTATATTTTTTTTCTCCCTCCATTTGACACCATATCTTTTAGTCTTTCAAAAAAAATTATACCTTTGAAAAATACAATTTTTTTTATTTAAAAAAATCTGTAAAAAATAATCATAAAAAATAATGTTGATCTAGCGGTTATGAAAGAGTTTATTTAAAAATTAAAAAAAAAAATTTAAAACAACTTAGATTTGTTTCTAATAAAAAAATAGATGCAACAGAGAGATTTTTTCTTTAAAAAAAACACCCAAATTTATATAAGAATCACTTAAAAGAATAAATGTTTTTTGATATATTTTTTTTAAAACATACACAAACATAATTGCTTATGTCATACAATATTTGGATTAAGAATATAAAAATAGAAAAAATAGGGTGAGATGGTCCACCATATAAATAAGAAAGTGATGAAAGATGCTTTCAAAGGCATGATTGAATATGACAAGAAAGGAAAATTCACAATTTGGATATACTTCTTTCCAAAGTCCTCATTTCTTTATTTTATGTGTAAACAAACAAATGTTTTCAATCTTAATATAATAGTTATAAAAATTTCATTTCACTTTTATTTATTTTTACATCTTAATATATATATATATATATTAATATTTATTTAAATTATAAAATTTCAAAAATTATATATAATAAGCATTTGTATTTATTTATTTTTAATTATAGGTAAAGAAAATAAAATAAAATAAAATCTATATATATATATCTTAATTATATATTATTCCATTATTTATAATTAATCTAATTAAATTATATTTTTAACATTTTTTTATCAAGTGAAGCATATACGTTAAATATGGATTAAACTTGTTAAAAAATAATTAATGTGAGAGATTCTTTAAATAATTTTATAAATATATCTATTGATTGGTTATTAAAACTAATAAAATTAATAATAATTTAATTTGAGATGTTTTTTTCTCTTTTATTTCTATATGTTTAATTCATTCAAAAAAGTTGATTAAATATAATATAAAAAAAAGTTTAATTATCATAAATAAATTTAATGCGCTGAATGTTTTATAATTAAAACAGTTGAAGAAATTTTCCTAGTTACATCATTTCACTTACAACTACCGTTAATATTCAATTTCAATACTAAATCTGACCATTGTATTTGTTTTTTTATTACTTGGTAAAATTAAACTACAGGAATAATAAAAAATAAATAGGTCAAGATTTAAAATAAATTCAGAAAAATTAATAGTATCTTCAACTTTAAAAATAATTTAATAATTATTTTTTATATATAACCTTTATAAACCAATCGAACCGAATCAAAGGAGTATTATTAATTTTTTTAATGGGCTCACTATTGGCTTGTGGCCTGATCCATACATACTGGCCCATCAAGTCTATGCTTCTCAATTGTCAAAAACTACTTGGAAAAACCAGCTTTTAACTTCTTTTGTTTATGCAGATACATTTTTATTAATGACATATTCCAAATTATTAATTTTTATTAAGTAAAAAAAAAAACTTAAATTAATGATTTATTCATCTAAACTCAATCCTATTTTTTTCCCTACAACCCTTTTTATTCACTTTATTCAATGAACTGAATTAAATTTTTAACAATTATAAATTATTCAAAGAACAAGTAAGTATCATGTAATTAATAAAAATAAGAACTTTGTTCTTAGTTTCATTTCCAAGAAACATAGATAGTGACCCCAACTAGGGTTAGTTTTCTTGCTTGTGGAATTTAGGTAACATGAAAGGATTTAGTTGGAAGAAAGTTAAGCAATGGTGGACCATGTACACTAGCAATTCTCCTCCTATTTAATGACAATGATCCAATATCAACATTTCTAATTGCCTTCAAAGTCTTCTCCCAACTTTTCAACATTTTTAAGAATCACTATTTTGGATTTCCATTTTAGAGAACAAGTACAATTCCATAGCATGTTGTTGGGTTACTCTTATATATTGCTTAAACTACAACTAAGAAAAAAGTTTCTATTTTTTGTTCTTGTTAGAATATTCTTCTACTTTACTAGATTGTAAACTAATTTCCTCATACCATAAAGATAGTAAAATGAAAATGAAAAATATTCTAATGTGAAGTTTGTGGTTGTTAATCCAAACATGTAATTAGAATTCATTTTCTTTTTTTCTTTTGCCTAATAGGAAAATAAGTGTGGCATCTCAAATTCAATTTGGAGTGATAATAACATTTAACCTAATAATGAAAAGGATCATTAATATGAATCAAATTCAAGACTTTTTTTGTTGATAATTCTATATGAGTTGGGTGGAGTTAACCACACTTTTGAGATTTTTTTTTCCTTAAAGTCAATAGTTAACAACATAATTCAACTTATTGTGAGATCATTCTTACCTATCAACTTTAACATGAGAAACTAATGAAAGTAATTGTTAAACCAAAATAAGGACTATTTTGTAAATGCAAAAGTATTAAGAAAAGTTATATGATTCCTTCTCCACTAAGAAAACCCTAGATTATAGTAATTAATTAACAAGCCGGGTCCTAAAAAATTAAAGTTATACTTATTGGAAAGTTGGTCTTTACATTCATTTAATCTTATTTTTTATGTTTTAATTTTAGATTGTAAAAAAAGGAGAAGGGAAAACCTAAAATTATCTTAGTAGATGCTAAAAAGTTTGAGAGGATCTTAATGATGAAATTAGGTGCTCCAAAGCAAAGCATTGAAACCTCATAAACATGGGTTTAGGTGCCCTATTAACTAGTTTTAGGCATTGGATTTGTCAATGTTGGGAACTCTCCATGTGGCTAGGTGTTGGCTTTACCTTAGTTTCTAATTTTTAGGGTAGAAACTCAAGTTTTTGTATGGATCTTTGTTCTCACACACTTCCATGGTTTTATTTTCTTATTTATATATCTTGTGAATCTTTTATTTAGATAGAGATAGGTAAGAGTTGGGTGGGTTTAGATTTATGAGAGAATCTAAATCAATTAATATTTTCTTTTTGGTAAAAAAAAATCAATACTAATTTGTTTAGGTTAAATTAAGTTGAGTCATCATGTCACTTAATAAAATGATAAAAACAAAATTAATCAATAATATAAGTCTTAAAATGAAAAACATTGTTTGTATTTTAAGACTTATATTGATGCATTTTAAAATTTGAGAAATAAAAATAAAAATAAAATTAAAAATTTAAATCAAACTTCAGAAATTAAAAAAAAAAATTAAAAACATATTTTATACTATATGAGAATGAGTGCATAACCTTTTCACTTGTTTAAATTAATATGTATCGTATGATACTGATATTTAATTGGTACGTTGCTAAGATGAGTTGCACGCGCTAATTTGGGTAGTGGGATTAGAATTGGCGTGTTTCAATCTGTCATCCTTTACCTCGCACTTCGGGAACTGCTGCCACTTTCACCCTTTGATTCTTTCCTTCTCTCACCACATACCAATTTGTCCAATTTGGATCACAACACAACACAACACAGAAACAGCCATTTACAAACACCTTCACATTTCACTTTTTTCTAATCTTCTACCTTCAAATCATCACAAGAACCAACACCCCAAAGATGAAGTAGTGAAGTAAATCACCACCCCTTATGCGAGTTAGGTGAGTTCAGTTCAACACATAGTGTGGAAAACAAAAGAGAGTAAAGAAAATTATTGTTTCATCACTATTTTATATGTGATAGAGTGCACATCTAGATGCATGTACTTCACTTCTTTGTATGTATGTGTCCCAAGTTTGAGTGTAAACTAAAACATTTGAAGTACTTAAGGTGTCAAGATGTGACTATGATTGTGTTGGGTAAGGAACATCTTTGTGATCTGTGAGATTAGATGAGATGAGATGAGATGTCAGAAAGCATGTATCCTAGATTGTTGTTTTTTGACCATACCCATTTGAAGATGGCATGGGTTAAGCATCAAATCCAGCAGAAAGATGGCTACTTGAGCTACTCACCACCCCTTTTGTCTTCATCTTCTTCTCCCCCTTACCCTCCTGGTGCTGCTTTCCACAAAGAATCATCTTCAACAACACCACCTTCATCATCTGGCACTAGAATTAGTCCTGCTGTTCTCTTCATCATAGTGGTTCTTGCTGTTTTGTTTTTCATCTCTGGTCTCCTTCACCTGCTTGTTAGATTTCTCATAAAGCACCCATCTTCTTCTGCATCTGCTCAATCCAACAGACACCCTGAAATTTCCACATCTGATGCTCTCCAGAGGCAGCTGCAGCAGCTCTTCCATCTCCATGACTCTGGCTTGGATCAAGCTTTCATTGATGCTCTTCCTGTCTTTCAGTACAAGGAGATTGTGGGGTTAAAAGAGCCTTTTGACTGTGCTGTTTGTTTGTGTGAGTTTTCTGAGAAGGATAAGCTCAGGTTATTGCCTATGTGCAGCCATGCTTTTCACATCAGTTGTATAGACACATGGCTTCTGTCAAACTCCACATGCCCTCTTTGTAGAGGAACACTTCTAACTCATGGATTTTCTATTGAGAATCCTATATATGATTTTGATGATCTAAGGGAGGATGAAGGGTGTCCTTGTAATGGGGAGAATGGATTCGGTACTAGACAGAAAACAGTAGTGGTTGAAGAAAGTGTGGAGAAAGGGGTTTTTCCTGTGAGGCTTGGGAAATTTAAGAAGCTGAATGTGGAGGGTAGGGAGAGTGAAGTGGGAGAGACAAGTAGCAGTAATTTGGATGCAAGAAGGTGTTACTCAATGGGGTCTTACCAATATGTGGTTGGCAATTCAGACCTCAGGGTGGCCTTAAGCCATGAAAGTGGTAAAGGTCAAGTCACAAGGCTCACCAAAGGAATGGAACATGATGGGAAGCTTTCTGTGGAGGGGGATGTGGAAGCAAAGAAGATTAGTAGTGTCAGTAAAGGTGACAGCTTTTCTGTGTCCAAAATCTGGTTGTGGCCAAAGAAGGGGAAATTACCTACTTCTTTGGATGCTCAAATGGGTATGCCAATGCCATCTTTTCTAAACACAGATTTTCAAAGGAAGAGGGAAACAGAAGGGGCATGAAAGGTATCCACATGTTTTTTTTCTTCTTATTTCACTTGAATTCCTTTCAATCTATTGATTAAAGCTAGCTCCCCCTACCCTGCCTTACAATTCCAAAATTTTTTTGATGTGCTAATTTTGACTTTGTGATGACTGATTGTGCCATACTATTAATGTATTATGATTTGATTGTACTTCAGGAACATATAAGAAATACTACATCTCTTTCTTTTATCTAACAGATCTCATGAGTCCTGAGTTTAATGAATTAATACAGTTCATAACCACTAATTATAGTCACAAAACCACATGATATTTGGAGTCACTGTGATCACATTTATCTGTAATTTCATTTAATATCAATGTAAATCCTTGGATTTGTCATGGTAAATATTGATCTAAGGGTATTTGGTTGTGCAAAGTGCAAAAAACTAGACATACCAAGATACCCTTGTTAGATTTATTAACTCCCTAGCCTGGTTCAACAATTTTGTATTATTATCTCATAATAATTAACAAGGGACAGATCTACAGTGGCTGATTATTGAATTTGGTTGTGGATTGTAGCCTATTTCAAAACCAGACTTGTCTCTTTCTGTGTCATTGTTCACTTGCCATCAATGTGTCTACTTGATCATGACTTGTGGCAAGTGCACTTGCTTTCGAAGGCTTTTGGCTTTGTCTAAGCTCTTTTCCTTTACTATTGGTATTGCAATTACTTTTGAGAGGGTGGTGAAATGTGAATGTGAATACAAACTTTTATTCTTTTTCTTTTATTTTATTTTTCTCTGATAAGATCTTTTTGGCAGTTGAATACTGTTAGTGGGATCCATACTAGCTGTCCTCATAGAATCTTTTTTCCTTGTGATGAGTTTTGGTTTGGAAAATTGGGTGTGGTTGAATCATGTGGGGCCATTTTGCACCTCCCCATGTGTCCATTTTGTAATTAAAGACAGATTTATATTTTATCAATCATAATGACAATCAATTAGTGTCACCAATTAGTTCACTTAGAAAATCATATTGGATGGATTAGCAAGTGTGCACATTGATGCTATCAATTAGTGTACTAATTATCTACATTTTTTTTATATTGTTGTTCAAGTATTTTAGATTTTGTGATGACTAAGTTTTAAAAAAATGCTAGTTATTTTTAGTGGGATCTCTTTTTAATCATGTTTGTTTTTCACTTAGTCTGAATTAAAGATTTTGTTTAAGGGGTGTTAATTTGGTTTTATATGAACTATTCACTCGGTTCGAAGTTAAGATTTTGTTTTAAGAGTCTATTTTGTTTGAACTAACATCATTCTTATCGTTGAAATTATTTGCTTTGGGAAGCAATTTGTAAGAATGTGAATAGTTTTTTTAATTGTTTGTTCTAAAATAAATAGAAAACAATAACTTTCATTGTAAAATTCACAAAAAAATAAAGCATGATAAGATAAAAATAAAAACATAAAGAAAATAAAACTATATATTATAGTGAGTGATTGATTCATATTACATTACATGATTTTGAATCATGCAGTAATTTCTTGATAATGGAATTATTGTTATAAAAAATGTTTTATATGATTACTTTAAAAAAGACACTTTAATTTATAAAAGACAAATCTCTTAAATTACAAGAGATTAACAAAATCATTTTAAGAAAACATAGGTGAAATTATGGAACTACACATCAAAACTGAATCCAATGATATATGTTAATTTAAGGAATGGTTTAAACTAAAATGATAAGTACAAGAAAATAGTGCTATATACAAAAATGATATGTAACTTTATGTAGTGGGAAGCGATAATAAAATGGAAATATTAAAGAACACTACACTATCAAACGTTGAAAAGATAAAGGTACTAGCATAAAGGGAAAAAATACCTTATATATGGCAATTAATAATAAAATGAAACTCACGAATTTCAATCACAATTAATAAAACCTTTTTATATATTGTTTGATTAGTGGAGGGTGACATCTTTCTTGTTATTGTACCTTAAAATTTTAACATGCTTCCTTAAAAAAAATAACTTTGTAATGTAGTTGGAAATAATTGGTAGGATGTCAACTTCCAAAAGAGTGTCCTCTCATGTGAAATGAAATTTCTTCAATCTCAATGCATTAATTAAATAGAAAAACAACTCTCCAACCAAAAACTAAAATAAAAGGAATAAAAAATAAAATAAAAAAAAAGGTCTCCACACACTCACCAACAATAGTATATACTATGGCAAATGAAAATTTCAACCCTTTAAACAAATCATTTTTTAATAAACAAATAAATAAATAAAAAATTTCTAAAAATAACTTATGTCTTTACATCCGTTATTTATTTTAAATCATTTCTAACATACTATCTTTAAAATACAATTTAATCCTTATATATAAACTAATTTGTATTTTGTTGATAAAATATACATATTAAAGTGTATTTTAAGAACAACATTAGAAACCTATTTGGAAGAAAAAAAATATAAGATGAAATTTAGTTCCAAAAGTTTCATTTTAATTTATTTAAATTTTAAAATTAAATAAAAACTTTCATGTATTTTTAGACTAAAATAATGATTTTACTTATATATTAATATTGAAAACATGTTCATAAATTATAAAATTGAAATTGAAGAATTGAGTTTAGGTATGGTGGTGGGGTAGCAAGTGTTGTTGGCTCCAAGATTCTGCGGTCAGAGTACAACTGTGCATACTGCCGTTGGATCTTGTCAACCACCCAAGATACAAAATTAACTTCACGCTCCACTAGTGCGCCTGACTATCACGCTTTAGAAAAAAATTATTTTAGTTTTTGTGAATATTATTTTATATAACTTTGAATTTATCGCACCACAACATATTACAAATAAAGAGAACTATAATGTATGAAAAAGTTGTGTTATCTCATATTTTGTGCGTTAAAAAAGGTATTTTTTTAGTTTTTATATTTTTTTCTAAACATGGTCAAAGTTTTTATTCTTGATAAATTTATTCATCAAATTAAAGAAAAAATTGTGATTACATCAATTTCAGACAAAGAAATAACATAATAAATTTATTTAAATATTATATAAAACATAATTTCTAAATAAACAAAAAGAATTTTGTTTTAATTCTTCAAATTCGATAACAAATAGCTAAATATTTAGACACGGTTAGTTTTTCTCTTTTTTTTTTCTATCTATTTTGAATAGTGTTTTTTCACTTTCCAATAACAAAACTTAGAAGGAAGAGGAAGGTATAGTTTAAATTAATGAATAAATAAAATCACACTATCCAGTAGAGATGTTTGAGGTGTGATTTAGTTATTTTTTTAAGATCAAATCAAGCATAAACAAATCTATATGCAGTTTAGTTTTATTTTAATGCAATATTAAATACAAATCAAACTAAATCAATCTTTCATTATTATTTAAAATTTGGATAGTTTTTTAGATTTTACTAATCCATTCTTACCATTATTTTTATTTACTAATTCTAATATTCTCTTTCATGAAAATTTCTCTACCCATAATTAGTACAATGAAATAAAAAAAATAAAAAAGAATGAGATACAGATACTAAGAATTTGATTAAACAATAAAAGTATAATATTGTTTAGTAGTGAAATGTTAGGGAAAAGCTGACACTACTGGCTTAGTTGAGTTGACTCAAATGCAGGAGAAAGTGGAGAGAGAGAAAAAAAGTGATAGAGGATTTGAGGAAGGAAGAGAAGAGTGATGGAATATTTGAGTGGAAAGATAAAAAGGAAGGGTGGAGATAGAAAATAGGAGAATATATATAAGGAAGAAAGTGAAACTTTGGGTACGAAGGAATGAATCAAATACTTATGAATTAATTAATTCAGACTAACATTCACTGGTTTTTTATGAATTAATTAATTAATTCATGTGTGAATGCTGCCATGAATGTTCCCGTCACATCAATTCTAAGAATAAAGTCAAAGCAAATATGGGACGTTCACATTCCCACAATTTGCTGCATTGGGTATCACACCAAATGTCAATGGTCAACATTTCCCTAATTTACTGACTTTTTTTCTGTTCTTTCTTCCTATCACTTTCTCTAGCTTCTTCTTACTCTTCTCTCTTATCGGATCTTAGGAATTTATGAAATTTCTTCTATTTTCAAATATTTTTACATTTCATATAAGATAATACTTTCTATTTTCTAAAATTATATTTTAACAACATTCTTATGTCATTGAAAATAGAAAAAAAATTGTTTGGATATAAACTCTTGCCTATCTTATCTTATATTCAAATTAATGTATATGTTTCATGATCAAGCCAATGCAACAGCGACATATACAATCTCTTAAAACGCGTAGAAATTTGACTCAACAGTCAACTTTCAATGACAAAAATATATTATTCTCATTTATTAATAAATCTAACTGCATTTATTGATTTCTTTAAATACTATTATTTTCAATTAATAAAGATACATAAATTATTATCTTGTATATATAAAATTTAATAAAAATATGAATACGATTTAGAATTAGTATAAAAAAATTTATATTAATGATCTAATATGAAATGTATAATAGAAATTATTATATATTTATTGGTATAATTGAGAATAATTTAAGACAATCAAACTAAAAAAGGTTGTACATATATATAAAAAAAAAAACTCAATGCTTTCAATCTCAATCGCTGGAAAAATCTCAATGTTATTTCATAATAAAAAGGTTTTGATATTCCTTAAGACAGACTTATATACACTAATTTGGGAAAAAAATAAAAGAAAATTAACAAAACCAATACAAAAAACTAGTATTATATACAAAAGCAGTACAATAGTAAAATACTGTTGAAAATTAATTTTAAAAACAGAAAATACGCTATTATACTTGTTTTGTTTTGCTCCTAATTTTCTCAATATACAACACAATAAAACAAAAATGGAAAAGAGAAAAAACCTAACTATGAACACTAGGCGCTTTCCGATCTCGGCGCACGTCACCGCTGCCTCATTTCTCGCATTTCAAAACCGGCGGCACGTGCTCCTCGCCCGAGTACGCGGCGGTTTTCTCCGGTGGTGGAACGGACGCGAAGCGCGAGGAGAAGCCTTTGTAATCGTGATCGTCGTCTCCGGCAGCAGTTCTGTCGTCGAAGTTTAGCGCGTAGCTGAGAGGATCGTAGCGGAAGGAGCTGTGACTCTTGCAGTGGTGGCTTCTGTTGTTGAAGCGGCGAACGAAGTTTTTCCAGTCCCTCACTATCTTCCATCGCCGGTACCACCACCGCTCCTTGTTCGCCGGCGACAGCAGATCCCGCCACGACGTCGACGACGACGACGTTTCGGAAGGGAAGCACGGCAGGCAGAGGAACATGCAACGTCGGTTGGCGAACGCGATCCGCACAGCGTCGTTGCCGGATTCGGTGACGATGGCGGACGATAGGACTGTCATCGTCGCCGGAAAGAAAGAGTTTAGGTTTTTGGATTTTGTGGGTTTTTCTCTCTGAATGAGTGAATGAATGAATAAATAGTGTGACGGTTTTGAGAGTGTAATAGAATCACGGAATTTCCGGTTTTATTAGTAACGGGTCCTTAGTAACCGGCACCGAGAAATGCCGGTTCTCATCCTCTACGCACTGAAACAGTTCTTTTTTTTACTTAATTAATAAATAATATTTTCCCTACTGAACCTAATCACGTATTACAGTAATAAAAATAATGATTTAATTATGTTTAAGCCATTGAATTTTGGACTACATTTTTGTTAATCTCTTAAATTAAAAAAATATTTTAATCTATTAAATTTAATTTTTAGAGACTATAATATTTAATAATTTTAAAATATGGTAATATTACTATATTTTGGGATAATTATTTAAAAAGTGTTAGTAATATATTTTGTTTCTTGGTCAAAGTTTATTAAATGAAGAGAGAAAAGTATTAAATAAAAACTAAAATTTATGTAACTTTGCGATTTTCAACCCATCTTAATTCATGATAAATATACATGGAATTTTTTTTTTCTGATTGTAAATTATTTTAGTTTATAGAAAAAAATTAGCATAGTTGTCTTTGTAGGACCCACGTTGGAAATGGAATAATATTATATATATATATATATATATATATATATATATATATATATATATTTTAACGTATCAAACAAAAGTATACTCTTACACTACTCATGAACAAAATAAAGCACCTAGTATAATCTTCATTTCCTTATCACGAATATTGTTTTAATTTTACATGGACCTCAAAAACTATTACATATAATGCGACTAAAGATGAAGATCGGTGGAAAGAATGCAAAAATGTGACTAATTATTATAATGTCCAAAATAAACTTAGATGTTAAGATATTCCTCTTTTTATTTGTAGTTCATATACGACATGTATGTGCACAAAATGTATTTTATGAAAAAATAATTAATTAATTATTATGATTATGATTTATTTATTTGTTTTTTCTTTTGAAAGCTAAGTATTCATATGTATGTGATTTTGATTTGTGATTTCAAGACTAGTGTGACTTGTCTAGGCAGAGAAAATGAAGCAAGACCACTACACTCTCTTTATATTCTTAGCAAGATTCATGAGTTCTATCACTTTGATTTTATGAAACCATCACTAATATTCAATAACCATGGGAATATCCAACATAGTTTAATCTAGGGCGAATATTGTGGTGACTGAACTTTGGATCCCCGTAATCCACAGCCTTTATCACCATGGCTTCACGTCTTCCGTCATGCTCTTGAACTGCACCAAACACAATCTCATTTGTCTCACAGTTCTGCTCATAATAACCTTGAGGGGTGGAAGAATAACGTGTGTGAACTTGCTGCTGGTGTTGGAGTTTGACCTGTTGGTGCTGCTGGTGTTGCAACTTGGGATGCTGTTGTTGAAGTTGTTGATGATGTTGTTGAAGTTGTTGATGTTCTTCATAATCTCCACCCTCCCACCTGTTGTTTAAGTAACCTCTAGTTTGCTTGAAGTGCTGTGGTTTTTCCAGCTCTTTGGTCATGATAGGGTAGGTTTCTCTAGGTGGTGGTGTTCTAGTTTCTATAGAAGGAGGTTCATCTTCATCAGGAATGACAAAACTCTCTTGCATGGGCCATGTATTAGGATGTCTGTTGGCATACTGATACTGCTGCTGATACTGATGATATTGCAGTGGTTTCCTTTTGGATCCTGTGAACAAGCCACCCAAAATTTCACTCATGCATGAGCCAGAGTTCAGGAATAGCCTTCCAAGAGAAACAAAGAAGCCCTCATCTTGTTTCTCAAATTCATCTTCATTTGGAATCAAAGGAGGCCTGACAGACTTAGTTGTAGCATGAGGGGAAGGCCTTTGCATTTGCTGTGCAGCAAATGGTGCTCCTTTGCTCCTTGAAGGGGCTCTTGGATCCTGAAAATGAAATAAAATTATGATATTTCCCCGTTTATAGTATGAGGTTAAATTTTACATTATCAACCAATCAAAATTCCTAGTATGATTTATAACCAAGTTATTATAGGAGTCAACAAATTTGCACACATGATGATCTGGTGAATAATAACCATGTAAAACACTTGACATTATAGATACATGTATTAGTTATTTGACTAAAGCACACTTTTAGTCTCTTTTATATTCGTCCTCCATTAAAAAGTTTCACATTGATCTCTTTTAAGTGTTTTTGTTGGATCCAATTGGTCATTCTCTCTGCTTTTTGTATTAGTGGTGTTAATTTGGCTCACACGGCAAATATCCATTAATGTGGCATCCATCATAGTTTGTTGCAGGTTACCAAATTGACTAAATTAGTGTAGTAAATTGACAGAAAGACCAACTTAGTCTAACATACTTTAACATATCAAAATGAGATTTTTTTAAACTTAAAGAACCGAACTGAAATAAAAAAGAAATTAAGATAAGGACCATAAGTGTATCTCAACCTATTTATTCTTATACTATAAGATGTTTAATAAACATATGTTCTGTTCTGTGATCAAGAATACAGAAAACATATTCAACTTGAGAATAAAAGTGGTTACTTAGGACTTAGGAGTCTAGGACCAAGAAAGAAATTTATACCCCAAAACCAAATGTTGTTTAGAAATCTATAGGTTTTTAAACTTGATACAATGGTTCAGGAAGCATGCATAGAAGTAAATAATTAGCATGATTTACTTACAGCCGGAGAAGAAAACATAGCCCTCACCCTCCACTGCAGCAATGCTAACATATAGCCAAAGAATCCAGCAGCAACAAGCACCGCTATTCCTATAATGTTAATGCATAACTTTTGAAGATCAACTTGCTCTAAAATTGTAAAAGGATAAAGATGAATACATGATACTATATTACAGGGGATCATACCTAAGTTGAAACTATTGTCATATTCCTCATAAGTAGTGCAGTCATCTTGATGGAGTTGGATCTCTCGAATTGCATGGTTTCCTCTATCCACCACCAAAAGAGAGCAGCTACTACCAACATAAACTACATCGAAATCATTTGAAAACTTAGCATCCTCACTTGGACCATCAACATGGCCTCCTGCATGGCCCCATTTTCCACCTGCAATGGTGGTAACCCCTGCACAAAAGCCATGTCATAGAGTCAAGCAAATTAAGAAAATTAAGTCACATGTCATTTTAAACATTGGTCAGAATCACATAGTCTTGGACCATACAGTAATTCCTCGCTTGAGAAAATGATTCGGAATCACATAATCTTTGACAACATAATAGTTTCTTGCTTGAGAAATTATTACCAGGTCAAGACTATGTGGTACTGGACAATCTTCTTGTGATACACAACTATATTTTTCAATTTAAGAAAAAGTTAATATTATGTCATATAAACATTAGTTGGGAGGATTACATAATCATAAACCATACAATAAGAGAGGGAACTAAGGAGGTTAAGGATATTATAATTATGTAAACATAGATGGTCTTCTATTTTGAGAATATCAGCATATGGGTTCACTCATTTCATTTTTAAGCAGGTTGAGAGAGTCCAAGGAATTCCGTGTATATACCTTCGTCACTGATTTTTCTGATGGCCATATTCAATGTGTCTGCTACGTAAATATTCCCTCTGTCATCCACTGTAAGTCCTTTAGGGTGGTTCATTCTAGCTTCTCTAGGCCTTCCATCTATGTGTCCAATATACCCTTCAGAAGATCCAGCAAGCAATTTGGGTCTGCTATCTGTGGTTCATCCATTCATTACAGCAAAATCAAACACAATAAAATCCATTACGATTTTGTATATAAATTAGCTATAATATATCACCACCAATAAAGAAAGTAGAATTTCTTTAGGATTTCAATCAACTAGAGTTAAATTTTTTACAAGCTAGAGTTTGGCTTATTTTGAAAGAAGCTCAAGTTATTTATTAAAAATCAATGAGGCCATAGTTTGCAATGTTTTATATGGTTCTCTTCACTGTCACACACTCAAAAGGTTAAGTACTGGATACTGAGAAAGTCTAACTAATCATGTCAACAAGCTGAAACAAGTCTCATTCAGAAGCCAATATTCAATGTGTATATGTTTGTTTATTTTGATCTCACAGATGTAGTTTTTTCAAGAAGCTCAAAAATAAATTATAATGGATGTGACATTTTCTTATTATGAAGAAAAAATCAACAAAAAGGTAAAGGACTATAGTGGGGTAAGGAAGCGAAATTGGAGTTCTATGTTTTAAGATTTTTGCCTTTTTATTCTGTAGATCTTTTTTATTCATTTGAAAGAAAAAGAATGCAAAATATCATGTAGGCATATTATACTTTTTTTAGGGGTGACTAAAGGTATGTGGTAGCATCAAAAAGTGGAGGCTTCTGCTTAACAAAAGTTAATTAAGAATCTTTATAACAGCTTAGTAGAACCAAAAGATGTCCCGAGAATGAAGCAAAGTCCATGAACAAGGAAAAACTCAAACAACACACATTCTTAAAGGACAATGCCTGAATTTTGAATCTAATATTTTGGAATAATGAAGCAAAGTAAAGCAACGATGCCAAAGTACTTGAATCTTCAATAAGCCAACCAAGAAAAACCAAAGAAGAATGTATTTAAAAAGAAAAGGATGATATAATCAAGCTTAGACGATTTCAGCAAAGAAAGCTTACGTCGGGACATTGAACCAGATATCTTGTAGATGTTACTGTTCTCAGAATCCAGCACAAGAAATTCACCATTTGGAGATATTTTCACTGTGTGTGGCTCAATTCCAAGCTTACTTCCATCAAATATTGTTTCCACATTGTAGTCACTCTCAAATTTAACCATGGAACGACTGTGTGGTACTGATAAAACGATTCCACATTACGAAAGACCAACATGTTAGCACTTTGAAAATATAAGTTAAGAGTGTATATGCATCACAACGTAAAAAATTGTATACTATCATTTAATCATATAACGTTATATATGATAAGTTTATTCACTTTTACGGCAATTTTCTAAGAAATCACATAATTTCCATTGGTGTTAACTATATGTTTGGTTTCACCAAGTCAAATATTACTCCATGATTCACATCCAAACAGAAATTACTTCAAATATTTCTATTTTTAACATCCGAAACATGGATTCCAGGTTTTAAACGCTAAAACGAACATGTACTAAAACTTTTTATACTGATAATGTATCCATAAATTTTTCTAAGAAAGAAAAAAAAGAAGAAAAAAAAGAATAAGCTAATTTTAATTTATAAAGAAGATAATTTCAACTTTTTCTCTTATTTTTTTTCTTTCAGAGAAACTCCTCCAAGCATGCCAGAAGATAAGAATTTAATGTAAGACCCTTACCTCTACCAGGTTTGGTTGTGGACTTTACACTTAGCGACCATAGCCATTTAAGAAGAGCAGAAACCACATTGGAAACAACTCCTGTAACAACTTCTGCATGTCACATGAAATTTAACTCATGAGCAAGAAAACTTCAATGAGAAGAAAATGTAACTCAAGAAGAACATGGTTTAGACTTGTTGCACTCACTAGCAGGAGGTGGTGTGGCTGAAGTTGGAGAGAAGAGACAAAGCACAAGTACAAAAGCAAAAGGCAACACAGAACAACTCCTACTCATTGTTCCCTTGCCTCAGTTAAGAGAATCCAAATGTGAAATGCTCACACATGACACATAATGGATGTCTGATATAGTAAGCTATGCATTTTGAGAAGACAAACCAACCACGGGGCAATCCTCAATTCTTCTTCACATGAAATGAAATGAGTCCCCACCCTTTTCAGAAAAAGTAAGGATTAGGAAGATAGAGAAACAAACAAGACTTGTAGTGGTGACAGAGACATGGCAGAGAGGCAGAGGAGACAGAATTTAGAACTGATGGTGAGATGGAATCATATGGATTTGTGTTTTTGATTTTCGTGTCTTTAAAACAATACTCCACAAGGTGGTTCCACAAAGCTTGCGTTTATAGTATAAGTTTTCCATTTCAACTTTGGCTCCACTTCCAAGGGAAAGCCTTCAAATAAGTCACCACATACCATTTTTTACATTAAATGCTTGTATAAATTTATATACCGTATTCAAAATTCAAAACTAAAAATTATTGATTAAGGTTAAATAATCACATGCTAATCATCCTTCTGTCATGTAAATTTATAGATTATGAAACTATCATATGATAAGATGTGTCAACATATAACTATCATCTTATAAGATGATTATGTGTCATGTTTTGTTGATGATTTTACCATATTAATATAGACAATAATGTAAATTTTTTATCAGTGATGTTTGAGTGTAAAATCTATGAAAATATATAGTGATAATAACACTTCTAAGTGTCTTGTTCAACCAGGTGTAATTAGTCTAACTTTCAAATTTTAGTCTTAAGTATACAATTATGTAACATATTTGGAAAGAAAGTTTTCTCCTGCATAATAGTTTAACACTTTAAAAATAAGTGTTTTTCATAGAAGATACATGTAATCTGTGAAAAAGATATTGAGAATGATAATTACTCACTAAAACAATAGCACAAGATTCAAGACTATTTAGGATAGGCTTTCATGAGATTTGATATATCACGATCACAGTGCAGACTTCAATGTTTATGAATGTTCCCTGAAGGTGATTTCAAACCATGCACATAACATAAAAAAATATAATTTGTCTTAAACCAATGTATAAACTATTACAAACTCCTTAATTTATTTCATGTCATGCCTAACTAATTGCGTTGCTGCTAAGCTATATTATTATTCGCAGACAATAAGTGTAAGTTAACAAACAAAATAAAGGTGAAGTTATGAATCCAATCCTACTGAATATTGTGACTCATAAAAGAGAGTTCCATTAATCACAAACACCAAAGCAAGAGATAACTTCCCTTTTCTTTTTCTTGCATGAATACATGTCACCTTCTTATGTGCTTCTGTGGTTATTTAGATTTCCTACTCAATACTAAGAACAGGTTAATGCTTTTGATTATATGTGCTGTCATTATAGGAATTTTCTTTTGCAAGTTCTTCGAATCTGATTTTCATTCTTTTCTTTTTGTTGTCTTTGGTGGTCAAAGTAGAAACTCCACTTCTTTTCTTAGTCAAGTGTCGTCCAAGTTACTCTTCTTGTAACTATTACCCATCATGACAGTGAAGTCTTTTGGTGTTTTCATCTTCATCATTTTGGATGAATTTAGAGCTTCAATGCCTGCACATGCAGAATTAGAGGCTCCATTGCTGTATATATTACATATTCAGAAATTTAGTCTCTATCTTGATATATAGTATTTAGTATGATTTCTGATACTTGAAAAATACTTATATATTTTTATTATCTTAAAACTATTTAAGATATTTAAAAAATATTAAGAGAGATTAATATTTCAATTACGAAAATAATGATTTATCCAAATATTTACCTGCAATACCTAACTTACATTGCTTGTGGAATTTTTAAATCATAGACCAGGGTTTAATTGCAAAATCATTGTTGAAAGAACACATAAAGGGGTAATTGATCCATCTTGGTGAGACCATAAGAATCGTATTCATCAAAAGAATAATAAATAAGAAGTAAGAGCAGAGACAGAAAATACAAAGCAAAAGTTTTCAAAGAAACTAAGAGATGATGGATTAGTAAACAAAGAAAAAGAGAAAGAGAAAAACTTAAAAAACGAAGAACATCATCTTTCTTAGAGTTCCCTTGCTTTTCTTTAGAAAAGAAAAATGTTAAAAGCACTATCAAATGTATTTGCATTCATTTACCCGCGTTAGGTACAATATTTTCAGAAAAAAAAAAATTGCTTAAGAAATGAATCAAGGATATATATTAAAGACTTGTTTCGTTTTATAGATTTTGTATAAATTCTATAAATTGTCAAAATCAGAAGAGATCAGTAACAAAAATCTGCATAGTAAATGTTAGAATTTCATCAGTATTCTGAACTTTAAAGATAGTTATAGTTTTCAACAAATACAAGTTATAGGTTAGTTCTTTAAATTAAATATAACTATTGTGAAAAAACACTTTAACTTCATTTTTTAACTTTGTGCTGAAAAGGAATATTGAAATATATATCAGGGTTCTGTTTGTTCATATCTGATTTCACAAATATAAGATATTGCTTTTGATGAAGTTTGTTTTACAGTTGATAGAACATATTTGAGATTACACAACCTTTAACTTGAATATATTTTACAGTTGTTGTAAAGTACTATTAATAGAATGACAAAATTCTAATTTGTCCTCAAATAAAAAGAGAATAAGGTGCTTTAGATTGGGAAAATAAACAAGATTAAGAAGTGTTTTTAGTATATATCTTAATATTTTATCAGTAAATTACATTATAAGACAAAGAAGGAAAAGACAAACTATTAGTGTGAATATGTTGCTCCATGCATTGTTTGTCAAGTAGGGATAACTTTTGGACATTAACAGTCTGAAATAGTAAACTTTGTCTCTTTAGAATTTGAAATATTAAGACATGTGTTCACACTTGATTTATCAAGTGATTGATTCCTTATATTTCTTTGTTATTGATTTACTTGTTCATAAAGTATACATGTCACTTTGATTTCTCAAAACAGGGATGTTTAGTAACAGTGTTCTATGACTACTCATTTCTTTTTCTTTCTCTTTTTTTCCTCTTTTTATTTTCTCATTTTTTATCTTAATATATTACCAATCACATAAACTTTAGAAACAAGGATGCTACTCCTGCATCTAGTTACAACAGCATAAATTCAGATGTTAACATAATACATGGCTACATATTATTACCTAAGAAGGTATATTATCCCTTTTACTACTTAAGTTTGCTTTAAATTTATATTTTTGAAGAATTAATATAAATTAATTCACATATAAATTAAATGAGAAAGTTGAATTTATTTTATATATTTATTGAATCACTAGTTAATTAACCTAAAATTTTAAAACAATAAATTTATACTTCTTTTTCACTATATATATTATTCAACTTTTTAAATTCTAACTCACTTAATCTCTATCACAAATTTAGATATTAATTCTTCTTTTCATTGAAAAGACTCGTTACAGTATC
This sequence comes from Macrotyloma uniflorum, assembly GCA_016859785.1. Taxonomy (NCBI): domain Eukaryota; kingdom Viridiplantae; phylum Streptophyta; class Magnoliopsida; order Fabales; family Fabaceae; genus Macrotyloma; species Macrotyloma uniflorum. The sequence goes on along the minus strand of BDMB01000009.1, from coordinate 860,707 downwards.
TGTTGAAATCTTGAGCATGATCTATATACTTCAGATTCATGCTGGAACAAAAAGACAAGGAGAGCCTACAAGACACTGGAAGAACTAGTCCCTACAGACAGCTTATTTATGTACCAAGAAAATTACAAAACAAAAGGTGAATATGACAGGTCGGCAGCACTTGTCAAGAAGCCAGGAGAAGGGTCTAACTATACAAAATGCCACCATTTATCTTCACTAAGTAAGGTTGACCTATCATAGAATATCACTAGTTACAAAACTAAACTAGATATGAGAACTACTTCAGCCAAAACTCATTCATACATGGTAGATCATGCCTACCTCTAAGGTAGATGCATGAGGTATACTTAAAGCATATGTTGGTCCTCTGGAGTTTCTCCTCAAGAAATCATATCCATAATTGATAACAACTTTTCTCAACCAGCTTGATCCACTTTTTGCTCTAACATATGAGTGACTCAATATGAATGCCATTCCAGCCTCTTTTGCTTCCATTAGCTCAAGCAACTCCTCTCTTGCTTCAAAATCAATCTGTGGACTGTCTGGCACAACAAACCTCACTCTCTTCCTCACTTTCTCAGGAGAAGGCTTAACCTCCATCAACTCTGAGGGGCCTTCCATTTCAGAATCTTGTTGTTGATCGTCTTCAGACATCCTTATTGAACCCTCTAAGTTTGATGCTGAGGTCCCAACAACTGTCATCTTTGTGTCTTCTTCAAAACTTCCAAATCCTAGGCCATATTCTGAGGTGTCTGATCTGATGAATTCTGCTATGCTGCACACAAGATCCTTCTCAAACTCCATGTCATCCTTGTGAATGTCACGGTAGCCATACCGGGCTATGCACCTGTAAAGCCTATACTCCTTTGGGCCAACTCTACCCACCAAGAACCTTTCTTCAGGTCTGACATGTGGCACTTGGACAGACTTGATGCAAAGGAAGATAACAACTTGGTGGAAGGCAGGGAGATTGGTAACAAAGTGGGAGAAAATAGCTGGGATCCCAGATACAAGCTCAGTGTGTATGAGGCCAATTCCCTTGACCCTGACAATGCCTAGAGTGGGGCCTAAACTGAGAAGCCAGTTGATTGGAACCTTGTTTTGAACATCAAACTCATACTTCTTTATTGTGCCATAGTGCCACACATACATGGAAATGAGAAAGATGAGGGAAAGGGCAATGGGGACCCATGCCCCCTCAAGGAACTTGATCAGGGATGCTGAGAAATAGAGTGCTTCAATGGATCCAAAGAACAATAAGAAGCAAACTGCTAGCATAATGCTTTTGTGCCAACACAAGACTATAACTAGAAACATTAAGCAAGTGGTCACCAGCATTACAGTTATGACAGCCAAGCCTGTTAAAAGCAAACAACATAAAAAATTATTTAAAAATATTTTAATTTTAATGATCTGTCATTGTAAAAAATATTACACCGGTAATAATCACAAATCATAATTAGTATGATTTTTTAAGGTAACTTTTGTAAAAGTCAAAAAACTTATGATACATAGCAATTTGTGATACAATGACAATGTAAAGATCAGCACATACACTATTTATTCTTAGAATATTTCAAATTTAATCATGATCATTTAGAAATAATTCTAGCATGATCAAACTTAAGTTATCATATTCATAGGCATCATGAAGCTATATCATGGAGAGATAGAGTTACCTGCTGCATTTCCCATGCGTTTAGTATCTCTAAATCCAACCGTAATAGCCAGGCAAAGCAGCATTAAACTCCAGTTGATCTCAGGAATGTAAATCTGGCCATGCATCTTGGATGATGTGTGAATGATTTTGACTTTGGGGAAACATCCCAAAGCAGAACATTGCTTGATTATTGAGAAAGTCCCTGTGATGACAGCTTGACTTCCAACCACAGCTTGAAGTATGGCTATTGCAAGAACAGGCCATCTAAGTTTTACTGAAAAGGAGGAAACGAAAAGTAAGCTAAGCAGCAAAGAGAACACTAGTCTTCCTTTGAATATGTGCTTATAGAGAAGTCCACAAAGAACTTACCAGGTACTGATACATAGAACCCAATTCGATAGTCACTTTCAAGGGCATGATGTCTTGAAAGATATGCAGCTTGTCCCATATATGCTAGGATTAAGGAAGGGTACACCAAAAAGGTGAATGCAATCTGCGGGTAAATGATTTTTTGTTAAACTTACTAATCATCATATCATCTATTGCTTCTAATCAAGTAGCCATCTACCAAAAGTATGATATCCATGAATGATGCATCTATATGCATTGAAACTCAGTTCTCACTTATTTAAAAAGAAGTCCAATCTAATTAGTTGTGCATAATGCAAAGGAATTCCTTTCTATATGAAATGAAAATGAAAATGAAGACTAGTAGATAGTTACCATAAGGTTCAAGCATGTTAAGTATTGGATGGTGTAACCAACAAACAGAACACAAGATGAATGTTCTGCGTGCAGCAAGCACACACAGCACGATATAGGTAAGGAGCCCTTTTCACCAGATTAATCTCTGCTTCTTTCAAACCTTGGCTCATGCCGCATTTTTTTAACTTCTTACCATAAAGAAGATTGTTCTGTCTGACTAAATATACCAAAATTTTATGAATAAATGTGTAACTATTGTGTTTGAAACATTAGATGTCATTAACATCAAATCAACAATGAGACACTCCTTACAGCCTAGTCACTTCTACATTATACAAATGGAAAGGTTAGTTTCAATTTGGAGAGGGTACAATCAACTTCAAAAAGTGAAAACTCTGGTCATAGCTCTTCGTATAAATCAAATTTTCCTAATAATAGAGTAAGCTATACAAGTAATGATCAATGACACAATGGTGCTGATATGTATATCTTCAGTCATGAATGCAACATTCGTGTACCTTAATTGACAATTGTGAAAAGTGTCCTAAATCAGCATACATTGCTTCTGAACCTGGAACACAGAGATCATTATATCAGAGAAAGAGAAAGCATAAATCAAACACACAGCAGTTTAGTACACACTTTGCTCCATACCTGTTATACACAGTAGAATTCCACCCAAGGACATCCATCCTCCCTTTTGAGTCTTTTTCAGAAATTTGAACATGTAATATGGGGAGAGAGCTTGATAGACATGTGGGTTCCAATGAAAGATGTTATAAATACCAATAGCACTGATGCATAGAAGCCAGGTCAAGACAACAGGTGCAAAGAGACATCCCACACGGTGAGTGCCATAATGTTGAAGGGCAAACAAAAATACCAGAATTATACAAGCCACTGGAACCTCCACATCTGCATAACCATTAACCAATAATTAGCTCCAGTGTAATACTGGAAGTAAAAGGCAAAACACAACAAATGGAAATTTTCTAGTTTTAATGCTTGTTGAAGAACATGTATAAAGGAACACTAGGAACTCACTAGGATCAATATAGTGACAAGGAATTTGAGTAGTTTGAATGAGGTTCTATGTTTGAAAAAGAAAAATAACACTAGCCCTCAAATTACTATTAATGTATGATTGCTTAGAATTGAAACTGATTAGTATATCAAAATGCATATTAATTAACTTGCAAGCGGTAATTTTCCTGGTAAATAATTAATGAAGTGTTCATATCAGAACATATTAGAGAAGCCAGCCAAGTGTTATTATTACCCTCTAGAAAAATGACTACTTGTAAGAGAAGCCAATAAACATTTGATTACAATTACGGAGGACACTAGAAATCCAGTAATTGAGGTGCATAAAAAATACTAGTTACTAAAGTTGCTACTATAGTGATTCAAATTATTTTTTTTATTGAACACTAGAATATGATACAGATGTCAAATTATCCAACGAGACAAAAGTGGGGTCAAGATTAAAAAGTAAGATTGGGGTGACTTCATTCTGGAATCTCAACAGCTTCAACTCTTTGAATTTGACAGAATTAGGTCTAGATTTAATTGGGGCACCATTGATAATCATTATTTTATTACCAATAGTGGAATTGCAGACACTGTTCGTGACCAGTCTAATAGTGGCCACTGGCCATACCTAATTTTGTATCCAATCAGACACCATCAGCCAACTATTCTAGATTATTCCACAGGGATTTATTGAAGTCTCATCCAAAACATAATGCTTCATATCATAACCTCTTGAAAGTCCAACTTTTACAAGGGAACTATTATTTTATACTAACCTCTGACTAGTGGGGTTAGGCTTTACATATCTTAAACATGCTTTTCATGTGTACTTTTATTTTTATTCTAATCAATTTAGTAACAATTACGTATTCAAATAGAAGTTTTACCAAGACAGTGACTTGTCTTTGATCAAAGCAAAGAAATTTCCTCTGATCTGTATTTATGAGGACCTACAACTGTGCATGCACTTGTCTTTTGGTTCTCCCTTTTTGTCCACTAATTGGAGGTTCTGTGATGGTTCAAATCAGATCTCATTCACTCGTTAAGCAAATCTATTGTGATGCCCAACTAGAATCCTTTCACTATTAACTAATATCTTTACAGCATATATGCCATCGGGGGGGCAAAAATCCTACCGTCCTAAAGGAATGCACAACCAGCTAAGATAACTGCAGTATCAAATATTACAAAATAGTACAAAAAACGAGAATTGTTCTAAATTTCTAGATTATTGTGGGAACATATTCCCGAGATTGATTTGTTCAAGATACCAACCGATTTGAAACCTACTCATCAAAGCTAAATTCTGGGGAACAAATTCAAAACGTTATACCATAGTGTTATCTGCAAATTGTAAGCTAGATATATAGTATCTGCAATAAAAAAATTGGTCACTGAATAAAGAATCTTATTGCATATTAAAAAAATGAGAACAATAAAAAGGATAACTTTCTCCCGTAGAATTCAATTATCCCAGAAACTCGTTGCTTAGCTGTAAATAACCCTTCCTTACAATACAAAGTATAGATTATTAGTACTGCATTAAAATTTAATTCTAAATTTTAAGGATTTTGATTATGCTATTAAGAAACTCTTTCTCTTTCTCTTCTTCTTTTGGTGTGTTAAACTCATTTAACTATTGACCCAAAAAACGTTTGTATCAAAATCTTTAGATATCTGCGAGTACCATACTCCCTTAAAAGTTTATGGAGAAGAAAAAAGAAGAGAAATAAAAGGGCAACAGAATTTGTGAACAGAACTATTAGTTTTTTGTGTTTATAAACAAACTTACATCTGTGCTGCTCTTTAGACATGGAAAGCTCCAAACCTGACACAGCAGAGAAAACTGCACAATGACCAAATATAACGCAAAGTTGAGTCAGTTACCAAAATTCCATATATGCACACCACTTACAACCAAGGTTTTAAAAAACGGTGTTACTGCAATTTCAGCCATAATGTCAAGATTTTGTACTATTGTGACTGCAATTGCTGCATTTAGCAGCAATTTTTTGCAATATCAAGTATATAAAAACAGCGACCTTAATTTAAAACCTTGTTTGCAACCAAATTCACACAATATTATCATCACAAATACCAGAAATTGCTGGTGTGAGCACACCATCCCCAATAACCATGCAAGTTCCTATCAAGGCCAGAACAAGCAGCACCCTTTGCAGCACCCTGTGTTTCTCCAACAAGTTCTTCAACCCCAAGCCAACATTTTTCTTATTGATGGGAACAGTTCCATTGTCTATGGTGTACTCGGTTAAGTCCTCATCCGCAAGCTGAGTGTTAGGCAACAAGCTAACACGGGCGTGGCGGCAGAGCAAGGAGTAGAGGGCAAAGGTCCCTCCCTCACCATTGTCATCAGCTCTCAGCACAATGAACACATACTTGAGGAGTGGAATCAGTGTGAGAGTCCAAAACACAAAAGACAACACTCCATAGATTTCTTCATTGGTATCTGAATGCTGAATATCCTCAGCGAAAGTGCTTTTGTAAACGTAAAGTGGGGAAGTGCTCAAGTCTCCATACACGACCCCCAAGCTTTGATAAGCCAAAGTTAACACTGTCTTCCATGATTCTTCCTGCAATATACCACATCACCATGACCACGATGATTATGATAATCATACATAAACCAAAGATTATGAAGTATACTTCTTATCCTAAATACTATGTTAGCTCAAAGTGCCACATCCCACATCACACACAGGTTTTCTTAAGCCTTGGCCTTACCTTTATTGTGTTCCTATGGATCACAGACTCAAGATCCATGATGGGGTTGAATTTCTGAGAACTACACGGCAACCATGATTTCTTCAGCTAGATAAAGGATAAAGAAGACCCCTCTTGAATCAACAAGAAGTCAATGAAAAACAAAAAGGAAAAGCTTTAAAAAAAATTCAAGAGACAAAAAGTGGCTTTGGTAATGGTACAGTGCAAGCCTTGGCACTTTTCTTCTCCCACCACCCTCTTTTTGTTGGTATTTTAATATTAATATTTATGAAAAGGGTGTGTTGTGGCTCAAATCAAGAGGGACAAATGCAGACAAAAGAAGAACAAACACGAAACACAAGCAACAAAGGAGTTTAGTTTAGTTTAGAGAACGGTGGTGTGACTAGGAAGGGTTGATGTTGGTGTTGGTGTTGGTGTTGGTTTTGGTGTTGGTGGAGTGAAGGATTAGTTCAGAAAAGTAGGTTAGAATAATGAGTGGGTGGTGGAGTGTGTGCTTTTATGTGTAGGAGATATAGAGAAAGAAGGAAGGTGTTTGTTTGTTTGTTTGTTTTTTTGTGTAGTAGTGAAGGGTAGTGGTGAAGGTGAGTTTATGGTTCTATGTAAATAAGGTACTATTATGTTTTTTTATTTTATTATTTTCTTTTCTAATCTTGTGTTGTTGAGATTCTACGTAGGAGAATATTTTGGGTGTTGAATATGAAGTGAACAACTACTTCTCTAACACATGTAGTTTGAGAACACACAGAGAAATGATATCTATCTATCTATCTATCTATGTTTGAAGGAGGGTGTGGGTCATGGAAGAGAGAGAGATTCTTTACAACAGGGAGCAGTAGCATTTACAATCTCCACCAATATGCAGTAAATGTGACAGTTCTCAACTGTGGACAAACTGGACTTCTGATTCATATTCATCTAACAGCCATTGCATGCTTCACAAATTAACACTATCATTTAGCCTTATCTATTATTATTTACTCCTATTATTTTAAACCAGAAAAGTTTGCATGATTCAAAAAGTAAAAAAGAAATCACAACAACACATTGTTCGACTAATACAAACTCCATTATCTTAATTAAATTTTTAGTTTAAATTTTATGAACAGAACAAATGTCACTGGAAACATAACTCTATTAAAGATATGGTTAATCAGATTTTTCAATGAAGATTAATCACTCACTGTTTCTTACCAACTTCATGCCATATAAAAAACTGAAAGAAAAGGTTATCTAGTAGTTTCTGTAACCAGTAAGAAAAGCAGAATGAAAAGAGAAAAAGATGTAGGGGCTAGAGTCTATATAATGCTGATATAAGTTACAATGATGGATGAACTGATAGTCTATGTATTTTAAAAAATTATTAACTATATTAATTGTTGTGATAAAACAATTTTTGACTTAATAACAATGTGATGAAAAAAATAGGTATAGTTATGAATTAAATAATTCTTTGACTGAACTTGATCATTAACATATTTGACTATGTGGATATCTAATATTTTGACCAGAAAAAAAAAAAAAAAAAAAAAACCACTTTTATTGAATGGATTAAGATTCTCTCTTTATCTGTTTATTTTTAAAAAATGGGGTTAGAGCCATGAAAGAAAGTAGAGAAATTTTCATGTTTTTATTTCATGCACTTGTAGTTTTACAATATTAAACAAATAATTAGATGTTTCTTTTGAATTTCAACTTTTCTGTTTAATGGCTGTATGTATGTTTTTAGGGGAATATTAATTATACTTTTTTTTAGGTTTTTAAAATGTGAAAATCTTAAACAATGAATAAAAAATAAAACGAGTATACTACAAATAATTTTTCATAATTTTTTTAAACGATAAATAGTTTAAATTAACAAAAAATTGATAAATTAATAGGTACGTAATTTAAAATGGAAAACTATTCTATAAATTTTATTTGATCTATTTGTTAAAAAAGTATGTATAAATTGAAAATATAATTAACATTTTTCTATAATTTCTTGATATTTATCCTTTTTTACTATTTTCAATAAATATTTTTTTTTCTAGTATCTTATTTTAAGATTTTCCTCACCATTATTCCCCCCTCCCCTCTATATATTAATCATATAAATAAAATAAATGAAAAACATAATGATAAAAGAAATTATAATAACCTTATTCCTCTAAATCTCTATCGAATTTGTATCTTTTTCATTTGACAAAAGCTAAGACTCAAGAGTTTCAACAAGAATATGATACTTTCTTGATGGAAATTGAATGTCATAAACTTTGAAATATACCTTTCTGGAAATTACCATAGTTTATTATATTTCATTTAAATTAAAAAAGAAAAGTATAACATACTACTCTCTCCATTTCAAATATTTATTATTTTTTTTTTCAATTTTATATGTCACATTTCTCAAAATTATGTATTTATTACTGTGTAGAAATAAAAATGTTATAAATATTTATATCTATTAATATAAAAAAAAAGTTAAACACGCTTAAAAAAAACAAAAAGAATATTTTTACATTTATAATTAATAATGTAATTTAAATTAATAAACAAACAAGGTAGTGACATAACAAAAAAAATTAATATATATATATATATATATATATTAATAAAGATTAATCTAAAATATAATAATAAAAATAAATTTTTTAAAAAATATGAAAAAAATTTAAACTTTTAATCTATAAGAACAATCATTTTCTTCTAAAATATGAATTTTTTAATACCTTAACTTAATATAATAGCATTCAAAGCTTGGATTAAAAGCTTTGATCCAAACAAACCCTACTTTAAATTGCAAAATTAGTAGCCATAATTTCAGCTTAAAAACCCTAGTTTTCTCAAGAATAGTACCAATAAAACCACTCTTAAATTCTCTGTTCCTATCATGAAAAATCCCCATTGGAGACCCAAGAAAAGTAATAAAAACACTCATAAATTCTCTGTTACTACTATGAAAATTCCCACACAAGAATCAATGACTAGGTTTCCCCCAGGCACATATATGTTCTGTTTTTTATATATAACATTTAAGATTTGGTTATATAAACTAATAAAAATGTTAATTTTTTCATGATAAATTTGTTATTTTTTATAATTTATTTTATTTATGTAATAAAATATTAATTAACAAAGATATGATTAATAAAAAATTTATAATATTACGAATGAAAGAACTTTATAATGTGATGGATGGAAAAACCAGAAGTATAGTAAATACTGTTTGTTTGAAAAACCAGAAGCTCTGATAATTTATTGTGTCTCTCAGAAATTTCTGGCAAGAACACATAAATATTGTTCAGATTTTTTTTCATGCTTTTAAGAATGAAATCGGTGCATTAATTGTAGTATTAAATGTTTTTCAGGAATTGCAGCAATAAACATTATTTGTATTTTTATTTTAATAATTTTTACAAATTTTGTAATATTTTTATTTCATGTAACAAGTAGAAGGAAATTCAATAGAGTTGACTTAATGTAATAAATTTTAAAAATTTGCACAGAAATGCATGGTTGGTGAAACATATGAATAGAACTAACTAGATTGTGAAAGACATAGATAACCATTGAATAATGTTAATTACTACATATTATTGATTAATTTGAACTAAATTTACCTTTAATAATTATTTTTTCTTTAAAATAATGTCTAATAACTCTAGACCTCTTTTTATTTTAAGATTTTAAATAAATTATCATTTTTTTTTTTTTGTCTTTCTGAATATGTGAATCTGCAATAGAAGCTTAGTCAAATTGTTATTTATATGAAACTAACTGAAATTGTTATATTAGAAACATAAGACCCATTTAAAGTTTGTTTTTATAATAATTTAGAACATATAATAAATATTATTTAATCAATGTCTTTAAAATACACATTAAGTTTGGGTTTGTTGAATGAGATTTTAACCACCACCCAACCAACAAATCACGTAGAACAAATTAAAGTATTTGATTTCTTTTCTTAAAACTAGAAGTTGAAATGTATAACACATGTCACATACGCAATGTTTTTTCACACTCATACGTAAGAAACCTCCAGTAGTTTAACCCCCTCACCCGAATCCCACAAGCAATTTGTGAAAGAAAGTTATGTGTGTGATGGAACCACACACCTACAAACCATAGTTTCTTGTGTGTCCATTTTTTTATATATTTTCTTTATTTTACTATATTATATATATATATATAAATAAAAATATAAAATTTTTAATCATTAAAAGTTCAATTTGTAAGTTTAATTTATGATATGAGATTTGTATTTACGATCTTATCTATAGTTAATATGAGATCTTCAATACTCTCTCATGTCAAAACCTCCCAACTCGAACATAGATCTATCTATTTATAAATGATCCAATAGTAAAAGATTCGATAGATCCAACAATTCGAACATGGGTCTACCTATAAATAACTTTATATGAGTTTACTTATTTATAGATAATCCAATAATAGATAATTCGATAGACTCCATAATTTTATTATCATAAACTTTAATATTATGTTATTAATAAAATTTTAAATTTAATTTATTTTTACAAAATCGATTTATAAAATAAGATTTATATTTAATTTTACTTTATATATATATATATATATATGAGATTTCCAATAATTATACTAATTTATCAAATTAAATTTTGTGTCTGAATAATTTATTAACAATCTTATAAATAATTTAATGAATATATTTGAGTACTAAAGTACTATGAAATAGTCGTTTGGTCTTACACGTTGAATTAGAATATAATTTTTTGTTGGTATTAATTGATGCACGTCAATTAATCCTCCATCACAATTATAAAGCATTAAAGAAAGGAGAAAACCTCAAACCTGAGATATTATTCATCACCCACTCCACATATAAGTGCATGCAATAATATATTTTATATATTTGAATGAAGAGAAGGGAGTTAATAATTGTGATTTATTATTATAAGAGACTTTGGAGATGATAAGAAAAGTCATGGTTATGAATATTGTTTGATAAAGTGGGAGATAAGTGAAAGTGACCTAAAGGGGCATTCACTCTTATCTTAGTAGGGGTAACTTGTGAAGGTGGAAAGAATTGGGACAAGTGCCTTTATTGATGGAAAGTGTCCAATGAGTTTTGTACAAAACAATTACGACAAATGGCCCTACCCATTCCTTCCTTTTGTGTTAGGGTGACCACTTTCCCTTTCTCCTCTAAAATATGTGAATGCTCATGCCTTATCACAATTTTTCTTTTAATTTTTTCATCATTTGCATGCTTATGCTTTGTTTGATTTGTTTAGAATTTTTTATTTTTAAATATTCATATAATATAACTTTTTTTTATTAAATTTATAAATTAAGATAGGTTAATGTCAAAAATATATCAACTAGAAATAAGATTAAATTAATATATATAAAGTGAGTGTAAATCTTATTTTATAAAATTAATTTTATAAAAATGAGTTAGGTTTAAAGTTTATTTTTGTTATGATATCATAATTTATGTTAATAAATTTGTTAGGCCTTATTATATTGTTATTGAACTATTTGTTGATACACGTTTAAATTAGAACGTATCAACGTGAAGGAAGTGTGTTAAATATCTTATATCAATTAGAGATAAAATCAAATTAATATATATAAAATAAATATAAATATTTTTACGAAACGAATTTTATGATAATAAATTAGATTTAAATTATGTTTATATTAATTAATTCTTATTTATTAAGATGGTACAACTATATTTTTTTATTCACTTACCACTCTTCCTATCAATCTCAATTTCAAAAGGAAGCAAGCCCTTTTCCTTTTTTTTTTTTCTTTCTTTCTTTTAACCCCTAAATTGAAATCCCTTTTCTTCCCACTTTCCAAATGGATTCATATTTATTTGTAAAGCACAAAACCAGAGGCAAGTTATTTGGTGGGTACTATCTTAAACAAAAGAAGCAAAGGAACCCTAGACAGAAAAAAAGTTTTCAAACATTGTCTAGTTTTATACGTTATATTTGAATAGAAATGTTTATCAACTTACTTAACTAATTAAAAAATATTTATTATCTAATTTTTTTATATTTTTGTAATAAACAAAACTGAATAATTTTTCTTGTAAATCAACCAAATTTAATGAATAAATAGATTGTTTAGTGGTTGAGGATTGTGTGCATTGAGTTGCTATTATGCACAGAAGTAGCAATGCTGTTATATTTAGTTCAAGTGTTTGAAAGTTTTGTACAAACTGAGGTTGAACTAATCTAGGTCCTTTGAATTTTGTGTCTTTCATTGGACCATTAAGCAGTTCAAAACATGACAATTGTGTCACCTTCTGAGACTATCTTACAATTCATGTAACCCCAGTTGAAAGTTTGTACTCTGTGAATTCAGTAATCAGTCCAATAAACAATGACAGATCCAATTTGATTGACTTATTCAATCTTTGATTTCTGGGTGGATGCATAATATATTTGGTAATTAATTTAGATAGCAAGTTCTGAATGTTACTGCTTGAAAAAGGAAAGGTAAAGCAAACATGGTCAAATCTCTAAGAACAGTGCAATAGCAGTTGAAAGTGATTATTTTGAACACAAATTAGTAGTGGGTTCCACAAGGGCATTTTAGAAACCTAAAAGGATACACCATGCCACTGCATTAGACATAGACAGCATTTGCCATGATCATCATCATCATCTCGCTGTGTTCAATTGCTGAATCTTGTTGGGAATCTTTTGTGGTGCAAAGTTGATGCAATCATCATCTCAAACTACACAATCAATTCCTATAAGCTGACTCAGGAAACTTTTTCTCGTTTGTGTACATCACTCTTGCAACTTCCTTCATGTTTATCATTGTGAATTTGTGAATAAGATAAAGTAAGGTAAGAAGTGATTATGTTATTTAATTTATTTTTATTTATCGTGAGATTTTTTAATATTTTTTATGTTGATAGTAAAAAATAATTGTAATGTTTAATTCGAACGTGATTTGTTAATAATTTTATTAATAATCAATACTTTTCAAATTTTGTAAAAAGGAATTAGTGGTCTAATTTAGATTAACAATATTGTTAACCTAATTTTGATAGGATGTAAAAAATAATTATGAATATTTAACTTATTTCAAAATCAATTCAAGAAGTAAACTTTATATCTCACTTATATATTATAATTCGACTTTATCTTTAATCAATATAAGATTTTTCTAATAAAAATTTTTTCAATTTAAAAATAATCCATTAATAAGTAATTTAATTTAAGTTTAATAACTTTATTAACAATAAAAATTTTATATATAATTTATTAATAATTTTATTAATAATCAGAATTCTTTAAATTATATAAAAAAAATCATAATTTATTAAAAGATAATTATAATTTATTAATAAATAACTCAATTAGTAATTAGATTTAAAATATTTATAAATGATTCAATTTAAATTTAATATTTTTACTAATCTAATATTGTAAAAAATAATTATAATATTTAATTTATTTTAAAATTTATTTAAAATATGAGATTTATTTAAAAATTAATTTTATCTTATTGATGATTTATTCTAAATTTAAAGTTTATTATGCATTATATTTATCGGTTAATATAATCTTGTATAAGTTAAATTGTCTAAACTAAATAATACATGGTCTTAATAGATATGATGCATGTATCCACTGAAATCAAGGGAATCCTAAAAATCCGGTTTATTATGACAATTTAATTTATGAATATGTTTATGCGTATGCAAATTGCAAATTGCAAATTGTCAAAGTCAGATTTCAATAATTTATTTTTGAAACATTGATTTCTATAATTGTTATAGATGGAAAGTAAAAATGGTAGTGAATTATTTTCTACAGTGTTTTCTTTTTGTCAAATGTAAACTATTGCACTTATTTATTATATGTTAAACAAGCTCAAATCAAAGTATTAATTTCATTCTTAACACCTTGTCGATTTCTGACACTAAACACGTTCATTTGCTTAGTTTTATTCAAAATCCTCATAATGTGTTATTAATTACTTAATCAATTAATTTATATAATTTATTCAAAGATCTGTCGGCAAATAATCGTCACATTGTGCCGACTAGTTTGATTTAAATATACGAATTGTTGAATTATCTTTTTGAATTTTCTTCTCACTTTTATTCTTAATTTTTTGTTTCTTCTTCTGTGAAATTTTAAATTCAAAGTTTCAACAAAGAAATAGATTAAATTATTAATATTTGATTCATCTTCCACTTATTTAGTTTCCTGTTTTAATTAAAAAAAATTCTAATTCTTAATTTTGTATATATTTTCATTAAATTAATGATTATTTTAATTGAAAAAATTCTATTTTTATTAAAAATATATTAAATTATAATATATAAATAAAATATAAATTTCTTCATTAAATTATAATATATAAATAAAATATAAATTATATAATATTATAATTTAATTAATAAAATTGTGGAATCTAAATTAAATTACTCATTAATATTAAATAGTATAAATTATTAGAAAAATAAATTATTTATATAATTAACAAAGATTATCGAAAAAATAGGGATTATTGGTATAATTTGATGAAACTTTAAAAGTGGTTGACATAATTTTTTTTTTAATTTGAATTTTATATCAATGTATTTTTTTAAAATTATTATAAAAAAATATTATTAAACTTAAAAATTAAGAATTACAAGATTTGATCCTAACATAATCTGGAGATATACATATAGGAAACAAAACCCACTATCATATGTTTTAGTATTAATTAAATATGAATCTAACCTCAAATTCAGGATTATGTTGTAATTGTGGTCACATGTCACTGTGTAAACCAAATTCTCTTTCATGAAGTTTATGTTATGAACTAAACTAAGCCAGAAGATGTGATTAGATCCCTAATTTTTTTATATATATATACTCGATTCGGAATATCTCATTTAAAGTATTTTGAACATTAGTTGTCACGTCAAATTTCAAAACATAAATTATTTTCTTACCCAATAATTAAAAATAAATAAAATGTTCTTTTCAGAAAAAAAAAAATTAATTAAAGTTGTGTATGCATGTCTGGGATCTAACTTGCAAGAGCTCGTACACAATCTGCAAGATTCTCTGTTTGCCATGAATGAAATGGTCTACCTCTTTTTTTTTTTCTTTTATTCATTTTCAAAGACATTAAAGATCAAGAAGCACCCTCTACCTAAACCTAATTAGGATGTAAAAGCAAAATGTGTGGTTTTCATACATTAATCAATTTTAATTTTCTTCCCAAATTCTTTTAATCCATTTGAAACAATAATATTAATTTTTTTTAATTATGATTTGTGTTTATTTTATTATAAATCAATTTTTAATTATTTGTGAAGACTTAAAATTAATGTAAAATGATTTAGAAGGTTAATTATACTTAAGCATGGAGATGAGATTAATTAAGGGTTGATGGGATAGAGATGGAAAACCTGTAATGATCGATTGTCTAGTAGACTCCAACTGGTTAAGAAAATAAGTGGAGATTTGAGTTCAGACATGGATGGACATTGAAGCTTCTTCCACGATCTGACAACCTGGTCATGCTGCTCCTGCTGCTTCCTTTTAAATTCAAACCTCCAATTAGGGTTCTATATGCACTCTCCAAACTCAAGGAAAGTAAGATACTACCTATTTTTTTTGTTTATTCTAAATGTAGTTTAAGATTTTGTTTTAATGAAATATTTATAATTTTTTTACATCATAATAAATATATGTTTATGTAAATTAATTAAAATTAAATAGAGAATAAAATTATAAACAAAAAATAATTAATATTTTCTTGAATTTTGAAAATCGGTGTGAAAATCGGTTTATTATTTTTTTTAAAAATCGAAATATAATTGAATTAATAGAAAAATAAAATAAATTTGGTAAAATTAATCGAATTATTGAGTTGTTGAGATAATTTTTTTAAAATAAAATACTTTTATTTTTTTTAATTTGATTTATTTCAGACAAGTTATGTCGGTTTAAATAATAATTGTTTTAAACAAATTAAATAATAACTATTTCAGTATATTTTTACTTAATGATTATTTTCTACTAGTTTTATTTTAATTATAATTTCTAATAATGATAATCATAATTTTTATTATAATTTTTCTACTTATGAATATAAATTCAGTATTGTCTAGAAATGGTAGAATCAAACAGTCCTTAGTTAGGTCAGGAAAAGTTAATGCAATTTGTACAGATTTCTGAAAAGAGTTACATCAACTACTTTAACTTGTTTTTCAAATTAAAGTTTCCTGGTTTTCAATTGTTCAATTAATACAATGTCATTATTTTCAGGTACAATGCAATTTCTCAATTAAATTCTCATATTAATATAACCCTATATATTCATCTATATATATATATATATTAATATAAACCCACATTATGATAGAAAATGATGTATGTGTAATATATTTATTTTCCAAAAAAATCTTATAATTATTTCATATATTTAGAGTTTTGATCGGATCAAAATTAGGTTTACATTTCGGATACAACGTAAGATAAATCACAGAAAGAATAGGTATAATTTGTTCAAGATGAAAACATGGTTTAGCCCATGGGTTAGGATCAGGCCTTTCGGTCCATGATTCTCATCCACTACATGATTTTGGGCCGGCCCATCACTAAACCTGCAGTCCAGGATTGTGTTTTGCTAATTCTTCTCTTTACCCCTTTCACCACGAACTAGCACATTCATTTGTTCATGAACTATGTTGGGGTGGTAGCAACTAGTCTCTCACACCTGAGAGAACACGATTTGCACAATGAGTGTGCTATGCTTATATACCTAGTTCAAAGTTTGGATCTTCCCGTGAGTTTATTTCATACTCAATTGATGAATCTGGTTGGAATTTTCAAGTTTATACAAATGTTTTTGTTGTTTTTTGTTTGTAGGAATTTGAGGCAAAACGAGAGTGATTCAGAAGTTTTTCCGTTGCATCAGTGTTCATGTGGGCAATCCCCATTGCGATATTATATGCTTTTAATCACAGCATGCTTCATGGTAAGATTCTAATGTACTTAAGCTTTAATGGTTGTTGTTGTTTTGAAGTGGGTGTTGGTTAGTACTATCATAGGTGTGCTTTATTTCTTATATTTATCAACTTGACTGGTTGAGTTACTGAAATTCCTTTTAAGGGGAAGTGTAAAAGTTTCTTATTATTTCAAGCCCAAATGTTAGGAAGAACAGTTGCACCTTTTTAATTTTCAGTGGTCCTGTAAGTTTTTTAGTTGCATCTTGTGTTTTATTGTCCTACAGATACCAAAGATTGGTGTAGATTGATTTACAGTTGCTGGGCTGGAATGAAAAGCTAGTTAAGTTGCATAAAATAATAGTAAAAAAAGTATTAATATCAGAACTTTAAGAAAAACATAACCTAGAACATAACTTATGAAATTGATCATGGAAAATAGAGAACCAACCAATCAAACTACTCATTCACAAGTATTGGTCATCCAGCTAAATAACTACTCAACCATTGGGTGCATAACTGTATATGCATCATATTCTGTATATCTTATTTGATCATAATTAGGCTAAACATTTCAGAGTCTATTTGTTTGGATTGATCAAAAGAGATTAAATGGGTTCAAATGAAAGGGATTAGAATAGAATAAAATACGGGTTAAATATCTAGTGTAAATTACACTGTAAACTAATTGGAAATCAAATCATGGTAGATATGATTTATTTAACTGGACGTGGTAAAAATCAAAGAACTTACTTTATGGGACAGATTTTGGCCTGGTTTATTTGTGGCACCCGTAGATGCAAAGTCACTGATTGGAGAAACTCTATGTCTGCTTCCTATGTTTGTATCTCTTTATGTTTCTAGTTCTTGAATTACATTGTTGCTCACTTCACAGGGATGCAACTCTATCATGTTTCTTTTGTTGTGAAGGTTTCTTGGGAAAGCTCTGAATCTTCAACTATCGTAATGTCAACGTAGTTGTTAGTCTGAATTGAATCTTTTGCCTCATATCTGAAACTTATGTCGCTAATGCTACATCTTTATCAACCTATACTTATGCCTTGTGTTTCTGTTGTTTAAAATGCTTTCGAGAATTGCTTTTCCCAAGTAACAGTCAAACATTAGTTAATGAATCAGGGTATTTATATCCATGTAGCTAAACAAAAAACAAAAGCGAAGAGTTTAACTTAGGTGATACTTTCTCTTCCTCTTCTTTGTTTAATATAAAATATTTCTGGACCTAAAACTAGAATAATAATGACTATTTCTTTAAGTGATTTCACCGTGCTTGTTTCAGTAAAAATACTTGTTTAATTATGCTTTTTGTTTTTATAGACTATAGATATTATTTTTTCCGAGTGCTTTTGTAATCATGTCAATTCTTCAATTGTTGTTGCACTTGATTCAATTGATTACCTTGAAAAGTTATAGAAGGATTAGCTGAAACTCCCTAATGGAGATTTTGATAATTTTATGGCAGTCTTTTACATATCTTTTACCTAGTCTCCTATCAACATTGATCTTGGTCTCTCAGTCAGTCAGCTTGTAAGGTAAGAATGACTGATTAGAGGAATTATTTTTAAAAAATAATTGACTTTTAAATTATTTCAAGGAAAGATGTTTTAAAAAATATTTTTAAATTAAGTTATATTAATTGAATTTTTAATGAAATTAATTATTTTTAATTATACTTGAAATCAGAGGAATTATTTGTTAATAAGTAAATATTAAAAGAGTTATATACTTTTTTTTCACAAGAATTTGTCACATTGAACCGGGTTGAAACCATCCAAATGTAACCTGGTGGAACATTTCCTTCTGTGCAGTGCAGAAACTCCATGACTGTGAAATGGCTTCCAAGAGCTTGACACTATCGAATTATCTGCGCTTCTTTTGCAATTTCAATTTCAATCCTTTAACCCATCAACGCTTTTCACACTTAACCTGCACCAGAGAGAAAAGCTCCATAGGTTGGCAGTACCCTCCGGAGCTCCTTAGAAGCTTCTCAATCGCTGCACATGTTAATCATGGCAACTCCACCCAAACGAAACGCCATGGCCAACCTCACTATCTTGATAAGTTTCTGGTACTCTTGCTAAAAGTTTTCATTTTTCTCATCTGGGCACGCGTTTTTGCTATGTTAGACGAAATGAGTGTGGTCCAAAATTGCTTCTTGTTCAAAAAGTGTAATGTTGGGTTGATTATGATGTAGAATGAGACAATTGGTTGGTTGAAAAGATGAAAAGAAATTTAAAATTTTAGTTTAATATTGAAAATGTTAAAATTAGCTTTTGGAGAAGCAAATAAGGATGATAAAGGTGAATTAAACTTTTTCTATAAATTAAAGTTAGAAGCTATGACAGATTAGTTTTTTTTCCAAAAATATGTTATATTTCTTGATTTTTGATTGTCTTGTGTTGCTCAGTTGGTTAAATTTAAAATGTCTTAGGTGGAGAGAGAAAGGGGAATCATGGTTAAAGCCAAGACCACGCGAATGTTCTATAAGCATAGCATAAATGGTGATGATTGTATTGATGGAAAGGAGTCACATACTTTTTCACAAAATCCTATTGACAGTCCTGAATCATGTTCACAAGTCACAGTTGATGTTGACACACTCACTAGAATCATCAACGACCACCCTTTCCCATTGCAGCCCCTTCACCCTACACTCCTCCACCTCCTCCCTCCTTCCACTTTCTCCACTTCACTTGTGGAAAACGTTCTCGGACGCTTGTTTGCTTCACATTCCAATGGCCTCAAGGCCTTGGAGTTCTTCAACTACTCCCTCATCCATTCCCGTTCCCCCCTAAGTCCTGCTTCACTCAACATGACCCTCCACATCCTTGCTCGGATGCGTTATTTCGATAAAACTTGGGTCCTGTTGCGGGACATTGCAAGAACCCACCCTTCTTTGCTCACTCTAAAGTCAATGAGCATTGTGCTCTCCAAAATCGCGAAATTTCTGTCCTTTGAGGACACTCTTGATGGGTTTAGAAGAATGGAAGATGAGGTGTTTGTTGGCAGGGAGTTTGGCACTGATGAGTTCAATGTGCTTCTTAAAGCATTTTGCACACAGAGGCAAATGAAGGAAGCCAGGTCCGTGTTTGCAAAGCTTGTGCCACGGTTTAGTCCTAATGCTAAGTCCATGAATATTCTGCTCTTGGGGTTCAAAGAATCGGGTGATGTTACTTCTGTTGAGCTTTTCTATCATGAAATGGTTAGGCGCGGTTTTAGTCCAGATGGAGTGACATTTAATGTTAGGATTGATGCTTACTGTAAGAAAGGTTGTTTTGGTGATGCTTTGAGACTTCTGGAGGAGATGGAGGGGAGGAATATTGTCCCTACTGTTGAAACTATAACTACTTTGATTCATGGAGCAGGGCTGGTTCGAAATATAGGCAAGGCATGGCAGTTGTTTAATGAGATTCCTTTGAGAAACTTGGAAGCTGATACCGGGGCTTATAATGCTTTGATTACTGCTTTGGTTAGAAATAGAGATATTGAATCTGCTTTCTCCTTGATGGATGAGATGGTTGAGAAACACATTGAGCTTGATAGTGTGACTTACAATACAATGTTCTTAGGATTGATGAGGTCAAGAGGGATTGAAGGTGTAAGTGAGCTTTACCAGAAGATGACTCAGAGGGGTTTTGTTCCGAAAACAAGGACAGTTGTGATGCTGATGAAGTATTTCTGTCAAAATTATCGGCTAGATTTAAGTGTAGGTCTATGGAAGTACCTGGTGGAGAAAGGGTACTGTCCCCATGCCCATGCTTTAGATCTTCTGGTCACTGGATTGTGTGCAAGGGGTTTGGTGCATGACGCCTTTGAGTGCTCCAAACAAATGTTGGAGAGAGGAAGACATATGAGTAGTGCATCATTTCTGATGCTGGAGAGGTTTTTGTTGCAGGCAGGTGACATGGACAAGTTGAAAGAGCTTGACCTGATGATTAAAAAATTGCAAAGTGTCTTACCACCGTCTAGAGGAAACACTAGCGGTATCTCTACCTCTGAGGTTATAATGTAGCATCATTTAGTTTCAAATATAACAACTATTGCCGCCTGATTTTGGTGGAATTTTCCTTTGTACGATCGTGTGTATTTCTTTGAATTACTATTTAATGGTTTAGTATGTTGATTAAAAGAAAAGTCTTCCAATTTGTTGATTAAAATCATGTATATATGTATTTTGACAGCTTAGTTGGTGAAGATAAAATGTCTAGGTGGAGATCGAAAGGGAAATCACAGTTAAAGCTCAGACAAACAGTGTTCTATAAGCACAGATGGTCATGATTGTATTGATGGAAGGAGTCACCAAAATTTTCCCTTAATTTTATTGACGCTCATGGCGTGTGAACTTTAGTTATGAAGTGTCAAGGTCCCTGGCAGCTTGTCTGGGTGTGCTTTTGGTTGTTGATGCTCCTCGGGGATTCCAAGCACAAACTGTTGCTAACCTTTACCTTGCCTGACAGCCTGCGTCTAACCTTACAAATGTGCGTGTTTTGAACAAGATTCACCTGCCAACTGCTGATACTGGTTGGCTAAAAACTCAATTAAGGTTGGTGTTTGATCTTGACCCTAGTGATGCATTGCTAACATCTGCAGCTACTAGTCAGTCATATGAAGCTTTTGATATAAGCACCATGCATGTTGAACTAGCACATACTGGAATCTTGCTTACTGAACAAGTTGGCTATGCAGTAAATGGGATGTAGTAAACCAAAGAGACACGTGTTTGTGATACAGCTTACCATTCTTGTCAAAGAGCCTCCTCCAGGTATAGCCATTATCTTTCATTTTCCATCTTCAAGCGCTGATTCCTTAACATTTTTTTAGAAAACTATTAAATTACTTGTCAGACCATGCATGTAGGCTATTCATATACTACTCTTTACTGCATAGAATCTCTTGAATCATGTATACCTCATTCGCATTTGCAGCACCTGTAGGTGCTAGATAACGGAATTACTGAAAATAGAATGAGTTCATTGCTTTTGCTTGACAATAATTATTTTTCCTGTAAAAAATAAATGATCAAGTTGACGTGATATTAAATTTTGTTCTATCTTTCTTCATGTCTAAGATTATTTTTTAGTATCTATACATGCATTTCTTGGTCGCAAATGTCTAGTTTTTAAATTATTTGATAATTTCAAACTCCAGCTTCAAGCCCGAAAAACATATGGTGTTCTCTGGCTTTTACCCAGCTGATAGATCTGATTTTGAAGCACCAAATCACGCATGAGAGAAGCTGACATGCAATGATGCCAGTGTCTATTACAAAAGACTCTAGCACTGTCATTGGTCTAAGGTTTAGGTCTTGCATAGTGGCTGTTTCTCTGGTACGTATGTATTATCAGTTTTACTTCTTTTACTCAAGAAAAATCACTTTCGTTAATTATTTTTTTCCCATTTTTTTCAGGCACAATTTAAATATTATAAAACATACCCTAGTGCCAGAAAATTCCTTGCTATGAGGTATGGGAAACCTTCCACATACAAATAGACTGTTTTTAGATTCAAACCCATAAACCGATCACCAAGAGACAACTTTATCGCTAAGTCAGGGCTCGACCTCACAATTATGGTACCATTATTTGCTTCATATTCCCAATCGGAATATCAAACATCTACCATGAAGTAGTCCAAACCAAAGGCACTACTAGTTGAAGGGCTTTTGCTATCTGCATCTAATAGGATCTTCTTTTACGCAACACCTGATGCCTCAAACTTCTTGAAAAAAAAAAATGCTGAGTCTTAGGCTCCCACTTGAGGCAAGTTTTGAACTTCGTACTTGTATGTAAATCTTGGAATTGTTGGAATAAACCTCGCCAGAACTAGTTGTAACTTTTCTTATCCTTGCAGAATATGTTAACCAGAAACTTAAAATTGATCTCTTCCACTCTAACCATACCTCTGAGCTTAGAGACAAATTTAGCCTAAGCTCCAATTTTCATACTACTTTCTTATTCTTTTGTTAACTTGTAAACCTTAAACAGAAGATTGATAGTGAAGTTGTGCGTTGTGTATAACTGATTTGTGCCTATTCTTGTCTAATCTTGTTCACGGATAAAGTTTAATGAATTTTAGTTTGATCAATGTGTATAACTCTGATTTGTGCCTTCGTGTATCATTTCTAAGGTAGCAGTAGCATCTAAAATGCAAAACCACTCGTGAGCAACCTTATAGTTTTTTTATTATTAAGTTGTGGAACTTTTATGATATGATATGTATTAGCTTATATTTTATGAACCATATAAAAAATATATGCATATGTCCAATATCAAGTTTTATGTCCTAAAGCAAGCTTTCAATTTTTTTTCCCCGTTTTTGTTAGGACGTTAATATGATTTAAACTGTCTTCTTCAAACTCTATTTTTTTTTTCTTCGTTTTACTTGTCGGGAAATCAAATTTTGATTAAAAAAATTAATATAAAATTATATATAAACATTATTTTTAGAAGTAAAAAAATTGATTCCGAATGAATTCTAAGTGGGTCCCACTTTTGTATTAAAAAAGGCTGCATGGACAAAGAAATACGGAGATAGAAGAGAAAAATTATATATAGATACGATAAATAATAATATTATAATTAAAAGAGAAATAAAAATGTTAATTAGGTGTATATGTTTTATAATTTATTATTTCTCTATTCTTTCTATTTCAGAAGTGAAAAGTTAGTAGATAAAAAGAGAAAACAATTATTTTGTGCAATATATTTTTCTTTTCATGGGTGTGGGAGTAAAAAATTAAATAATAAATTATAGTTAATCTTATGATTTCTCTTGATTATTAAGATATCTTATACTTAAAAGTAGATTATAGTGATGATGTTACCTATTATCCAATAAATCACTAAATACATTACATTCTATTGTTTTTATACATAAACATGATACACTCTATATATTATTATATAAAGTTATTTCTATAACTATTAAAGAGCAAAAATATTATGTAGTCTCAACCCATTCTCTGATTCATGTTTGAGTTTTAAAATTAGACCCAATATATGTTCCTATAATAAATTATTAAGTAACTCATGCATATTAATATTTGTAATAAAACTAGTAGGACATAATCTTTATAATAAATTTAGATAGTAACAATTTAAAGCATTTATTTCTAGAAATACAGATCAAAGACATAATATTTGAAAACCCTCTTGAAGATTAGATTACCCGGAAACATACTACACACCTATCAATCAAAGATTATGGAACACTTTTTTGAAAACAATATTGAGGGTAGATTTCAATGACTCTTTTTTTTCATGGATTAAAATTTTTGTTTGCTTTAAAATTAGACCCAATATATATATTTTTTTTTATAACAAATTCTACTTTACAATTTACATGTTAAAATTGATATCATTCCATTTATCTAGTCTCATCTCATATATTTAGAGCTTTAATCGGATCAAAATTAAGTTTATATAAATTATCCCATCAAAATTTGAAACGGATATAAACAAAGATAATTCATGTCAATGGTACAATATAAAATAAATCACAGAAAAAATAGGTATAATTTGTTCAAGATGAAAACATGGTTTAGCCCATGGGTTAGGATCAGGCCTTTTGGTCCAAGATTTTCATCCACAGCATGATCTTGGGCCGGCCCATCAGTAAACCTGCAGTCCAGGACGGTGCGTTTTGCTGATTCTTCTGTTTCCCTAATCCCTAAACCCCTTTCTCCTTTTTCGTTCAATCTCTGAGTGTGTATTTCGATTTGCAAGTTTCGCCACACGATTGCACATTCTTTCCTCCATTAACTCCATGTTGGGGTGGTAGCAACTAGTCTCTCACACCTGAGAGAACACGATTTGAACAAGGAGTGTGGTATGCCTATATACATAATTCAAAGTTTGGATCTTCGTGAGTTTATTTCACACTCTATTCATGAATCTGGTTGGAACTTTAAAGTTTAAACAATTTTTTTACTTTTCTGCTATTTTTTGTTTGTAGGAATTTGAGGCAAAAATGAGCGTGATTCAGAAGTTTTTCGTTGCATCAGCGTTCATGTGGGCAATCCCCATTGCGATATTATATGCTTTTAATCACAACATGCTTCCTGGTAAGATTCTAATGTACTTAACCTTTTATGGGTTGTAATTGTTGTTTTGAAGTGGTGCTGGTTAGTCCTATAATATGTGTGATTTATACCTTCTATCTATCAACTTTTCTGGTTGAGTTAGTGAAATTCCTTTTAAGGGGAAGTGTAGGAGTTTTTTTAGTTTTCTAAAATTTGTCTGTCCCTGATTTCATTTAGAAGTATTTGTCTCCTTAGCACGGTTCTCACATGTTGTCCTATGACTACTTTAATAGAGCACTTGAAGAAAATAGAAGAAGATGATGAAAAAACTTCTCCAAGCTGTTTCTGTTTTTGTTTTTTGTTCATCATTAAATTATTGTTTTGGAAATAAATTTTTTGACTGAGAAATTGATTGCTGAGTAATGAGCAGTGTAGAATTATTTTAAAATACAGTTTTTAAAACAGAAATGTGAAAAGAGAATAAAAAATGCCCTTGGTCTTGGCCACTAATGATTTTGAAGGAAATGTTATTGTTTCTTGGGCAATGCCTGACATTGAATTTGTCTTTTCAAATCATCGAGGAAGTTTTATCTGTATACATATATACCTAGCGTCTTAGCAAATGGGGTAGTTTTAGTTTATGTATATGCTGTTTTACCTAGCCAATCATCGAGTAAGGTAATTTACTGCTTCTGATGGAGGTTATTTTGCTAACGTTTGTAATATAATCATTATGATGAAGATACAATTTTAACCCAAATCCTTATCTATGGTCTGAAAAAGAAAACTGTGAAACCTGTAGTTTACTATGCACATCGGTGTTAGTTTTTAACATTGTGTGCAATTTTGAAATGGCTGTTAAATGGTGATGCTCTTTATTTTTTTTTTTTTTTTCTGTTTCCTGATAAACCGAGAGAGGATCATACAAAAAACACCAATCCATTTGCTTGCATCATTACCTGGGGAATTGAGTTAACCCACACATACCCCATTCTAACCAGAAATTGTTGTTTAAATTTTTATAAGCACAAAAATTAATTGGGGAAATTAGTTTCAATGTATGTCTAACGGAAATTACTTTTGACTTGGACATTCCACAAGTGCCTATCCTCAAGCATTGAGGTACTGGAAAATTTATGGCACTTAACCGCTTTGAAAATGGCTGTTTGTCCGTACTTTTGTGATAAATGCTTTAAGTCAATACTTCAAAGTGCTAATCGGATCAGCTTAATTCTTTAAGCAATTTTTTTACTACTTTAATCAGTTTTCACTTGTCTTACTATACTGACATCTAAGTGCTCCCATGCTAAGGCTCTTCAAATATTGATTTTTCCTTTAGTTATTAATGGAATGCTTCATCCGTATTCTCAACAATCTTATAATTTTTCATTAAATTTAGTTTTTATATATTGTCGGTATAAAGATATTTAGAGCTTTATTAACCAATTAGAAATCAACTTAGATGTATGACATGGAAGTTAACTATTATAAAACTCAATAATCTTACCATACATATCAGTCTATGGTTGCATGACAATGTAAAACCTTTACACTGTCTCTCCATTCTAATTAAATTATTTGCATTTCGTTCCTTTAATGTTTCCCAACTGGTTATGAATAAGACCCAATAGAAAAATAGAATGGAAATTGCAAAACTGCCAACTTAACCTTGCTGTGTTTCCTTGTTTGTAACAGGAGCATCCAATTTGTCCCCTTACTCTATGACACTAGTGAGTGGATTTCTTGCTGTCATATCTGTCAATGTAGTCATAGCATTTTATATATATTTGGCAATGAGAGAACCTGCAGATAAACACGAGCCTGATCCTAAATTTCTTGCTGAGGCCAAAGCTAGCATAAATCAGCCTATAGGGGATGCTCAGCAATCTTCCGACGCTGTCAAGAAAGAACAGTAGATGATGGTGTTTTAAGACCCCTTTGTTTCTACTCACAAGTTGTTTAACTTGGAGAGGAGAGGGAAGAACGGGGATGAAGGGAGAAGGTCCTGAATCGTGTGCCAATCATACTTATGTTATAGTTTGCACATTCATGTTTTCATGTGTTAGTTTCATAGCGTTTTATATATACATATACAAAGTTACTTTCAGTTAAGAATGTTTCAGACTTTTTTGTCTCCATTTACCATTGTGTTTTCAATGCATTGGAGAAAGTTATTTTACGTTTGATTTATCTGCAATTTCAATGCATTGGCGTTTGATTTATCTGCAATATAAATATAAATGAACTACACTTCCCATATTACATGATGTGCTAAATTGTCATTACCAAAAAATTAAGTGCAGTTGTAAATTAAGTAGTATTTAGGTGAAATTTAATATATAAGGTTATTATTGAAAAAGAATAATTAGTGTTTTTTACATTTAAAAAATGAAACATATTTTGAAACGACTCAAAGCTTTTATATAGTAAGATATAATTTGAGACAAAAGTGTATTTTATTAGAGAAGTAGGAAGTGAAAAATTGAAAGTATTAGTTTTAAAACATTAATTTAAAAAATATTAATTTAAAAATTACTGTTTTTGTCAAAAAAAAATGTTCATCCCAAAATGTAATATTATCAACATTAATGGTATTATTCTTCAATCAAAATTAAATTACCATTCAATCAGTAAATATTGGCTATTTTAATTGTTAAAGAAGGTACTCAAATAAAATGTCTATGAACAGAAGTAACATTGAATGATTAGGAACCAAAATTCTTTTCAGCATACTTCAGTTAAATATTCAATAATCTACAAAGCAATTAACGAAGTGCTTGTGCTCGAAAGATTCCAAAGTGACAATGAACGCAAATTAGACCACAACCAAATGGAGCAAAAATCATAATGACTATGATAATTCATCATTCAAATATCTCAACAATACTCATTTTGAGCTACCTCTCACTAACAAAGCTGCACATTCTTCTGCAGGAAGCAAAGTGGTAACTGATATCTGATTTCAGTTGAATCTGTTTTGGGTGTTCTCTTGATTCTACTGCTCTCTGCCCAAGTTACGACTTCCTAAGGTTGGATTTTCCATGACAACATTTGTTGATGGACTATTTTCTAGGCTTTCTCTCAGCTGTACCAATACCACCATATTGTCATGTTGACTTCTTGTGGCAGTGTGGCTCTGTCTAGACACACTATTTGGTGCAACAAAGTAGTCATTGTTACCTATTACTCGGTTTCCACTATGAGAATGAGCATTAGACCTGCAAATTGGACATAAGGGTGTCTTAAGAAGCCATGTGTCCACACATTGAGCATGAAAACTGTGCTTGCACATAGGTAACAATCTGCACTTATCTCCAGTGATGAGGCTCTCCAAACAAACTGCACAATCCACAGGGCTGCTTGTGTTGCCTTTGGCAACATAATCATAACATGGAAGCTTCTCCAAGTCGTCTATGGACATGCTTCTGCCCCCATTTGCACCCCTCTCAACCATTGATCCTCTCCTAGAGAGTCTCTCCGAAATACAAACATGAAGTATGATCAGGACCACAAATCCCACAAATATTAGCACCACCGTTACAATAACTGTCATTATAAACACTAATGCTTAAATGAAATCTCTCAATTTTTTGGACAGAGACTACAAAAACAATCTTGCTGGAACTAGGTAGTATCAGAATAAACAATAAAACTCTCCTTCTTGGTATCTAATACAGTTGCATACTGAAGACTCATTCAAAAACACTGATTAAGTTGGAAGAATTCCATGTCAATTGATCCTTGGCTTCTGTAGTAAAAACTCAAAAAAAATTCTAAACATGGATTCATGATGTTACACATTATATGCTAAATAACATCGACAATATTCTAGTGAAATCATTTCCTATCTATGAATGTGTGAAGCAAATGCTGAGAAAGTTGATGCAAGTACCAAAAATATGCCATGAAAAGTAGAATTGTAGCACAAGAAAAAGGGAGGTGGTTTTGTCATAGAAACACAAGTTTCTTTGTTTGATGAACTTGGGAATTTCATTTATAAAGAGTTAAGGACATAGTTGTACATCATCAATCATCATGGTTTTTTTTGTTTTTTTCCCTTTTTATTTGTCTTTTGTGTATTAGGTGAGTGTGGAATGTTGATGGAGTGGGTGGAAAAGTAGCCAGTTTTTACAAGTGGAAGCAAAAAATCACGGTTAACTTGCCCTTTGAACCTTTCCTTCTTTATCTTCTTTCCCTTTTCTCTTTGCTTTCTCTTTTTCTTTCTCTGTCTTTTGTTTTGGCACTATGCACCCCCTTTTCCTATTACATTCAGACACGGGATAATTCTTAAAAAGCATTAGTTCATAAAATATATATATATATATATATATATATATATATATATATATAATTACTTAATTTAACTATTAAATATATATTTTTTTTTTATCTTTTTTAATGTGTATCTTGAATTTCACATCATTTAAACATTCATTTATAAGCTATCTAGAATAATAGATATTTACTTATATTTTAAATAATATTTTATCTATCAAAATAAATTTGTGTGATAAAATTGAAACTTAAAATAATATATATGATAATTGATATTTTTTCTAAAAATATTGGTAAAAAACAAGTCCAATTTTTTTTAACACTTGTTTCTTAGTCCACTTGCGGATTCAAATAAAAAAATAAAATAAAATATGTCTAATTTGCAGGTAAATAGTTATAGAACAATTCAAAACCTATTTGTATCAGCATTCATTTGTTTTTTCATCCTATTAAGTTCTTTTTCCCCAGAATATTGGTTGAATTTATTTTTGGATTATAATACTAAATTTGGATTGCCAAACTTAACATTTTTATAATAAACTTTTATTTTCAAATTTGTATATTCGCATTGTCCTGAAATAATGAAATCGTAAAGTTAAGCAACTTAAAAATATTATTAAAATAAATTTTATTTATTTATTTATAAGAATTAATTATTATTATTAATTACAATTAAAGTTTCTTAAATATAAAAAATTATATGTTCAGTTTAAAATAAACTTAAAAATGATAAAAATAAATAAATAATTTTTTTAATAACACCCTCTCTCTAATTCACAACGTTCTTGTAGAATAACATAACCATGTGGGTATTTATATGGTTTACAAAATCAAAACTAGAGCCCAACAAAGCCCAATTTACGGTCATGCTAATATATTTAAAATATATAAAAAATAGTGACAAGAAAAAAAAAATTATTAACAAAAAGTTAAGTCTTCAATTAATTATATATATATTATATGTTTTTAAGTCTTAATATTAAAAAATCTAATAAATAAATTTTATTCTCAAATCAATATAAAAATTATTAATAAAGTCAAATTATTAGAATAATATATTTTTATAAAGTTTAAAAATAATAATCAAAACTAGAAAAAATATAATCTAGTATTTGATTAAAAAAATAAATATTTTTACAAAAGAAGTTATAAAAGAATAATTTTTTAAAAGATAAATAATATTTAAATGATATTATTTTCATAATAAGACCCATAAGCATAACAATTTAAATTAGGAAAAAAATCACGAAAAAAATAATTTTACTATTATAATTGACGTTATAGACTTCAAAAGTATTACTATTTTTTCTTAAATTGTGGAATATGTTTTTATGATTATACCTTTTTTTTTTATCTATAATATAATATTTAAAGTCGAGGTATTTTTCCAACGGTTCAATCAATTTAATATTATAAATGAATATTAATACATAAATATTATTTTTTAAAATATATTCATAATATATTATATTTATATTTATCGTTAAAGTTATTAAAAATCTTAATATATTATTATTATTAATTTAAAATGAAAAATAAAATAAGAAAATGAGTCACAAGGACATCGTGGCTTGGAACCTTTGTTTAATTTTCAAAAGAAATAAAGTTGCCGTTAAAAGAACATAGAAACCGCGTCAACTAAGAAAACGGTCGTTAATACAATCTTTTAAAACAATTATTTTCTGCAAACTCTTTAATATAATTATTATAAAGTTACAATAAAAACAATTAAGTAACCGTTTAAAAATATATTCCATTTTTTTAAAAATTTTGTTATGAAATAATGATTACTTCCGAAACAGAAAAAGAAAAAAGAAAAAAAAAAATAAATAAAAAGAGAAGCATATGAAGAACAGGGTCACACACACTACACGTGTTGCCCCTCACACGTCAGCACCTACTTCTTTTGAAAGAAAGTACAATCTCACCTCATCAACTTCCACTTAACATTTACGATAACTTCACACACACATTTTTAAAACATTTTTTTTAATATAATATATTATTTTTTAAAATTATTTTTTCTAAAATAATTTCCCTTATTTCTCTAATACGTTATTTAATTATAATAAAGAGAATGATTAATTTGAAAATAAACTATATATATAATAATGACTATTGTTTTTTTTTTTCTTATTTCACTTTCTTTTTCCTTTAAAAAAAATTGTGTAACGCCCATGTTTCTTATTAATTATTTTGAAAAATATTTAATAAATTTTTATGAATCAATTTTTTGTATAAGTATTTTTAACAGATAAAAGAAATAATTTCTGTACAAATTAATACATTACTTTAAAATAAGATTTCTGATAAGTTAATAAAAAATAAATTTTAGTTCATAATTTTTTTCCAATTTAATTTACTTATATTATATATATATTTTAACCTTTTTACATGAAATTTTGAATTTCCAAAAAGGCTAAATTTTGTATTTGGACACAAATGTAAGGTTGATATTTTTATATTTTTATTTTTATTTATTTTATCGTTTATCACATAATGCTGGTTTATTCCATATATTGATGATCGTATCTCTCTATAAAAATAACACTATTAAAAAAAGTATAAACCCTAAAATTGTTTAATAAAAATGATTATTTTGTTTCTTTTTATGTTAATTATTATGAAAATAAATAAGCAAGAGTTAAGGCTTCGCAGTTGAACAGAGAAAAAAAAAAAGGGAGAATAGAAACTGAGAAAGAGATTTACGAGTTTACGATACAGATACGGTCCCATCCCTGTCTTTCCCTTTTCTTTTTCACACATTTCTCTCTCTTCGCTCTTTCTCTCTCTTCGCTCTTTCTCTCTCTTCATTCCCTTCAATCTCAGTTCCTTCCTTCGATCTCTTCGCAACAACGATTTTTTCTGAAATCGAAAGCACAATGGTTCAAACTCAAAGCCCTAACTCGCTGCCGTGTGACTCAGCGCCGACTCTCCGATGATCATGGAGCTCCCCGATTCCACCGGCGGCGAACGCAACCTCAACGCGCCGCCGCCTCCGCCGCCACAGCACAACTACCACCATCAGGACGCGCGCTCCGGCCTTGGAATAGACCTCAACGAGATCCCTTCGCCTTCCTCCTTGTTCACCGAAACCCTACCGGACTCCGTCGACGTCGTCCGCGCCTATCACGAGAACCCCGGGCCGCCGCCCGGAGCTCCCGCTGCCCTCCCCCGAGGCGGCCTTGCTCCCTGTCCTGCCTGCTCCAAGCCTGCTGCCGCCGCTGGGAGCCACCACCACCTCATCGTGTGCGACGGCTGCGAGCGCGGCTTCCATCTCGCCTGCGCCGGAATTCGTGGAGGAGGCCGCCAGGCCGCTTGCCTTGAGGAGTGGGTCTGTGGTGAGTGCGTCGCTGCCGGAGGGAGGAGCAAGCGGTGGCAGTTGGGAGTGAAGCAGCTTCTCGATATCAACGCTCCGCCGCCGAGCGAAGCCGAAGGAGACGGCAACGGAGACTCGCAGGAGGTTCAGGATTTGAGGTACCGAAAAAACTTCGAGCTCTCTTTCTCTTTGTCATTGTTAGGTACTATGAAATGTGTGTATTACTTTGTGTTTTGAGCTAGATGTGTGTGCACTACTGTGTAGTGTGAAGCTAAACCCTTTTGTGAGGTTTTTCAGTGAGGTTGTGGGGAATGAGTGGTATAGCTTGTTGGTTTGAAAGAATGAGAGGTTTTAAGTGTGATGAGATCAATGTGGGTGGTTTAGAGTCTGGTTGTTGTGCTGAGAAGGTGTTTTTCTGTTCTTCGGTTCATATTGTGTTATTAGGTTTCGAAATTTTGGACAGTATGTTAGATTAGTAGAATGGTTTTTTTATTTCTTTATAGAAAAAAGTGATTTTGTGAAAGGATTATAGTGAGATTTTGGGAAACTGAGAATATATGGTAGAGGGTAGAATATTAGACTGTGAGTAGTTAGATAAAAAATCACTTTTTTTTCTTTGATGCTATGTATGCTAATGGATTCCTTTTTGTATTCAATCTTGAGTAACTGTTTTAGCTTTTGTGATAAGTAGCAAATGCGCCTTATTCAAAAAGAAGCAAGCATGCCCGATGCATGGGGAGAATAGGTGACTTGGGAGAATTGAACTGCTCACATTGTTATCAAGCGCGGCATTGCGTCTGGGGCCGGTTACTGTTGACCTGTATATTATACCTGTAATAAGTGCATAGTTGCTGCTGCATTTTCAAATTTCTGTTTCCAAAAAAAGGATTTGATCTCATTTCAAGAACGTTTTCATTAAAACACTACCAAACAAATTTCCAAGCCCTCCTCCCCCAGAAGAAAGGAAATACCAATGTTGTTAAAGTCGCCATTTAGATCGAAAGATTGCAAGGTCTTACAATCCTTCTGCTCTGTCTTTCACCTTAAATCACAAATAGGTAAGATTGTAGTGAAACTGCGCAAGTTCTGCAATCTTGAAATTGGAGGTTTCTGGATTTTGCTATACTGGTCACATATACCTGGAGTTAACCGGTGTTCTCTAAATTGCAACCATTGCTACCTGAAACAGACCCCATCTCTCCTTCATTTCCATTTTCAGGCTTTTGAAATTTAGAAAATATATGTTAAGGTAGTATAGTTTATCATTTCTTCTTGGAATTGCTTACTTCTATTAAGTGTTTTGTGAACTTTGGGAAGATTGAGGTATGGTAGGCAGTAGAATATGCAAGTGTGAACAGTTACATCCAAAATTTTCCGTTTTCGTAGTCAACCTCGGTTAGTTGTTCTTTAGTTATTTTGATAAATAACTATGGTCATTGCTTTTGGCTTATATGGTTTTCAACTTTTTGTTATAATTGCATAGTTGCCACCTCAATTTCAACTTTCTACTACGAAAATAATTCCAGGATCAATTTCATTAAAACACAACCAAACAAATTTCAAGTATCCCTCAACCCCCCATTTTGAACACGGGAAGTACGTCGATGAAATGCTCTTTTGTATTCTTTTTCACCTTTGGTCCAATATTTGTTGGACCATTTGATACAAATGTAATCAAAATGGAATTTCATATGGTATTGTTGTTCCTTTGTTAATTGGAAGATACTTTATGTTAATACAAACACAAATTCAAGTAATTGGAGACATTTAATGGTAAGATTAGTTTGGGTGATGGGAATGGAATTGTAGTTCATAATTTTAATTCCTATTTTCTTTGAGCATAAATTGGTATAGAGTAATAAATTTTGTAGTTTTGATTAGTGCATGATTGGTATGATGCACAAATATGATACGAGTATTGGATATTATACGTATCCGATACGGTGATTCATCTTATTTAAGAAAATATAAGATATATAAGATACGTTGGGATATGTATCTATATATATTATATGTAACAAATTATTATCAAAATTGAATATATCAAAATTTATACTTTAAATTAAAAGTAACAAATTATTATCTTAAAAAAAATTCAAATATAAAATAAAAATTGTAAATTATTATTTATTGTCTATTGCCTGGTAGGAATAATATTAATTTCATCTCCTCTTTGAGGATCATCAGGAAATAAGATAACTTCCATCTCTGGTTCATCAAGAGATAATGTTTCCACTCTAAGATTTCCAACATCATCAAAGTCATTCCATAAACTTCCACCAATGTTCCATATCTTGAAGTTTCCTTCATTATATTCCTCACTTTTTCTATCTAAAAGTCATAAATTAGTATGCACATAAACCAAATCTTATACTCTTTTAGATTAAACTTATTTCTTTTTAATGAGTGAATGAAGGAGTAGGTACTCCAATTATATATTTTGATTTTCTTTTAAAATCGATACGATTTGGACATGAATTTTAAGAGTGTCCAGAGGTATCAGACACGGATACGTTGATGGATTGAAAGTATCAGCTGCCAGCTTAGCTATATTCATTTCATGTATGAAAGTCCCTTTTCTCGCCCTTGAACGATGTCGTTTGGTAGGAATAATATTAATTTCATCTCCTCTTGAGGATCAAAGATAACTTCCATCTCTGATTCATCAAGAGATAATGTTGTCACTCTAAGATTTTCAACATCATCAAAGTCATCCCATAAATTTCCACCAATGTTCCACATCTTAGAGTTTCCTTCATTATATTCCTCACTTTTTCTATCTAAAAGTCACAAATTAGTATGCACATAAACTAAATCTTATGCTCTTTTAGGATTAAACTTATTTCTTTTTAATGAGTGAATGAATGAGTAGGTACTCCAATTATATATTTTGATTTTTTTTTAAATCGATACAATTTGGACATGAATTTTAAGAGTGGCCAGAGGTATTAGACACGCATACGTTGATGGATTGAAAGTATCAGCTGCCAGCTCAGCTGTATTCATTTCATGTACGAAAGCCCCTTTTCTCGCCCTTGAACGATGTCGTTTGGTAGGAATAATATTAATTTCATCTCCTCTTGAGGATCAAAGATAACTTCCATCTCTTATTCATCAAGAGATAATGTTGTCACTCTAAGATTTCCAACATCATCAAAGTCATCCCATAAATTTCCACCAATGTTCCACATCTTAGATTTTCCTTCATTATATTCCTCACTTTTTCTATCTAAAAGTCACAAATTAGTATGCACATAAACCAAATCTTATGCTCTTTTAGGATTAAACTTATTTCTTTTTAATGAGTGAATGAATGAGTAGGTACTCCAATTATATATTTTGATTTTTTTTTTAAATCGATACAATTTGGACATGAATTTTAAGAGTGTCCAGAGGTATAAGTGTTCTATACGTATTAGACACGGATACGTTGATGGATTGAAAGTATCAGCTGCCAGCTCAGCTATATTCATTTCATGTATGAAAACCCCTTTTCTCGCCCCTTGAACGATGTCGTTTGGTAGGAATAATATTAATTTGATCTCCTCTTTGAGGATCATCAGGAAATAAGATAGCTTCCATATCTGGTTCATCAAGAAATAATGTTGCCACTCTAAAATTTCCAACATCATCAAAGTCATTTCATAAACTTCCACCAATGTTCCATATCTTAAAGTTTCCTTCATTATATTCCTCACTTTTTCTATCTAAAAGTCATAAATTAGTATGCACATAAACCAAATCTTATGCTCTTTTAGGATTAAACTTATTTCCTTTTAATGAGTGAATGAATGAGTAGGTACTCCAATTATATATTTTGATTTTTTTTAAAATCGATACAATTTGGACATGAATTTTAAGAGTGTCCAGAGGTATCAGACACGGATACGTTGATGGATTGAAAGTATCAGCTGCCAGCTCAGCTGTATTCATTTCATGTATGAAAGTCCCTTTTCTCGCCCTTGAACGATGTCGTTTGGTAGGAATAATATTAATTTCATCTCCTCTTGAGGATCAAAGATAACTTCCATCTCTGATTCTTCAAGAGATAATGTTGTCACTCTAAGATTTCCAACATCATCAAAGTCATCCCATAAATTTCCACCAATGTTCCACATCTCAGAGTTTTCTTCATTATATTCCTCACTTTTTCTATCTAAAAGTCACAAATTAGTATGCATATAAACCAAATCTTATTCTCTTTTAGGATTAAACTTATTTCCTTTTAATGAGTGAATGAATGAGTAGGTACTCCAATTATATATTTTGAATTTTTTTTAAATCGATACGTTTTGGACATGAATTTTAAGAGTGTCCAGAGGTATCAGTGTTCTATACGTATCCGTGTCATCAGACACAGATACGTTGATGGATTGAAAGTATCAGCTGCCAGCTCAGCTGTATTCATTTCATGTATGAAAGCCCCTTTTCTCGCCCCTTGAACGATGTCGTTTGGTGCTGAATAAGAGGGACAATAATTCCCCTTCTATTTTATAAGAATACAAGCCCTATTTTGCTACTCTCTCCTTTTGAAGGCTAAATAATTCACTACTCTCGATTGTCTCCTCTCTTCGATGCAAAACATCTGACCTAGAGCTCTGCTCTGTCTATGGTGGAGATTTTGGCCAACTGTGGTGGAACTCTGGCACGCCATTCTGTGGTCTCTATGCTGTTTGCATCCTTTGGAATCTGTTCTGTTCATGTCTAGGAGGGATCTATGTTCTGTTTTATATTTTTAGTATGTTGATGTTTTGTTTGCTCTTTCTATCACTGTTCTGTATGGTTGGGGAACCTTATGTTCTCCTTTCTTGCTTACTTTTTTCTCTCTTTTAAAACTCCTTTCTCTTGTTATTTATGATTTTAATTCCTAGATTTGATATTGGCAATTTTTTGGGTGTTGGTTGAGAATTAGAAAGGGTTTGAGCTAGTTATTCTGTAATTCCATGGAATTTTCAAATGGAGGTATCACTTTTTTAATTAGGGTTTTCATACTTAAAAATTAGAATTAATCGTTGAATTCGGATTTCAATTCTAGATGCATTTAGAAGTTTTGCTTTCACATGGGAAATCTCAATACCTGTTTGCATTTAGTTTTTCCAAAACACTAATTATTCTATGAAGTACCAGAATGACCATTGCAAACACAGTAGTCAATAGTGTGATATAGCAGAGTGGAGTGCCCTTGGGCTGCAATGGGATTCAATTAGCGGTGTGATTTTCTATAGCAGCCATTGTGGCCACAATATAGGCTTCAAAAACCCATTTTTACCTCTGAAACAGCATTGTTTATTTTTTTTTGGGGTGAAATTGTAATTTTCGCACATTTTCTAATGCATTTTTTTGCTTCAGAACATAGGATTTGAAACCATTCTTACTTACCTTTCCACAAAAGATTACCCCTGTTCCTTCACACTTTAAAGGACTATTTTTCCTCTTTCTTTTTGAGCGGGTTATACAATTAATTTTTGGGTGTCATATACTGATGCTTATTAAACACTAAATTTACTGATATGTTTTTGGAAGCTTGCCTGATGAATTTTGAGAGTACATTGTTGTAATCTTCATACTAGTTCCGGTTATGCCTTTTGATTTATTGATGCAATAATTTATGCTTCCTTTATACCAGTTGTTATCAGTAGTTATTGTTTTTGTTTATTTTGGTCTTAGGAAGCACACTCTGGGTGATAATTCTTTTGGTGCCAATCCATTGGGTGCCGCTTTGACATTTTCAAATATCTACAATGGAAATGCAACTGGCTTCCAAAAGGCTTCTGGAGGTTTGACACATGCTGATAGAGCGGGTTTTGAGGATATATTGAATCATACTAGAAACTTTGAGGAGGTACGTACAGATTTCCCTCGTAGAATTCATAGTAGTAGTAATAATACATCTATTATAATACCATCTTGGAGTCCAAATGAGATATTTTTGCAGGCTCTTAGAGATTTTATATCTCAACGACGTGGTGTACTAGAGGAAGGTTGGCGAGTGGAATTTAGACAGTCAGTGAGCAGCTCTGAACTATATGCAGTTTACTGTGCACCAGATGGAAAGGTTTTTGATTCTGTGTACGAAGTAGCTTGTTATTTGGGGCTAACGTCTGGCTACAACTCTGTTGAATCTGAACTAAGAAATGAGAGGTCTCTCCCTTCTTTAAGTGGGTCTTTATCCAGAAAAAAAAAGTCAACAAGATCTCCAGTAGTCAATGGTTTTGTGGAAAAACGGGGAACCATGATGAATAGTAATTGTAAGGATCCTTCTTCTGATGGTTTAAATGTGGAATGTGCTAGTGCTAGGGGGAATATCCCTAGGCCCTCTGAAATTGGAAGAAAAGAGGATGGCCACTCCTGCCCTCAGCAATCTGAGGTAAGCGAATCTAATTCATATTTCCTCGTTTTTTTGTTAAGCTGATTTCTTACTATTAGTTTTTCCCAATACTAATATTGAATTTAGGGAATTACTATAGTGAATCTCAAATTTAGTATTTCTGCCTGATTTTTCTGTTTCTATATTTCAGGATGAACTTCCTCTACAGTTCAAGGACTTCTTTGTTCTTTCTTTGGGGAAAGTTGATGCGAGACCATCATATTATGATGTTAATCTTATCTGTCCTGTAGGTTATAAGTCTTGCTGGCATGACAAGATTACTGGCTCTCTTTTTACATGTGAAGTTTTGGAGGGTGGTGATTCTGGACCTATATTTAGGATCGGAAGGCGTTCCTGTTCAGAATCTCCTGTTCCAATTGGTTCAACCATTCTCTCAGTGTCGAAATTTTTTCAATTTGTGAGTCAAGCCAATGAAAGTGAGAGAAAAACTAATGGTAGTACGGATTTAGGTGATGGTGAAAGTATCCAGATGATGCTTCAAGACCCTTGTGTGCCAACAGAAAATGATGTCCTAAGTTGCTTTGCAAGCTTCTCAATTAAGAATACTCATACATCAGATGTGTTAAGCACTGATACTGGTTCAGTTCAAGATAGTACTAGAAACTCATTAGCTGATAACTCAGAGTTTAATGATGGAATTGGTGAAATTTTGGTGGAAGAGCGGTTGTCATGCTCTGCATGGAGAGTTATTTCTCAGAAGTTAGTTAATGCTTGCAAGGATATCTGCAAACAGAAAGGAACACTCAAGTTCTATTGTAACCATGTTGAGAGTGAGACATGCTTATATCAATGGGATTTAAGGAATGTAAAAAGTGATACATATTTTACTTCGTTGGATAAATTTTGTGGTTCCCTTGGTTCAGTTGGCATCCCGGATGTAATTTATGCAGACAGTGATCTGGAAAGTATCACTGTGGCATTGAGAAAATGGTTGGAACAGGATAGGTTTGGATTAGATGTTGAATTTGTTCAAGAAGTATTGGAAGAGCTTCCTGGTGTTGACTCTTTGCAGTATGAACTTTTAAATAATAGAGATAACAGCTCGTCATTGCCAACAGTAGGAAATGGTTTCTTAGTGGTTGAGTGGAGAGATGGATCAAAATATCAGGAAGCTGTTCAAGGTTTATACAGGAGGTCCAAGAATGCAAGTTTGACTAAAAAAAGCTTTAAGGAAGGTCGTCATCCACCACTTGGGAAGCCATTATGCTCTAGGGCTCCGGGCGATCTCATTGGTGACATTTTTCAGGTATTTTTGTTTCCTGCCAATAGTGAATCCAAAATATTTGTTGTTAACCTTTTTTGGCTTTATTTTTATTTGCTATGATATATCTTTACATTTTTCCACTTTTTGTCTTCCAGGCTTGGGAGCTTTTAGAGCGATTTAACGAAGTTCTGGACCTGAAGGAACCATTGTCATTAGATGAGCTTGAGAAGGAACTAATTAACCCTTGGTTTGATGGATTGGATTTTCTTGAGAAATCTGAGAGGGACATGGATGAAAGTCAAGTTTTAATTTCTCAAGGAACTGATGGTAATTGTAGACCATTATTGTCCCCAAGACGTGAGACTGGTCCATCAGGTTCCGTAGAAAGTTCTCATGCATTTATCCAAGTGGAAACAGAAGCGATGAAAGAGGCTGCTCAAGTTAAGCTTGCATCTTTCACTTATGCCAGATGCTTTGGTGTAACTTTGACCAAGGCTCATAATTCATTGCTAAGAGTGCTAATTGGTGAATTGCTATCAAGGGTGGCCGTCCTTGTGGATCCAAATTCTGAACCTGGAGAAACGCGAACAAGACGGGGAAGAAGGAAAGATATGGATAGTGCTGCTCCTGCTAAAAGAACCAAGCTCAATATGCTTCCTATTAATGAATTGACCTGGCCAGAATTAGCTCGTAGATATATCTTGGCTTTTTTATCAATGGATGGCAATCTTGAGTCTGCAGAAATTACATCCCGAGAAAGTGGTAAAGTATTTCGCTGCTTACGTGGTGATGGTGGTTTGCTGTGTGGTTCTCTTACTGGTGTGGCTGGAATGGAAGCAGATGCGCTGGTGAGCATTGCTTTTGTGGTTAATACAATGAATAATATGTTTTATCTTCATCC
Source organism: Macrotyloma uniflorum (assembly GCA_016859785.1). Lineage (NCBI taxonomy): Eukaryota > Viridiplantae > Streptophyta > Magnoliopsida > Fabales > Fabaceae > Macrotyloma > Macrotyloma uniflorum. The sequence continues at coordinate 819,498 of BDMB01000009.1, read as the reverse complement.
TGGCTAATATAGTTAGATACTTCACACCCATTTGCTTCACAGTGCAAGTAAGACGTTCCTTGATATAAGTTTTTTTGGCATTCGGGCTAAATTCTAAGATACAGGATTACATGGTTTCAAAAACAAGATATTAGATTGTAAGACAGTCACTTTAGGTGTAATAATTTCTAGAAGTCTTACTGATTGGTGGTATAAGTCTTTTTAACCCTGCAGGGTGGGGTCTAATGACCACTTTCGATTTTATTCCTTTACTTTGCCTTTTCATGACATGGCTGGAGAACGGGAACTTGTTTTATCTAGCTAATGGCAATTCAGTTTCCTTTTAAAATTTTTTTTCTTATTTCATATATCATGTCTTAAGATTTTATATTTTGCTGCTGGTTAAACTTTTCTAGACTAATTTAAGTTGTCAATTGAAAATAATGATAGAAATAACACTGATTTTTTTTTTATTTGGCTCTCAGCTGCTTGCAGAGGCTACAAAGAAAATTTTTGGTTCTTTGAGCAGAGAAAGTGATGTACTAACTATGGAAGAAGAGTCTGATGCAAAGGGTGCTTCTGAGAAAAATTTGGCAAATGACGGTAATGTTCCAGAATGGGCTCAGATGCTAGAACCTGTGAGAAAGCTACCAACAAATGTAGGCACTCGAATCAGAAAGTGTGTTTATGATGCTCTTGGTAAGGATCCACCAGAATGGGCAAGGAAAAAACTGGAGCATTCAATCAGTAAGGAAGTGTACAAGGGCAATGCTTCTGGACCAACAAAGGTGCTTCTCACTTGCACCTCTCCTTTAGTGTTTGAATATATTTTGGGGGTTCATGTGATATAACATTGACATGGCTAAAATTATTGTAAAACCACTATTGGTTGCAATGATAAAACTGTTAGTATGACAGTTTCTTGACCATTAATTCAGATATTTGACCAAAAACTTTTTGGTATAATTCAATGGTCCAGGAAATGTCAGTTACTACTTGCTTGTGCTAGCGTGATGGTTTTGTCATAGAGTTTTGCTTGATTTATTATTGTTGTTTCTAATTTTCTGGTGCATTGTCATCTTGAAATTCATAGTTTCCAGTATACATGTGTAATGTAAACCTGTATATCTCAGGTTTACCCCTATTAATTTTACCTATTACAACATGCAAGACTCACCCACAAAGTTTCTCACTCTCAATGTATAATCACAAAACTAACTTGTTCTCAATATTACTGTAGTTCGTCTGGTGAAAATAAACTATTATTTTTTCTGGTTAAGAAAACATGAACCCTTTAATTGAACATTATTCTTGTTTAAAAACAGAAAGCAGTTCTTTCAGTGTTGGCTGATGTTGCGGGTGAAGGATTGCAATCAAATCCCAGTAAAGGACAGAAAAAGAAGATTGTTATATCAATTTCTGACATTATTATGAAACAATGTCGCATTGTATTACGCCGTGCTGCTGCCGCAGATGATTCAAAGGTTTTTTGCAATTTGCTGGGAAGAAAATTAATAAATTCTTCAGATAATGATGATGAGGGGCTTCTTGGATCTCCAGCCATGGTGGCCCGCCCTCTTGACTTCCGGACTATTGACCTAAGATTGGCTGCTGGAGCTTATGATGGATCTCATGAAGCTTTTCTTGAGGATGTTCGCGAGGTCAGTGTCTTGTCAAACTTTGATTTGTTGAAGAAGCAGTCTTTTATTTTGTTTCTTCTTTAGATTACTACCTTTTAGATCCATATTGTTTCTCTGTAAAGGTTAGTGTAAATACTTTTTTATGCTTGCTTGTGCATCATTTTAAGGGGCATCGTGATTGGTTTCCTCATGTTCTCCTTCATATACTGGTCTCTAATATAATATGTTTTCTAGTAAATGCCAAGTCATTCTTACAATGTTTATTTATGTATGACTTATGTGGAGGGCACTAAATTGTTGCTTTGATGTTGCAGCTGTGGAACAATGTTCGTGTTGCTTTTGGGGATCAACCTGATTTAGTCGAATTGGCTGAAAAATTATCCCAAAACTTTGAATCATTATATAATGAGGAGGTTGGTAGCTTGTTTGTGTCTGCATCAGTACATGTACCCTTGTGCTTTCTTGTTAATTGAACATTTAAATTTCCTCCTTGGGTACAGGTTGTCACCAATGTCCAAAAATTTATGGAGTATGCTAAATTGGAATGCTTAACTGCAGTAATGAGAAAGGAAGTTGATGATTTTATTGAGTCAACAAAAGAGATTCCGAAGGCCCCTTGGGATGAGGGAGTCTGTAAAGTATGTGGTATTGATAGGGATGATGATAGTGTTTTACTATGTGATACTTGTGATGCTGAGTATCATACATATTGCTTGAATCCTCCACTTGCAAGGATACCTGAGGGAAACTGGTACTGTCCTTCCTGTGTTGATGGTAAACATGCAACTCAAGATGTTACAGAACGTACAAAGATTATTGGCAAACGCAGAAGTAAAAAATTCCAGGGTGAAGTTAATTCTCTGTACTTGGAATCCCTAACTCATTTATCAGCTGTAATTGAAGAAAAAGAATACTGGGAGCATAGCGTGGGCGAGGTTTGTTGATGCACATCTACTTGTATCTTTTGTTTACAATGTAGCTTATTCATATAAACATTCTAGATAGAATGACATTGTTGTCTTATTTTTTAACTTTGTTGTATTTTTCTGGAAAGAATTTTGTTGGTAATTGGATAGTGCTTGTATGTGCTTCCCGTTTGTTTTAATCTGAATGAATCTTAATGGGGTTCTATCTTGTATTAACTATATTTTATCCTGACTTTTATAATTTCAAGATTTCATTTGTTACTTGATTTCTTTTGGCATAGCTTATTTTCTTGTATTTGTATGAAAGGTTTCCCATCAAAATATTGCTTTTACTGATGCAAAGGCTCCTATTTTTTTGGTTTTGAGCATATTGTCTTTGTCCTTGAAGCATAAAATGCCCTGTGGTTAGCAACTTAAGTTTTGATTGATAGCATAGTTTGAAACTTTAGACCTCTTTTCTGGGTTTGTATTTAATTAGTTTTTATTTTAAATGGTTGCAGAGAACTTTCCTTCTCAAATTTTTATGTGATGAGTTGCTTAACTCTTCCCTGATACGCCAGCACCTTGAGCAATGTGCAGAGTTGTCAGCTGAGTTACATCAGAAATTGCGTGCACACTCTGTAGAGTGGAAAAACCTGAAAACTAGAGAGGATGTTCTAGCCACAAAAGCAGCCAAAATTGATACTTCCTCACTAAATACAGCTGGAGAAGTTGGTCTTAAGGAAGGGGTTACTACTTTATTGTCAAATACTGGTAAATGTTTGGTCCAGCCACATACTGCAGTTGACAATCCTAGTAATTTTGGGGTATTTGTTGATAGTCTTCCTTCAGAAGAGACCACCAAAGAGAAGTATAGGTTTGATAGTGTTGATAAAAGCATATCTGTGACAAATTCAGATTCTGATAGCCAAAATATGAATTCCTTAGATGTAGAGGGACAGTTTAGAAATGTCTCTGGTGCTGTGGAGTCTCAATGTACTGATAAATCCCCCAAATCTTTTCCATCACCAAATATGTCTCAAGAAATAAATGGTTCTGGTGGAGCAGCCCATGCCCAGGGTAACCACCAGAAATGTGAGGGAAGGGACATATCTACTCCTGTGACATGCCGGCAAGGTGGGGTGCTTGATGTTTCACAGATTGCTTTGAATGAGTCAGAACCCTACCACCTTGAGCTCAATGCCATCAAGCGTGATATTTCACTATTGCAGGACTCCATTACTAGTGTAGTATCACAGCTGCTGAGGCTCTCTGTTCGCCGGGAATTTTTGGGCATTGATTCCATTGGTCGATTGTATTGGGCTTCAACTTTGCCTGGAGGACGGTCACGTATAGTTGTTGATGCAAGTGCAGCGCTGCTGCATGGAAGAGGAATGCTGTTTAGCAGAGACTATGTGGAGAAGTTTTCTGTTCAGCAGCATTGTGCACTATCTGGCAAGGATTCCTCTCCTTTCATGTCTCAGCTTAGAAATGCTTCGGACAATAGTTCACCATGGATTGCTTACGAAGCTGATGCTGAAATTGAAGAGCTCTTAGGTTGGCTGGACGATAGTGACCCTAAAGAAAGGGAACTGAAAGATTCCATTATGCAGGGGCCAAGATCAAGATTCCAAGAGTTCCTTAATGCACAGACTGAAGAGCAGGTGGAGGACCAAGGACCTATTTCTATGCCAAGAAATAGAGAGAAAACAGCATCTAATTCTCTTGTAACAAAGGCGACTTCCTTGCTGGAAAAGAAATATGGTCCCTTCTTTGAGTGGGATATTGAGATGTGGAAGAAGCAAAATAAAATGGCCAGAACAACTAATGATGAGAAGTTGTTTAGGTGTGAGTGCCTAGAACCCATATGGCCTTATAGGAAACACTGCACATATTGTCACAAAACTGTTTTGAGTGATATTGAATTTGATGGACACAATGATGGCAAGTGTAATGCAGGCCTTCCAGTTGCCGAGCAGAATAGGGACAAAATTGGATCTTCTAAAGGAAAAGGGAACTTAAGATGTGATACCTCACAGGAGAAATTCAGAGCTGATGCAGAAACAACCGCAATTGGTGGGTGTTCTAAGCTTACCTCAAGATTGATTAAATTTTCAAGTGAAGAATCCATATGCCCATTTAATTTTGAAGAAATATGTTCCAAGTTTGCGACAAATAATTCCAACAAGGAACTTGTCAAAGAAATAGGTCTTATTGGTTCGGATGGTATCCCATCCTTTGTCCCTTCTGTATCTCCTTTGCTTAGCGAGTACGCACAATTCTCGGCTCCAAAGGATGATAACATTATTGGTGGTGTGTCCAAACCAACAGAAAGCCGGGTTTCTCAGGGAAACACTGGTGGAGCTGGCACATGTCTTGACCATATTTCAGGCATTTCTACTGGAAGGTTAGCTGCAAATGAAACAACTAAATCCAACAAATCATCCTTGGGAGAACAAAGAGATGGGAAATTCTCTTTTTCTGGTTCTGCTTCAGATATGGGAGTTGATAGCTGCTGTGTGGTTCCTTTGTCGTCATTGAAACCATTAGTTGGAAAGGTTTCTCACATTTTGAGGCAACTGAAGATAAATCTGCTTGATATGGATGCTGCACTCCCAGCGGATGCTCTAAGACCGTCAAAGGCTGAGTCCCACAGAAGACAGGCTTGGCGTGCATTTGTTAAATCTGCAGAGACTATATATGAGGTTTGTCGAATTTCTGTGACTCTAGCACATGCTTTATCCTTTAATAGGCATTGCCAACAACACACGTTTCTCATTCCTTTAGTTTCTGCACTGCAACTACCTTACTGATACTTTTTTTATTCTTGATTAAAAAACAATTTGGTTGACTTATCAATGCCACTTTGCGTAAACTCTGATATCAGTGAAAAACAGCTGTTTTATGTTTGTTGTACATGAATTTCTTGAACAAATTTTATACTATATTTCTAGTTCAAGCAGATTACTAATAAATGTCAAATTGTGTTTGTTAATTGACGTTCCTACAAATTTTTCAGATGATTCAGGCAACACTTACCCTGGAAGATATGATTAAGACGGAGTACTTGAGGAATGACTGGTGGTACTGGTCATCATTCTCAGCTGCTGTCAAATCTTCTACTTTGCCTTCCCTTGCCCTTCGCATATACTCCCTTGATTTAGCCATTATATATGAGAAAACGCCCAATTCAAGTTTTACTGACAGCTCTGAACCTTCTGCCACAGCAGAACCGAGAGCACTGATGAATGTGGATGCAGAGAAATCCAAAGGAAGCCGGAAGTCAAACAGGAAAAGGAAGGAATCAGATGGTTGATCTCATACTTGTTTTTCAGAAAATCAGATATCTGGTCAATCTTCTGTGGTGTGATGTGATCATCCACTGGTATGATTGGTTCATTGGGCCAACATAAGTCTATTAAATGGGGCAGCCACAGCTGCTGGTGTCTCTTGCCGGCTTGTACATATAGGTAAAACTGACCTGCTAACTCAATGCCTGGTTTTTGGCTAAGCAGAATTTGTAGGATTATCTGCTTTCAGTGAGGGCACCAGTGTGAGGGAATTGTGAGGATGCGTCCAATTTTGAAATGATTTCTGCTGCAGATGTCCAGTTGGCTGCTCCATAGCGAGAAGTACCATTTTTCATTTTTCTAGCAGAGTCTGATCCATATATGTATACAAATGGAATTATTGTAAAGGAATAGGAGAAAAGTAGTAAAAAAGAAAAGGATGGGAAAGAAGTCAAAATGTTAAGTTGAGCAGTTTTAGGCAATATTTCATTCTTTATACTTTTTCTCTCACCCCACCCCACCCAAGGTCCTGCACACGCATGCCCTTGATTTTGTTCCTGGGCATCTGCAGATGTGTTAGAAATGCAGGGGAATTATTGGAATCAAAACTTTTTTCCATCTGCTTTGTGCTTTGCGTAGTGCCTGATCTGTTTGATTTTTTTTATTTGCATAATTCCCATAATTTTTAGTCGTGTGTGGGGGGGTAATGTTGATTATCTGAATCCCCCCGTGCCGGTTTTAGTATCACAATGGGTATTTAAACTACACTGGTGATCAAAGAATTGGCTCAAAAGGCTACTTCATCCAACCAACTGTTTTTCTCAACTGTTCAGGCATGATACTTCCAATTAATTATGGCTCTATTTCTGAACAAGTGATGACATAGTTCCAAAGTAGAAGTAAATAACTTTCTTTCTTAATGTTGTAGGACATGTTGATAGCAAAAGATGAGATATTCGGTCCGGTAAATCTATCTTGAAATTCAAGTATGCTATAAATCACTAGATAAAAGTACCATCATGTTTGTACTTCGCAGATTCTTCCGTAGTTTTCCATTTTTAAATCCCTCTTATTCTGTGTTATGAAATAAATCATAGGGATTTAGAGGTGGTGATAAGAAGGGTCAATGCAACTCCCTATGGCCTGGCTGCTGGAGTTTATACTAGGAATATATACACCGCTAAGACCTTGATTAGGGCATTGCGAGTTGGAACAGTATGGATCAACTGATATGATATGTCTGATGCAGCTATACCTTTTGGTAGATATAAAATGAGTGGTCAACGGAGAGAGTAAGGGAAATTGTGACTTTCTGCAAATTTAGTGCTGGAAGCCTTCGTCGTGTCTTCCAACAAATTCGCGGTGACTAGTGAGAAATTGAAGTCGATTCACCTTGTTTTTTTCAGTTAATTTTAAGTATGCGGTCTCAGCCAAAAAGATTTGACTCTGGATGGTGTTGGATGAGATTGTTTTTCTTTTTTATATAAAAGATTTTAAGAAAGAAAATTCTCATCAATACCTTAGTTTACCTTTTTTGAAGACGTTGTTTTCTATGTTTTGAACAAGTTATAAAGTTAATTATAATATTGGTAAAATATACATATTGGTTATGATTAGGGAGGAAAAGGTCTATTCGAAATGGATGAAGAAAGTTGACAGTGTGGTTTTTGCATCTATTGTGGGCCTCCTCACCCCCTATGTGGTTCTGGATTAACTTATCCAAATGGTTTCAGGAGAGGAAAAATAGTGACAACTCAAAATCTATGGACTTACTAAACTGTGTTTTTATACTTTAACATGAAATAAACTTACTGTAGTTTTGGAAGTACAACCATTAACCAACACAAGACACCATTGACCAAATTACTACTAGACTTTATTTATTAAACTTAGCTTAACTTGGCTTAAGGACACTCCAACTCCTAGGGGTCCAAGCCACCCAGGCGTTTACTTTTTCCTCCTTGCCCACACGATACATCTAATTATACAATATTATCCTTCTCTTAATTAAGCATCTAATTTCATATGCCCTGCTGCTGCAATATCATTTATCCAACATAATACATATTGGTCCACCAACCCAATGCCTCTCCTTCCTCATGGTTTTGGTTCTCGGTTTCAGATACCACAAACACATCCATGTAACTCCTCCCATCTTCACTCCCATCCTCCTCCTCTGACTGAACCCTTTCAACTGGGCCCACACATCCACCATAGTTGTCAGCTGGAAAGTATGAATCAACACTGTCAACGACCAGCTGTGGACTACCCTCATCCACCACTGCACTTCCAACAGACCCACTACTCTGGTGGTCCTCCACCCTTGTGCTGAAAATTGGAGCTATATCTTCTGCTGGAAGTGGATCAATTTTCTTGTCATATAATGGTTCCTCAGGCATCTCTTTAGCTTGAACTTGAAGCTTCTCATTTAAGGATACCACCTGCGGAATAGTCAACATGTCATTAAGATATTCAATCGACCACACTTAAAAAAAGTCCACTTGTTAATTAGTTTATGGCATAGCTTGCATACTCCTTTTTTTAAAAAAGTTCATCAGTCCCTTTCACGAAAGAGGGTCTTAAAGCATATTTTGAGAAATCTACAAAGGTATATTCGCATAGTTACTTTGAAAGTGGCTTCTTTGCAAACGAGGTGGGGTTCAGAACAGATGCTACTCTTGGTAGTTTGTGATTATTATAGTGTCGAATCTCATTTGTAGGGCCCTTTCTGGATAGCTACCAATCATCTTCTAAGTGAAGTGTCGACTTGTTTCCCTATGCCATGCTATGATGGAGTTCTGATTGTGAAGGCACTAATTCTATCCTATACAACCCCCCCACAACTGTTGACAGACAATTTATATTCTATTCTACTCTATTCACTCAATATTTCATCACACATCTACCATAGCTGTAAGTAACCATTGCATCATCATTTACCACTTCTCAATTGCATATATGAGCAGCCAAATCTAAATGGAAAAATCTCAACACCCCCGTTGTCCAGATACAATGATTTTACTACTTTCCAATATTTTATACATGTATAAATGTACCTCAGATTTGAGTTTCTCATTCTCCTTCATAATTGAATCATAGGATGAAAGTAGGGTATCGTATGAAGACTTGAGAACATCAAAATCCCTTTCAAGCTGTTTGGTCTTCCATCGAGCCCTGCGGTTCTGAAACCACACAGCCACCTGCCTTGGTTGCAATCCCAGCTTCTTAGCCAGCTGGGTTTTCCTATCAGGCTCCAGTTTGTTCTCTTCCTCAAAGCTCTTCTCCAACAGATGGACCTAACCATCAATCACACAAGAGTGTCACAACATTAAAATATTGATGGCAAGCTATCACAGGAATTTGCCTCACTTATCTCATATCTTCATCTTTGGATGCAACAATATATATTAAACCAAGAAAGTAAAAGCCTTATACATTATCTCTCTTATCAGATCCATCAGTAAATTAATAACACCACCAAGTATTCAACTCAAGGAAAGTTGTCTTGGTTTACTACTAATAGTAAAAAATGGTTTCGAAATCAATCACTTTACAAAATGGAATTTCTCTTTAAAGCCAACCACCTTTTTTTCACATATTGTATTAAACTTAGAAGCCAAACTCGAAGCAATTCATTCAAATTTCAATCTATTTATTACAACAACTGCTTTTAATTTCAATTTGGTGATCAAAACAACAACAAATAGCAGTTCATTCAAATTCAAGCCACCAGCCAACCTGTTCAGAACTGAGGCGATGCTTCTTCTCCGGCATCTGCTTCTCATAATACTCCTCATCATACAGTTCATCAGGTGAGGTGAAGAAAGGTCGCCTCTTTGAGGCTTCCTCCAAGCTCATCATCGATCTCCCTGCTTCCATTTCAAGCCCAAAACCAAAACCCCATCAATTAACTCTCTTTTGTCTCAAGACACCATCCATGTCACAACATAATAATTCACACACACACAAATAAACTTAGAAATCTTTATTATTTATCTGTCACACTCACCCCAATTATGATACACAATCAAGTTGCTTCCTTTATCACAAACCCAAATCGAATCAAGCCTTTTTTTTAGCTTTAATTTTCTTTAGCCAGAACCATCTTTCTGTTCCTAACTCCCCAGCAACCAAACAAATCAATTTTAGAAGCACAAAACTTAGATTTGGTTTCTTTAGATTTTTTTAATACTTTTCTTCAATCAAATTTTAAGTTTGACCTAGATAATTAATGCAATAATGATTTATACTATAGATCAACATAAACTATTGAGGTGAAATTCAATTGTTTTGATAATCTGCGTAGTAAAGATTCATATTAAAGGTCAACATAAATTGATGAGGCAAAATTCCATTTTGATGGAAGAACAACACCAAGTACTTAAGTAAAGCAAGCATAACAAACAAAAACTACTCCACAAGTCCAAATTTTCAATACAAAAAAGGGTATCAAGAGATAACTAAGAAAGATCAAATCAAGAGCAAGGAGAGAAAGAAAATGACCTCGAAAAGCGAGTTCAGTGTTGCCGAGGAAGAGCATGTTGGTGTTCCCGCGAGAAGCACATGCATCGAAGTAAAGCCGTCCAGACTCCATGGCACTTTGGTCACTCACCACCGCCGGAGAAACTTTCCGGCGAGAGAAAGAGATTAGTACTTAAAAGTGTGTGTTTTATGTGTGTGTTTGTGTTTGTTCTTTGCGTTTTACAGTTTTACTAGAATCTTGTTTGAGAATTTAGAAGGGTCGATGTAGTTATTGAAGTTTTGTTTTTGTGTGGGAATTATTAGAAGATCATAAGCTTATGACGGAAGAAGCTTGTGGTCCAAAGCAACCTCGCCGGAGTCTCCAACGGGCATATGCAAGATCCCATCATACACCGCCAGATCCTACCCACCACCCAAGTTCGTCCTTTTCCGGCCTCAGTTTCGGGTCCAAGAAGGAGCACCGCCGTAACTACCGTCGTCAGAGTCGCCGGAGATATATTTTCCGGCAAACCTTTGTTTTGTGTTTGTGTGTGTCGTCAACGCACTCTGTGTGTGTCTTTGTGAGTGTCTTCTGCGACTAAAGTTGTCCGAACCATGGCCATTCCACTTTATAGTGCTTCCTTCGTTATTCAATGACCAAATTGTCCTTTATTGCTTTTTTTAAAAATAAATAATAATAATACATACTCATGTAAAAGTTTTTATGTAAATATTTTTAGGTTTAATTATTTATTTAATACTATAATTTTTTTAATTTCCTTCTATAATTACTAAAAGATTCAATGTGATTCTATTTTTAAAATACCAATATTTTTCTTTTTTATTATATTAATAAAAATAATCCGAATTACTTGTTATAATTGATGTCTCAATGTGAATGTATTATTGTTGAATGTAATATTGCAACTCTTTGAATTTATAGTATATATAGTCCAAACATGATTATCTTTAATAGAAATAGAAAATGCATGTTATTTATATATGATAAAATAATTGTGTATATTAATTATTTTGGAATGAAATCAAGGTTCGACAATCCACTTGTTAAATGATCTGATTGTCTTGTCGATAGAAAAAAACTAACATAAACTGTAATTGAATTCTGGATAAACATGATAAGGTGATGAAGAATCATAAAATATGTTATTTTTTTAGTTTGTATTTAAGATTTTTTTAAAGTAAATGTCAAAGTTAATACACATATTTAAAGAATTGAACCATTTATCGATTATGTTAGATTTTGTTGATACAAAGAAATTTTTCATTTTTTAAGATGCTAATTTTTTAAAATAGCAATAAAAAAAATTATAGATGAATAATTTTTATAAAGTTAGAGATTAACAGAAAATTTCAAAAATTTTATAAATTAAAATTATTTACATATATCTTAATAAATAAAAATATCCAAGGTATTCAACTTTAAAGACAGATTCATGGCTTTCTGTGAAAGTATATGGCACTTAATGTGTTCATTTGCTATTGATGATGTTGCATTACCATCTGCTTTGGTTCAAATGCACTGAGAAATCTAGCCTTTCATACCCTAAAATTTTAGTTCCAAGCTAACTTTTTGAGTGTTTTTATGATCATGAAAAGAAAAGAAAATAGTTTGCTTTTGCATGAACCATACTCCAATTTCTGAACAAAAACAGAAGTTCAACTTCAAGTATGTGATCTCTTCCCCCCAATTTGGGTGCCATCTTTATGCTTCCATGTGAAAATCATGGCTGTAGAGAAAATTTAAATGGCTTTCTTAGGATGATAGATCATAGACCATGTTTAAGATCCCAAAAGCATCATCACTTCGAAACTGCAAAAGGCAGAATACTAGAACCTGCTTTTGTCATGTCAAAAAAGTTTGTAGGAAATGAACAAAAACAAAAGTCATTGCATTTCTTTGGTGTCTTTAAGAATTTCCAACTTAGTGCATTGCTTTTTTTGTTTACAGTTTCTTCTTTATCTATTTCAAACATTTGGGTATGAGCTGGGAATATCATATACGACATTGCATGCCACTATTTCTCACCTTTTTTATAGGTTTCATATATACATATTTGAAAAATATATCCAAAATTCAAGAGAGTAATAATCTTTTATGTTTCAAAACTGCTTAGATATCACTTTTTCTTAGAGTTTTTAATGTTACCTGATAATCATACAAATTATGTATTCATGTATTAACACTATGTTGATCTAAATACAACTTGACTTAATCATTTTGTTTTGGAATTCAAGTCTGGTGTATATAACTGGAATGAAACATATTTCTTCAACAGAGATTAATTACTGAGAGAAAAATGATATTCTTCTTAGAACATGATAGAAGAGAAAATTTACTGATACAATTCTGTCTCAAATATGGTTGAAAAAACATTTCCCTTCTTAAACAAGAAACTATCATTTCCTTTTGTGTATGCATATGAAACTGTGTTTCTTAATTTTGGCCACACTAAGAAAATTGAAATGGGTGAGTTGGGTTAGGAAGTGGAATCAAAATAGTTGGCCACATGGTTGTGTTTGTTGTTGAAATTCCAAAATTCCCCTCTGCTCTCAACAGAGCAAACATCTCCAACGCATCATAAACAGTGTCTGTGATCAAACTCAACATGGAACAATCACATGGTGGGCCTCTTCTTCAACCATTTTCCATTAAGAGACACAAAACACACTCATTTCTTTTTTAATTCCACTATTCATCATTTTACCAATAATTAATATCTATCAGAAACTTTTCACAAACCTGTTTTAATCACCTTTTCTATAAAGCTTATAAAAAATTTCACATGCTGATATACTGGTTAGACAGACACATTGCACTTACATCTTGTTATTTCTCACCTCAAAATTACTCAACAAAATGTTTATGGATGAATAAAATTTGACTTGTTATTTTTCATGAAACTTTGCATTCTAATAACTTTCATCTTTGTTTAAGAAAGTTAATCTATTTTATTCTGATAAAGCACATGGTGATCGACACTCTAACATAAATTAATGCATTTAGCAGAAGTGTTGTACTGGAAAGATGATGCAGTCACATAAGTTTGCTGGGGAACAATAATGGCAGACACTTCACCAGCATTTTGAATGCATCTTTATTTGTTTATTTTTCCAAAACACCACCCTCATCCATTGAACCCATCTTCCTCTCACTTCTTAATAATTTACTTCTTAGATTATACTTTTCTTCTGTTTTATCTTATTCATAAGTTTCTGTTTCTTTTTTATATTTTCAAAACACTTATTTTGGCTTTTTATTTATTCTTTATATTAAGATATTGATTCAAAACAACAAGCTTCTTCAATCATCTTTTAGAAAAAACGATAAATAGAATGAAATTTACATTTAAGATAGTGAATGGAAAAGAAAGAATGGGTAACTAGATAGAATTGCATGCATGAAAGCAACATAAACTAAAAAAAAATGGAGATTTCCATTTGGATAAGGTGGCATAAGACATAATTATTATGTACAAGGCAAGCATAACATAATGTTAATGCAATCAAAATCTCATTATTGGAAAACATCCATTTATTTAATAACCAAAACATAAATTCATCAAATAAGACAAATTACACTATAATGTTTTCAATAATACTTTTTCTTAAATTTAATTTTGGTCTCTAAATTTTCAAAATTATACAAATTTAATTATTTTAATGATAAATAAACATTACTAAATATTATATTTACATATAAAAAGTGACCAAAATTATATTTAATTATTTTATTAAAATAAAAAATATTAAATTTGACTATAAAAATAAGATTAAAATTACATATTTTTAAAAAATTCGAAGACCATATTTATAAATTCAAAGATAAACTAAAAAAATTAAAATACAGAGCATAAAAAAAATATTTTTTTTTTCAAAAAATAATTAGAAGATAAAATGTGTAATTAAAATAATTTGATTTTTTATGAAAAGTATGAAAATTTGATAAGGAAGGTTAAGATAGAGTGGAGGCAATAAAATGAAAGAAAGTGACGTATGGATGGGATTTGAATTGACATGCTACAAGTCTTTTTCTTATATATTGCGTACAAACAGCGTAGCACAAAAATAAATAAAAAAAGTATAAATAATATATAATAATAAAAAATAAAAATAAAAATAATATAATAATAATAAGAATAATATTGGTAACTTGTGTATTACAGTGCTTGCGACGTTGGGAGAAGCGTGACACACTATGCACGCGTATTTCCTTTTTTATTATTATAAATATTCGCATCACATTCCAAATATTACCTTCTATCCGCATAATCATTTTTACCCTTAAATCTTATTTTAATATTTTTCTTTTATCAAATTTAAAATAATAATAATAATATTCTTGATAAGGGTAAAATTAAACGTACGTTATTTATTTTTTAAATTATTTTTTTATAAAAATGTCCTAGTAGTTTAAAAATATTATAAAAAATGTAATAATAATAATCAATTTAATTATATCTTCTTTTTGTCTCTCATGTAAATCTAGTTTTATTCTTAAAATTATGCCAATTAAATCGAAGTTTTTCTTATCCACAATCAAAACTTTTCTTGATATCATCCGAATATTTAAGTGGTTAATTTTTCATTATAAAAAGATACTTTTTTTTTTTCCTTATGCACTATTATCATAAAGTGATACCTAGTTTACTAAATATTAAAAGAATATTAAATTAATACAGATTTTGTTATAGATAATTTTGAATTATTGTACATAAATGAATTTAGTTTTCAAAATTCTTAAAGGCATAAATGCTTAATTAAACTTTTGGTTTTTGGGTTATTTAATTATGCGATTTTATTATTTAAGTTTCAATAATGTCTATATAGTCTAATAGGAATTCTAAATATATGGAAGATCAAAGTTATTACTTAAATTTTGATTATTTATATCTTCAAAAAAAATATAATTAATACACCTACATTAAATATAATTTTTACACGTAGTTATCTAATTCATCTTCAATATAATTAAATATAATTTTTACTAGTAGTTAACTCTAAATAATCCAAACTTTCTTTCTTTTTGTAGTGGGATTAAAAAGGTACAAAAGAGGAAAAAGAAATACAAAATATTTCTATGGAAAACAAAGTGTATAGTTATAAATCATAATAATTTTATAATAGCTATTAATATGATCAACTATATAAAGAAACTCTTATATGAATAAAATGTAAAACCATTTTTATTTTTCATTAATTTAAGCATAAAGTATTTGAGTCAACTAATATGAAAACTATACAATATATATAATGGTTTATTGAGAATTTTAAAAAAATTATGTTTGTTAATAAAAATCTTAATCATACATTAAACAAGAGGGTTTGACATATTCTATATACATAAAAAAAAATCATTACATGTCAAAATCATCTTACACATACATGTCCATTTGGTGAAATTTAATTATTTTATTTTTTGATACAATAAAGGCCACAAATTCATCATACTATAATTTATGTCTCTTTCTTCCTTCACAATGACTTTACTTCATATAGCAAAAGTTATGGTTGTGTAAGAATACATTAATTATTAATTAATACATTCATAAAAATATTAATTTTGAAGATTCGGATGTAAGGAAATAGATGCATGTGCAAGGTGTAAATATATAATATGATACAATAAAATTAATAATTAATGAGATTAATTAATTTATAATTTTCTTTTTAAATGTTCTTTTGCCAATAAGATATATTAATTAATATATGATCATCAATTTTAAGTAAAAAAATTTGCATGTGTTGGCCACTTATCCTTCCATTGGTTATTTTATAGGAAAATTTCTACTTTGACCTAATTCAAAATACATCCAAATTTAATAAAATCAAATAAATAAAGTTTACTCACACTATATATTAAAATATAATGTGATATAATTGATAAATAACTTTTTATTACAAGAATAACTTTATTTATGAAATTTTTTATAATTTTTTTTTTAAAATTAATTACCTATTAAATATTTTTTATAAATTTATTTTTATAAAATTTTTTCATAAATTTATTTATAGATTTTTTTTCATAAATTTGTTTACGAAAAAATTTATCATAAATAAAAATTTTTTTATAAAAAAATTTTCATAATTTTTTATAAAAAATAAGTTTTTATTAATTTTTTACTTATAAATTTATAATTATAGAAAATTTATGATAAATTTATGAAAAAAAATTATATTTTTAATTGATTTTAAATATTATTTATAAATTTTATTTTATAAGAAATAAAATTTATTTTAATAATATTTATTCTGTGAATAAATTAACAAAATTTTGATACTTTTAAATTTTTTTTGTTAAGTAACCTAATTATTTGGAGTATGTTATTATTAAATTTTGGCTCTAGTATTATTTGCTTTATCCTTGGATAATAAAACTTTTGAGAATATTTCTTTGGAAAGAAGGTATAAGCAAGTTACTCAAAATTAAAGAATATATTATATATATTATATTATATCATATTATATATTATATTCTCATCTTCTTAGCATCTTATGAGTGGAATCAAGGCAACACTTCATCACTTACGTTTGATGCCACTTAGCTCCCACTTTGAAACATGTGACAATTAATTTATAACTTCAAAGAATATTGTTCTTCATTTTCCACCTTATAATCTTCTTCTCTTTTATTTTTCCTTCAAACAACATGGACCCAACACCATCATATGTGGGCTAAAACATTACATATATTCAAAATTCATAAATTTTCAATCTTTAATGTCATATTTTATGGCCAAGTTTTAGAAATATTCTCCAATGTCTTGATGTAGTTAAAAAGGAACCTAGTAACTCATTCAAAAAAATACTTATCTAAAAATAGTCAAGTAAAAATTTCAACATAAATTAATGATAAAAAAAAACCCTAAAATGTAAAAGAATGACACAAGCATTAGGTTAAAAGTCTACTTTTTTAAAAACATTTGCATATAACGTGCACGTATAATCTTTATTAAATCTTCACATATCAACAATGAGACAATTATTACCTACCCCTACTCTATACTCATGAACCCTAGATATTAATTAACCTATCCCCAATTTCAATCTCTATACATTTGTTTCTTTCAAAGAAATGAAACTGAGTTGTACCATCTTAAATTCAACAATTTCTTAAGAACCAGCTTTCAAGTGTTTTTCTAGTATTTTTTATATTAATATAATAAGTATTAATTTGACATGTTTTCATTAAAGTTTAACTATTATAATATTTTGACCCTAAAACCTGTCTCAATCTCTAAGGAAGTTCCCAGAAAAGAAAGCATAAGAATTATGAAGAGAGAGTACATGAGGGTAATAAAATAGAAGAAAAAAAAATGGTAGTGGCAATGAATATTTGGTGGGGGAATAAATCCTTGGGGAAAAGGTTGTATGAGAAAGAAGTGTTTGAATTTGAAAGTTCAATCACTCACAACACAACACAAATCATTTTCATTTAGGACACTTGGCTTAACATTAGGCACCTTCTGTTCTACACTCAACCCATTTCATATTCATAAAAAAATGGGAGAAATTAGTCTATTTTGTCCTTTTACATAAAAGAACTTATTAATTAAACCTAAATGTAACCAACACTTGTTATGATTTTTTTCAATGAAGCTATAATTTTTTTTCCAAATCTAATGTTGGGTTGTTTTGTGATTTTATGTATGAATATAAAAATAAGAAAGGTGTGTAGTGGGTAAAAAAAGGATGCTACTTTATGAAGAAATAGTATAGAAGTAAAAGAAGAAATGAAAACCCCCCAATTATCTCTTTCTATTATTATAATTCCTTGATCCTATGTTGAGGGTCTAAGTGCAATGCAACAATGGCATTGGAGATTTCATCTTTATGACACATAATATCTTTCTTTGTCAATTTTTTTTCCCTTTTAGCTTTAGAAAAAGTTGAATGGAGGATGAGAAGGAATTGTTGAAACTTAAAAAAATTGAAGGGTGAGATGGAGGAAGAGAAGTGGGAAATGGAAAAAGCTAATAATAAAGGAAGGAAAGAGGGGAAGAGTGGCACCTAAGAAGGAACAATGCTTTTGGATATGTTTTTCATCAAGTGTCTGCAACTGTTATCAAATGTATGCCTCATAAAATTGTCATCATGATCAACAAAGTTTTAGTGCTACCACCTTTCTTTGTTTTTAGGGAATGCGACCCATGCATCATACCCAATTTTCACATACATATAAATAACTATATATGTTATATTATTTTTTTTATTAAGAAAAAATATCAATATATTATAAATAAAAAAATTTGATGTTAACTAATGAAGTCAAATTATAATATATAAATGAAGTATAAACCTTATCTTCTGAATTGATTTTGGCGATGAGTTAGACCTCATAGTCTGGTTAACAAAATTATTCGACCTAAATTAGGCCACTTGTTAATATACTGAATCTTGGTTAACAGGTTATTGGACCTAAATTGGATCATTTATTAATCGATTAGGATCCCCTTCTATATAGTTTGAGGAGTCCTGATTGTTAACATAGTTATTAACTGGTCGCTATGTAGAATCTTGATTGTTAACAGGTTGTTAGATCTAGATTAGATCACCTGTTAACGGATCACACGTTTGAGTTGAGAAAGTCTCCTCGATGTAAGGGGAGGGTGTTGGAAAAATTCTACATTGACTAAAAATGAGGCCGAATTATAATATATAAGTGAGCTGTAAACCTAATTCTCTGAACTGATTTTGAGATAAGTTAGACACTAATAATCACTTTCTACATTCTCAAAATCAGTTGAAAAGATAAGATTTACTTTTCATTTATATATTATATTTAAATTACATTTTTATTTTTAGTCGATGAAATTTGTTCCACAATTTCTAACTCTTCCCATCACCACTCATTCTATGGTTGAGAGGACCATCCACTTTGTAACTTAGTGCACTTTGTGGTTTGGAATTATCACTTGATCAACATTAGTAGTAATTTAGTGTAGAATCTCTCCACTCATTATTTTAGTAACTTAGTATTGTTGCTTGTAGCTGGAAAGTTATAGCTAAAGGAGTTTAACTACTCAAAAGTCAATTTCCTTTTATATCACCAAAAAAAAAAAACAAAAAAGTTTATGTTGCTTTCCTATTTTTTGCTTAATTAAAGTGGGACACTATCCTAAAAAAATATAATAAAGTAATTATAATATTTCACTTTTTCAATGGTCTTCTTTTCAAGATAATGATCTTTTTAACCTTTTAAAGTTATTTTTCCAACCACAAATATGTCTAAGTTTGTGTTTTAAAGTTAGTTTAAAAAGCTGAAAAAATATGTGTAAATTTGTGTTAATGGGGTATGCTTAATCAACGTCTTACAATTTTAAAAACCATTATTTTGGAATGACAAAAAATAAAAACATATATCCACGTTCACAAATCAATTCACATGCCCCACTCCCAAAACAAGAACAAATAAATGAATCTTTAGAACCAAAAAAAGGAAAATAATTTTTTTTGGATGTTTATTCACAATATTTTTTTTGGTGAAATGGACTTTTTTTGTTATTTTTTTGTTATTGTCATTTTGGGCCAAAAGTGGGCTTGGGCTTAACTGACTGTAGAGGTTATACCGGGCTAGCCGAAGTCACAGGTTAGAAGCAGAGTATAAATCTGGCCATGATTTTCTCACCTCCCTTTTTACCTTCCCACTACCCACTTTGTTTTTTTGTGAAATTTCTATTTTCACCCCAGTATCAATCAAGTTTTGATTGGGATATTCAATAAAAATAATTGTTCATTGTGTCCCAAAAAAAAAAAATTTATCAAGTATTGTATATTTTCACAAAATCTTCATAAATACACCATAAAATTTGTTTCCCTTGCATGTCTTGTCTAGATTCTGATAAGATACGTAATGAATAAAGAAACAAAAACAAAAATCTGCCAGTGTGAATATCAAACAACAGGTGTGAATATGATGGGCCTAATGCTGAAAATAAGGTTCAAAGCCCAGTCCACTAACCCAAATTTTAAATATGATATGATTAATGTTCGGACCAATTCTTTGACACGACAGAGATTTTTTTTTTTTTGGTAATAAAATTATTGCGAAGGAGACGAAAGGAATGTATTTGGTATGCCTTCAATTTCTTATTAAGTATGAATATGCAATTCAATTAAAACAAATAAAAAAAAGACAATATTACTATAACATTTTTTTAATCCTGATTAACATTATCATAAAAATGATTTGTCTTGGTATAAAATATCTAGAATAAATTACACAAATCCTCTGAAAAATTTGAATTGCATACTATACACTTGTTCTTTAATGCTTATAATCACTTTATGTATGTGATGTAATACTTTAAAACAATTAAAAAAGGTTAGTGTAATATACAAAGGATCACTATAATGTTTTCAAAATAATTAAAAAAATTGATATCGAAGAAGAATAATCTAAATATGAGAAAAAATAATGTATTTAATTGAAATATACGAGTTGTGATATTGATAATGTTAAAAATACTAGGTTGACTATATATAAGATCATAATAAGTATAAATTTTATATTTAATTAGTTTTACGAAAATAAATTAAATTTAAAGTTTTCTTGTTAAACCAATCGAACTATCCATTATCATAATATTATTAGATTATTTATAAATTTTTAATTTTATTAATTTTATTCTTCCATATTAGAATATGAATTAAATTTATTTTTAATAGATAATACAGGTTAAGAAATTATATATTTTTTAGTGTGGATTCTAATGAGATAACGTCATTTTCTATGAAATGGTGGTGAAGAGGGAGTTGGAAGAAGAGTTCAAGTTGATGAGAATTATGGTTCATTTCCAAAATCACAATTTCAAGCCACATGTGCATTTATTTGTTGACTTCTATCATAAAGTTAGGAGTTAAAAAGTTACATCATTAAACTTGTACATGCTAAGGAATTTGTCTCTAGTCAATGTTTTTGGTTTCAGCAATCATATTCCTTCTCCCAAAATTTATCAATTATGAGAATAGATATGGAAATAAGAGAGATATAAAAACAGTAGAAGAACAAAAGTTAACAAATGATGTCAACAATTCAAGAGGAAATTGAAAGTGAAATAGAAAAGTAGTGATGCTATGGATTCTTCTGGTTTAGATGGTAACACTTTGTTTGTTACAAAGAAGAGTGAGAAAAGAGAAAAAAAATAATAATAGAACATTGTACAAATTTTTCTTGATATTAGACATGTGGGAAATGTTAAAGAATTTTTAAAATGTATAGAATCTATTGAAAAGCTTTCCACTCACTATTGAAAGAGATATGAGCAAATGATATTAGGGTTTGTTGTGATGAATTTCTTGTTAAACTCTTTTTATGAGAAAAAATAATTGAAATTAACTTTTTTTATAAGTTAAAATTAATTTATAAAATTTATTTCATATAATTTTTTTAAATTTTTATAGATAAAAAAAATTGATATGAAATTGAATGCAAATTAAATGAAATTAAATTTTCCAAGTGTTTTAGATTTTTTTATTATAAAATGGAGTGAAATTTCTACTTTATTGTGAGGAAATGATAATCTTTCTAATTCAAACTTCAATTTGGGAGAAGAAAAAGAGGTATTGAATGGGATGAAAACCAATGTAATAAATTTTGAGTCTTTCATTAATTAATGTTATTTCATTTCTATACTTTTCATTTCATTCATTTAATTTTAACATTTAAGTTTTTTTTTTTTTTAATTTTTCCATTGGAGACTTTTGGCCTAACAAAAAGTTGAAAATGAAATCACTTTTCAGACAAAAAATCATAAAAGTTTATGAAAGCTCTCATAATTAAGTCCTTTCAGGATTCACGATTTCATTAAGCTTTGAAGTTGCTTGTTATTCTTGGTGAGAATTTAATTATTATGAATTATTGGTGTCAAATATATTTATATATTGTTCAATTATTATCAATTATGGTTGATATGACTTTTAAAATAGTTATAGAATATGTTTGAACAAGCTTTCTTTTTTTAAATAAATATTAAAAAATAAAAATTAAACTTTTCCATAAAGTAAAATTAATTTATATATAAAATTATCAAAATTAAAAAAAATATATACAAAATTTTAATAACTTAGATTATACAAATAATTTAAAAAAACTTACTATATACATAATTATTTAATAGTTTGTAATTATATAATAGTGTAAACCTGGTTTATTTATATCTTTATAATATTAAACACAACTTCTATATTTCATATCCTAACTTCTGGAATAATATAAAGAACTACAACTTTTGTTCTATTACAAGACAGTACACACCTTGAGATAAGTTCCAAACTGAATTTAGGTTTTCATGGATCACATGGTCAGATATAAACCCTAATAATGAATGAACTGAAATCCAAAGAGAGAACTGTTTGATAAGAATTTAAAACAATGAAAGAGAAAGATTTAGAAGTCACAGATATGAAGTTGATAGAGGCATAAACTTCTGGACCCCAAGTTAGGTGGCACAACCAATTTGTTGATTAGGTTTGATCTATGAACCCTTTTATTGACAAGTAGTGAACCCAACTTTTGATCATTGTTTGTTCTCTGCATCACCCTATCTGTCAAAAATTCCTGATGCATCGAAACAATAGCTTCACGCCTCCACCATACACCCCACGATATCATGTACCTTCTAGAATCTAGACACATGCATCACCCATCTCCTTCACGTTCAATCTCTTCTACACCTTATGTTCTTCTTAGTATTATTATATGGTTGTGGCAAATGGAAAACTAACACATTGCTTTATCGTTCTCTCTCTACAATCAATGACAGCAACTACCAAAACAAAGACAGTCAAAATGCAGCATAATTACTCTCCCACACCTCATAGCCTACAGTTTATGCCACTTGACCTTTCATCAAACATTTGCCAAAGGATTATTCATCAACTTCCTTCTATTTCGCTTCATTTGGCAAATGGTTATTTGTTTCTCTAACTTTTGGTGTGAGTATTACTATTTTCACCTTTTTTTCTCAAGTGGGTCTTCTATTTCTCAACTAATTGTCTTTCTTTATCATTTATCTTGTCAAAAAAAAGAAGAATTAGGTTGAGTTAGCCATTTGTTTGGATAACATATACTTCGGATAGAATTTAACTTCCATAAAGATAATACGAAAATTAAAGAAAAATATTTTTATATAATATTAGAAGAGATGATCGAATACTTAAACCGACATGATTAGTAATTAGTAGTTAAATTAATATAGTTATTATCTAAATTTGTTTATCAAAATTAAATTACAGTTAAAAAAACCTTAAAATAACCTACAAAATAAAGAAAATAGAAAATGAATATTAAATATAAATTACTGTTTATTTTATTAGTATTATATTTATTAAAATTATTATCAAATTTTTTATTAACGAGTGTCAAAATATAATTATTAAGTACATTTTTTTGTCGAGATTAAGAGATAGACAAATTATTCCAGATTAAGAGATAGACAAATTAAATATTCAACAAAGAAAAATGACAATATTTATCCCTTGCAAAGAAACAATATTTATTCATGTATAGTTGATTTTTAATCATTGATATACAATAGTATCTATAATTTATAATATTATCATTTGAACTTAGTATTGCTTATTTTGTATCTTACAAAACATAATATAAATTTACTATGTTAATTGAACTTTTTATCTAGATTAACTGATTATAATTTATGTTAATTTAATGATTAATGAATCATACACTAATAAAAAAAATATAAATTTAATTAATGAACCATAAATAATGTTTTCCAAATTAATAATGGATCGAATATTTAAAAGCAATCAAAGCTTAAAAGCACCCGTCCAAGCTTCAACTACATGCTCCTATAATAATGAGTAGCATAGCAGCGTCATAATAAGCTACAAAAATTTTGATTAATAAAACCATTTCTGTTCTGTGCAAGCAATAGCATTGCATTATCCCACTTTGATGAGAATGGCCACGTTCTTTGTGTAATCAGAGGTTCAGAGACTAACTCCTTCTCCATTAATTTACCTCACTTGTTTCATTGGTGAATTGCTTTCTCGAAGGTAAGTGTTCTAGCTAGCTAGATTTCATTGCACTTACTCATTTACTTATATATACAAACACTGGTTTTTGTATGAAGGATCGTACACAAACTCTTTCAAAAGAAATTTATAGCAGAGGGAAACAACTCAAGAAAACCAAAGACTAAAGAAAAGGTGTGTTCAATTGTCTTCTCCTTCTTCCCTCTTCTTTTAATGTGTCCTTACATGCACACTTTACATTGCTAGTATTTTGTCATTGTTTTTATGTGCTTATGGAGACAAAGAATCTTCCATTGCTATACTATACAAAGACTTATTTAGGTTTATTTGGGGTGGTGACTGTTTTTAGTTTTTTATATTCAGTGTATCTTAGAATTAAATTTGATTGTGAAGTGTAAAAAGTGATTATATACCTAATTCATCTTCAAAATTGATTTAGAAAACACTTCACTTATATATTATAGTTTGACCTCATTTTTAGTCAATGTGGTATCTCTTCACATCGAGATGGTCGAATTCAAGTTGAATAATCTTATTAATCTGATTATGATATTATATAGAAAATGATTATTAGTACCTAACTCACTTCAAAACTGATTTGTGAGATTTACACATTATTTATATATTATAATTTTGATCTCATTTTTAATTAGTGTGTGATTTTCCCAACAATAATTATAATTTAACTTGATTTAAAGTTCAACTGAAAGTGATTCGTTAATTTGTAAATTTTTATATAAATTAAATTTACAAGTTAAAATTTTATAAGATTCATTTATTTATATGTTTTTTTACAAATTTATTTGAAGATTTATTTTATAATAATTCTACGCTAAGATAAAAGTAAAATAAATTATATTAGATTTAATAATTTATAGTCTGAACAATATAATACTGTTTAACTAGATATATTTTTTATGTATTTTTAAATAAATATAAATATAAAAAATGTTTTCACTATTTGACTCGTGAAAAAATTAGACTACACCGAAAGCCAAACCTATTTTGACCATCAAAGGAAGCTTGACCAATTGATATTAGACATCATAACAGGACGGTGGAAGATAACTTCTTATGTATAATAAATTTTTAATTTTATTTAATTAATTATATTTTAAATTTAGAAGAAGTCAATGCATTATTATTCAGTTACTTTACATGTAACTTACTTCTTATAATTTATTTTCAACATATTATGTAAAACAATAAATAAATTAGCATTTCATAATTATTGTATATTAAATAAATATTTATTATTATTTTTATAAGGATAGTGTATAATTTTGTCATAAATATCTCATTGATATTTATCTCCGCATCATATTGACAAAACAAACACAATATTTCTATAAAAAAGAACATACTATTAAATCCTTCATTATTATATATCATAAATACTCTTATCTTTTCTTTATTTTTTTTAATTTTATTTGTAATTTTTGTTTTAATTAATTCTAGACTTCAATGTATTTTCTTTTTCTCAAAAAACTTAGGTAATTAAATTAACTTAATTTAATTATCGTGAAGATAAATACTCTTAATTTTTTTACTTTTTTATTTAATGTAACTAAATTAAAAAGTAAAAATTCAATGCATTGTGTATGATGGTCATAGAGTTTAAGATAAGCCTAAATATTTTTCTCTTTAAAAATAAAAATTATTTTTTTATTCCGAATATTATGTGATGGTCTTTATTTACTTATGTGTCGGAAAAAAGTTTAATTAATATTCTATCTAATGTTTCTATCTTTTAAACAATTTACAGAATACATGTGTTATTTATTTATCTTTAAATGGTTGTTTGGACTAAAAAATAGTAATTTAAAATTTTGAAAAAAGGAAACACAAGAATTTTTTTACAAGAATTAAAATCAAAATTAATATATTTTATAAAAATTAAAAATATTATTTAAGTCTGCTAATAACATAATATAAAATAAATCTCATTCAAAGTTTACATACAAAAATAATACTATTAAATTCTTCATTATTATATATGATAAATACTCTTAATTGATATTTATTTTTATTTTAAAAAATTTAATTAATTATTATATCTCTTACAGTTTTTTTTTTCAACTGTGGTCAAATTATTTAAAAGAATTCATTCAATGCATTATTAATTATGCATAAAATGTTTATCATCCCTGACTAGATGCATTAATTCCATGACTGAATATAAGGAAGAACATAAAAAGTAAATTTGACGCTAAGAGATAATCCATTATCTTTGTGCTTAAAATAATTACAGATTTGAGTCATAATTAATTTTTGTTAAAAAAATCTGATTCATCACCGAAGTGTTGATAAGATCTTTTGTTTCTATCCTCTGTAAGATTCAAATTCAACCATACCAGAAAAACTCTGAACTCAAATTAATGTGTTAATTTTGTTTGAATATATATCTTATTCCAAAAATATAAAAGGAAACATCTAGTAGGTAAGTATATGTAGCTGTCTCTGGTCCCTGTTTCCAACCCCATGCATTCTCTTTTTCTCTTTCTCTTTCTCACTCTCTCTTCCATTCTGTGATTTTCTGTTGCATTATTAATACTCTCTGCAGAAAAGAAAACAATAACTTTCAAAATGGTGAACCCTGCAATTGCTCGTAACGTCGTCGGCATAATAGGTTCTTCTCTTTCTTAATTTCTCAATCTTTCAATGGCATCATCAATTTTCTGTGCTTTTCACCAAAACCTCTCTAGTAAAACGATTACTATAATCATGTTATTAATTGGAAGCATCTAATGAATTTGTTCGTCATCAATTTTAATTATTTTCTTCGTAAATATGCTTGAAAAGTAAATTAGAAAAAAATAATAATAATGACGAACACAAGTTTTTTAATCGGTTTAACATTGTCTTGATTAAAGAGTGTGTTCTGAGCATGATCGTGTTTTCCTCTGCAGGCAATGTTATCTCCTTTGGCTTGTTCTTTTCACCTGCGTACGTAAACACTCCTTCTTTCTCTTTACTCTGTTTTCTTTTTTTCTTTTACACTTCTTTGTTACGTGTCGTTTTCAGTAATCAGCCTCATGATATTTTTTATAAAAAACACTTTAGAAAAAAAAAATTGTTGTGTTTCAGAAAGGAATAATTTATAAACATTTTTAACAAAGTAATTGACGAAAATTTTCATGTTAGCATCTAATAATAGATGGTATTAGATAAATTGACTGACGTTCATGTTGGAACTAAAAATAGTGTAAATTTCATAACATGATATGAGAATATTTTAACAAGATTATTAGATTTAAATTGTATCACTAGTAACAGAAGTGGATCCAAACTCACTTCTGTTATGGTATCAGAACCTATCCTAACAAAGTTATTGAGCCTATCACACCATTCTTTATCCACTTGGCATAATTGTCCAGTCTGTCTGTCTAGTCCCACGTTCGAACTAATATAATCTCGATGTGGAAGGATGTGTTAGAGATCTTACATTGCTTAGTGATATGACCAAATTAATACATATAAGTAAATGTAAATCTCATTTCATAAATCGATTTTACGAGATTGTGTTAGGGTCAAATTCCACTGATAACTAGTTAATATATTATACCCTAATTTTTAAAAATTAGGAGAATTAAGAGTAATTTTGAAATAATTCTTATAATTTTTTTTTAAAGGATTATTATTGTGATTAGATAATATAATGTAAAATTATTTTATGTGTTAGATGAAGTATATATTTTTGTTATTTATTAAGTATTGAAATGAATTGCAGTCCAACTTTCTATGGAATCGTGAAGAAGAAGAGTGTGGAGGAGTTCAAGCCTGATCCCTACTTAGCAACGGCGCTGAACTGTGCGTTTTGGGTGTTCTATGGAATGCCTTTTGTGCATCCAAACAGCATTTTAGTTCTCACTATCAATAGTGTTGGACTTGTCTTTGAGTTTTTCTATCTTACCATATATTATATCTATGCCACCAACAAAGGAAGGGTGCGTATCTTTTCCCTCTCATTTATGCCATTCATTTCAACATTTTTCAGTATATAACATGCATGGTCCCACTTTAATACCCTTTTCTCTTCCTATCATGTCTAGAATCACCTCTATTTAGCTCTCTTTTTGACTCTTGAGCACTCATCTTTCAACTATGTATCAATCATCAATCTCATGTGTGTTTTCCACAGTCCTCTAATGGGGAAATGTTAGGGTAACCACTCATTACAAAACTAGCTAAAACATAGCTGATTATCACAATGGATACTTGCCAAATCAATTCTATATTAAGTTTAAAGAGATACGCAAGATCAAAGAAACTTTTGCTCTTTCAAATGTTCTGCCATAGTTCCATTACCTTTGAAATTGAATATTCTCTTTCTGACACTCACTATCTCTTCCCTAACTTCAGAAAAAGGTACTCATTTTTCTTGTCATCGAGGTTATTTTCTTTGCTGTCGTTGCTCTTATAACAATGCTGGCACTGCATGGCACTACCAAAAGATCGTTGGTGGTTGGTATTCTCTCCGATGTCTTTAATGTTATGATGTATGTCTCTCCTCTTACAGTAATGGTAAGTTTTCTATTTGATAAATTTCTATCAGATAACTTGATCATACATAATGTATAACATTTTTCAAACCATTCTATATCTTTGTATGCATGATGAACAGGCAAAGGTTATAAAAACTAAGAGCGTGAAATACATGCCATTCTGGCTCTCAGTGGCTAACTTCCTTAATGGTGCGTGTTGGACAACTTATGCTCTCATCCACCCCTTTGACCTTTATGTTCTGGTAATTATCAACTTAGCTTCACTTTTCATGTTCTTGTCCTCTTGTTCTTTCCATTTCTGGTCAATCATCACAAATGTGGTTGGTTTGAGTGAGAATGCATTTAGGGTCTTAAACAAGTCGAATTATGACTGGTGTAAGGAGAAAACTTGGTTAGAAGATATAGGATTTAAATCATGACTTGTGAATGTATTATCCCATCATCATCATTATTATTAGTAGGATAACTTTAATATAAAAGTAACTGATGCAAGGACCATTAGAATTGAGATTTATAAGAAGAAATAAACACCACTTTTAATTTATTTTTAAAGGAAAACCAGTTGTTGTTCTCATTTTTACCTGAGTTACCTTTGTGTAATATTATTTCAGATCAGCAATGGTATTGGAGCAATCTCTGGACTTTTTCAGCTCATATTATATGCTTGCTACTGTTCCTGCAAGAGTCAAAAAGATGACGATGGTGATCATGATTTGAAACCAAATGGGGTTCAGCTCTCCAACTTAAATGGAACAGTTGCAGTCTGATGACACATCAACATCTTTTCTGTTGACTCCTTCTTCACCTCATACTTCTTCCTGCATTTTAACTTTCAATTGCAGAAAAAAACAAGAGAAGATATTTATATATAGATATATACAGTGGTTGCTTTTATAATATGCATGTGCTGCATGCTTATTGTTGAGATTTACTTTGGATTTTATTTTCAACTTTTTGAACACTGGAATCAAATGTGTAAATATTTTGAGGCAATGTAATTTATTTAAATTTGGTCTTAATAACTATATTTTTAACTTAGTTTTACGACTCGTTAGATAAATAAGACAAAAGAATATGAAATGAAATTATATGATATGATATAAAATAATAAAATAAAAACATGGTAAATTACAATTTTATTTTGTCTTTGGTATATATATATATATATATATATATATGATAACAAACTGAATTTACCATGATTTAAACATGGTGTATATATAATTCTCTTAAAAAAAATAAAAATCAACGATTAAGATTGAAATGGTAAAAGCAAAGTGATTTTATATTTTAAAATTTATTCAAGTAAGTTATAAATAAAAATAATAATAATTTGGTGTATACAAAAATAAATAATCAAAACTAAAATAAATTGTTATTATAAAAATTAAAAGAATTTATTTTTAATTGAATGCATAATCTGTCATATCATTTTCATTATAATTTTTTAATGATTATATTATATTTATGAAATTTATTCTTTATATACATTTAATGTGAATGGTATTTTTAGAAAAATTCAAAATATTATTCCATAACTTTCTAAATAAATAGGACTAATTAAACAAATTAATACTTTGATGAACCCATAAAAAGTAGGTCAGATTGAAATAATTCATCACATTGGCCTATTCTATCTAAGAGTAGTTGAAAAGTTTTTTTTTTCTTCATTAATTAATGATGTGCTAAATGTAAGGCGGATTTCGAAATTTTAAGTGAAGGTTGCACTCAACTGGATCGAATCGAAATAATTAAAAAATATATTAATATATATATATTAAAATTAATTATTACATAAAAATAAATATAATTAATAAAATTATTAATAAATTATAAATTATTTATATATATTTAAAATTAATATAAATAATTATATATAAAAATAAATATATATATATATATGATAAATTTAATTTTTTTAATTATACTTGACAATGTTTCATATTAAAAAAATTATCAATTATCACATCTGTATTAAATTACAGCAATTTTCTTTTTCATGTAATCCGTAAGAAAATCATTTTTCATTCTATTCCAAAACTTTATTTTAATAATCTTCATAACAAAAAATGCACGTTACATTCTGTTGTTGTCATAGATAATAAACAAAGATAATAAAGAAAACAAAATTCTTACCTTATTTCTTCACTATAAAAAAAATATAGTCGAAGTCTTGTTTGTTTTAATTTTGAATTTTTTAACTTTTAGTTTCTAATACTCTTCAATTTTCTAATATATACGAAGTCTTGTTTGTTTTAATTTTGAATTTTTTAACTTTTAATTTCTAATACTCTTCAATTTTCTAATATATATATATATATATATATATATATAAAA